>QRFJ01000354.1:898261-1294610 GCA_006176705.1 Cocos nucifera | reverse complement strand
CACCATATCCAGAATATTGATCCACTCCTTAGTTAAGTCAGACCCACCATTTGCACAACTAGATTCCTAATTGAGTCTCTCATCGTATCCAAAATATTGAGCCCAACTCATCCTCCAGCCCATAGCATCCAATGCCTAATAGACATGGTTGCATCTTTCCCAATGCAACTGAGCCACTGTATCCAGTCGAGAACAATCAACCCCGAAAGGGCCCGCACATCTACAATGGTGGAAGACCTCAGACTTAATCTTTTCTTAGGGAGAATTGATTCAGGTCTCATTAAACTAGACTTGTCATAGTCATAACAATTATGACTAACCTAGTGGCATGGGTTAGCTCGGATTATTGACCACCTCAAATCAGAACTGAGTCAACAGATATGGCCAGGTAAGTGAGATCGGTGGAAGGAATATGCCATTAACTCGTACAAGATGCATTCAGGTCGAGTAGCTTCCAATTAAAAATCAGTCGGTCGTATGTGCCAAACTTACCTTAGACACCAAATTGTTGAGTCCAGAACCAATTGGGTTAGCCTACAATCCAGACTCTAACCTCTGAGCCTAATTAGGTCTTGCTTGATCGTGACTCGATCTTGACCCAGACTTAATCCTATTAGGCTGGTCAATTTAAGCATTGTTGATCCCATCTAACCAACTCTTGATTCGGTTTGATCAACCGCTTAGACCTAATTGAGCTACCCAAGCCCGAACCCAGTATTATGAATATGTCTTAGATCTAAAATTCTCAATTTTAGACCTAATTAATATTCCATAATCTTAATTCTTAATTAAGTAGGGTTCATAAATAAAATATGCACAATAAATCCTAGGGTTTCAGGATCTAGGGTTTTGCAGAAAGTAAGTTTTGGGTTTCTGATTAAGGACGAACACGCAGCACCCCTACACATCATAAGAACACCCCATCGGATGGGAAGGAGAGGGCCTTTAAACCCTTCTTCATTCTTATGACCGGACGGCCAAGAGGAACGCCTTAATCAGGAACATGCAATACTACAAAATAGTTTTAGATCTATATCATATATCTCATATACAAATTAGATCTAATCATGGCATATTTTGCATACATCTCATGTATCGAATCATGCATATTTTCAGATCTAAATTATCTCATAATAATCTAAAAAATTAGATTTAAATTGATCTAATCAAAATAAATTCTAATCTAGACAATTATGTAGAACTATTCTACAACTAGTCTAGACATGCATCAATCATATCTCATATGATGTTTAAAATTAAATAATTTTTATTTACTATTTTTTAGATGTTATTATAATAATTATAATATCAAAAAATAGTAAATAAATAGATCTAAAATATGATTTAATCAAATTAAATTGAAAACATGCAAGACTATTCTATAGAACTATTCTATTTTAGAACTAGTCATGCATATTTTCTAATCTTAGATCCAAATCATTTAATTTTAATTTTTTCTAATTTCAGATCTGATCACATCTCATGTGACATCTAAAATCAATTTATTTTTTAATTAAAATAAATTTAAAATCAGATCTAAATACTTTAGAACCTTGGCTCTGATACCAGTTGAAGGAAAATCCTGATTTCCCGGACCAGGTTCGTTCAGATCTGATCGGATCAAGAGATATATTTCAAAAATTTTTTTCTTTGATCTAAATCAGATCTGAATATTTTAGATCTTAATTTTTATTATTTTAATAATTAAAATAAAATCTAGATAAATTAAATCAAATTTAATTTACCTTGATGTAGGGTAATCCTATTACCCATTGATGATCCTGTAAGCAGCGGAAGGTTCTGGATCTAGCCACGCAAGTGCCTGGCCTCTACCGGTATCCACTCGGGTTGGATCTGGAGATCCTCTTCTTCTCTATCACATCTCCAAAAATCAGATCTGGATCTGATCTTGGAGGATCTTCAAAACTCTTTTGAAGATCAGCAGTTGTCCTTTGCAGCAGCGCAGCCTTCTAGCTTTCTGATCGCCTTTCTCTTGATCTGGATCGCACCAACCAAGGATCCAAAACTCACTTTTGGACGTGGAGAGGAGAGGGAGAAGATGGACTTGGCATGGAGGAAGGAGGAGAGAGGCAGCCTTGGGGCATGGAGAATTTTTCAATCTATTTTGAGTTGGGCGCAGGGTCTTATTTATAGACTATGCTGTGATCCAACTCCTCTTCTTCCCAACCAATCACAACCCTTTGTGAAATCAGATCTAAATCTGATTGGTGGGAATAGAGTCCCCTGGATTCCTCCTTAGAGGGCGCCTAAGACCAGTCAAAGTTGGTTCTTAGGAGAACTCTAATTGGAATCCAAAAAGGAGATGGAGTCCTATCCAACAAGGGACTCCTAGGCGCCTCCAACTTGGGCACACGCCTAGGGTGGCGTGCGCCCTCCTCCTTGCCAGGTTCTGGCAGGGGGACAGGCCCCCACCAGCTCTCCAATAGGTGCATGACATGTGGTCAAAAGTCAAAGTGTCAATGGTCAACATTTGACCAGTCAAAGGTCAGACTTTTGACCAAAGTCAAAGGAACAAGAAATGGCAGGTGACCAAAAATGGCAGGTAATGTCTTACAAAATAAGACAACCTTTTTCTGACTTGGACAACCTCCAGTCAGACCATATGAAGGCCTCTGATTGAGCACAAACTCCTTTGGCTCAGTCAGGACAACTTATTTATGATAGTAAAAGAAGAACGTTAGGTTCAATCGAGTGCTAGCACGATTTTCTTGAACCTAATTGAATCTCATTCAGATCAATTGAACTAGATCAGTTCAATTGATGATCACCAGATTCAAACCCTTGTTTGTGTGACCCAGTTAGGTTCAGTTCTGTATGGTAATGGGATATGTCATGATCTCTATCATCGACATCATCGAAACTCCTTTCGATGGATCAGAACTCTTCTGATTCGAACAGCTAGAATGATCGATCATCTAAATCATTCTAATTGCTCCCAAAATCCACCAGTGACACCTAGCAGTATATGGTGGCAACCCATCAGAGCTGAATGCGAACCTCTTGGTGCAGCTACCTGTGTGATTAAGTTCTTCTATCTTGAGCCCCGATCAGATTAGGGTTAAGGTGAACTCGTCAAACCCTAGTCTTCTGTCATATGATGTAATCATTCGATTCAAGTCCGAATGTGAAAATCTAAATAGAAACTCTTTCTATTATTTCACTCTGCCATGGCCATGGGCTTCTGGACTTGATTCTCATGATCATCATAGGGCTGCTCCTCTACCACCGAGGTAGATAGATTCCATCTTGATGCAATCCAGTTCCTACAATGAACATGCTATAGCCAACATACACCTCAGGGTTCCATATGGCTAGGAGACCGAGTAATGGTGTAGTCAAACTATAACACCCTCAAGGTGAACTGCCGATGCACCTCAGGTCAAAGAACCAGACACACTACTGCAGCATCGAGTCAGTCATTGACGAGAAGGTAGACTTCCCTAATGACTACTCGAGGTGGTCACGCTCAGTGCCCTCGTTCTCTAACGAGTACCTGTACTCTCGCTCCGGTGTCTCCACATCGTAGACTCAAGACTCATCTACTAAAGAGAAGCGATTGTACACCAACCTTTCAGATGAATCACCATCCTCGTGATGATCCTATGGTCGGGAGCATTTTATGAGTTAATAATGATTATTCATGTCTTAAATTTTCAACTTTTGAAAATATGAATTATCATTATCATTAACTCAAAGGATGTATCACAGGCACTAAAAATACATATGTGATAGAAAATAATCCATTTTATTGATTATAGTCAAAATTATAATTTTGCCCCTAGAAGTGTATTATAAGTGTTAGCCAATTCTGGCTTCTAGGGCACATATATCTAACATATATTACTAAAAGAGAGTTTCATTAGACCATTTTGATAGTTGATTTAGGCATTGGTTATGGCTAGAAATGGTCTACCTAGTATAACTGGAATATGGCCATTTGAATTTATATTAGGTTCAGTTTCTAAAATCACAAAGTCCACTGGGTAGATGAAATCATCAACCTTAATTAATACATCCTTTACTATTTTTCTTGGTACTTTCAAAGATCAATCTGCTAATTGTAAAGTCATTTCTAAAGGCTTTAATTTTTCTAATTCTAGCTTTTTATAAACTAAATAAGGTAGTATATTGACAGTTGCCCCTAAGTCTAATAGAGCCTTGTTAATGAAGGTTTTTCCTATAATGCAAGAAATAGTGGAAGACCCTAGATCTTTGTTTTTCATTGGAACATGATTTGATAGGTATGAACTCACACTAGTTGCTAGGAAGGCTCTCTTAGGTACATTGATGGTCTTTTTTTTGGTACACAAGTTCTTAAGAAATTTAGCATATGATGAAACTTGTTGGATCATATCTAATAAAGAAATATTTACTTTCACTTGCTTAAAGACTTTCAAGATTTTATCTAGTTAGGCTGAGTTTCGGTTGGACTTTAATCTATTAGAAAAGGATGCTATAATCTTAGGTATTGTTCCAACTAATTCGAGGTGGGCTCTGCTGATGGATCAGGTTCTGTTTCTTTAGGTTTTTTTAGACTGGCCCTATTCAGATATTAGTTTAGATGGTGGGTCTTCTATTTCTTCTTCTGATGCTTCAGATGTACCGACTTGATTGTCTATTTATTTTTCAGATCTTAGTGTATGGATAGCATTTAATTAGTTAATCTGGGCTCCTTACTAGGATTTTTGATTGTTTTGGATTTTAGGGTTAGCCTCAGGTCGACTTGGCAATTTATCCTTTTCTCTCTCACTAAGAGCTATGGCTAATTGATCTAACTATATTTCTAGATGGGCAATGGCTTGAGAGTTTGAATTTACAGCTTGAAAATTTGAATTTATAAGTTGATTAATAACGTCGTTCTGTGATTTCATCATGGCTTCTAAGTTTTTTTTCTAAAGAATTAAGCCTTTGATTAGTTGAATTGTTCAATGGTTGATTGGGTCTTAAATATGATTGATTGACAGTATGCCTATTTAAATTTGATCCTTGGGGCCAAGAAAAATTGGATTATTGATTAGAGTTGCCTGAATTAGTGTTTTGTGATCAAGAAAAGCTTGGATGGTTTCTCCATCCTGGATTGTAGGTTGATGCATATAGATCATTGGTAGGCTGCATTCACCTATGCATAATCATTATTAGTCTGGTTCATCAGAATGGGACATTCCACTATAATATGGTCTGGTGCATTGCAGTCGTTGCACGTGGGTGTAGATACTTGATTTAAATTGGCTGGTCTCTGCAATTCTAAGGCCTCTAATCTTCGTTGTAAAGAAGCTATTTTGGCTTCTATAGGTAGGGTTGTTGGGACTTGATGTATACCACCTCTTACCAGCATAGGTTCCCTAGTTGCTTTCCACTAAGATTTTTTTCTACTAGATCCTCTAAAAATTGCCAAGCCTCATTAGCTGGCTTATACATGAATTAGCCTTGGCACATCGACTCTAGCGTAGTTCTAGAATTTGGTTCTAAACTTTCATAAAAAAATTGGCACAACCTCCAAATTTTTATCCCATGATGTGGGCATTGACTCTAGAGGTTCTTAAATCGATCTAAACACTTTCAGAAAGACTCTTCTCCTAATTAGTAAAATTGATTAATTTTATTTCTTAACTTAGCTGTTTTATGATGTGGAAAGAATTTTCTTAAGAATATTTTTACAAAGCCATCCCATATTGTGATCGAATGGTTGGAAAGACTATACAACCATTTTTTAGTATTTTTTTGAGGGCAAAATTAATCAATCTGAGTTTAATAGCATCTTCAGGGAGTTGGTGTATCTTCATGGTATCACATATTTTCTCAAATTCTTTAGTAAAAATATATGCATCTTCAACTCCAGTGAATTTTGGGAGCATATTAATGACTTGAGATTTTAGTTTGAAGATGGTAGCAGTAGTCTGGGGTAGTTGAATACAAGATCGTTGGACTGAGCCCACAGGATAGCAAAGGTTCATTAGGGTCTGAGATTCTTGATCTATCTCACTCATTGTAGATTTAGCAATTTCTTAGATTAGGATAGGGTTTGGATGTATTCTTACTAATTGATCAGATTCTCTTTTCCAAGTTGCTATTTTATAATTTAATTTATATATATATTTTTATTTTTTTATTTTTTAAAAATTTTTAGAGAGATAAGAGAAAAGAAAGAAGAGGGTTCTAAAGATGAGTCCTAAGAAGTCCTAAATCTAGAGATGAAAGAGAGAAGAGTGCTTTAATTAGGTTTGAATTTGGTGTTAATTACAATCAAGTTATGGAAATATGGACTCTCTATCCTAGGGTTAACCTAAATCTAGATAGCTCTTAATTGTTTCAAGATCACCTTTGAGCACTCCAAGCTCAAAATTAGCTAATTGATTCGGCTAGATAAGTGTAAGATATGAGAAGTTCCTTGCTCGTTGCTTCTTAGATGCCAATTGAGTTGGTCAGGTTAGACAATAGAATAAATTAAAAATCATAATTTTTGAACCACTTTCCTTAGACACGAGTAATTAACTAATTCAAACCCAATCCAACTCTAGGGTTTTCTTATCTTAACGAGCTTGAATATCCTTAAGGACCAACGTCTAATTGATTTAAGTTAAGATTTGGATCAATGCAATATGAAGGATGGTGGTTTGTGGGCTAAGAAAAGGTGATCAAATTTTCATCTTATCTTATTTAATGGGTTGTGTTCTTAGAGTATATTATGAATATGCAATGCAAATCAAGCAAGATTCCAATCAAATTAAAAATTAATTTTATTTAATATTTATGATTACTTTTAATTAATTAAGTATTATGAGATATCGGTGATTTTTTAAGGATTTATGGTTTTATCTTTTTATGGATATTTTTTTAGTTTTTGATTGTATGGTTTTGCAAAAGAAAGTAAATTCAAGTGATTATGTCTTAAAAAGTAATAAATTAATCTAAACTACAGAGAGCAAAAATTAATTATAAAAAAGATAGTAATAACTAGATAAAATTAAAGAGTAATAATTTTTTAAATTTTTTATTTTTTAAATTAATTAATAAAATTTTAATTAATTGAAGCAACCGTGCTACAATCTCCAGCAATGATACCAAAAATTTGACTGCTTGTCGTTAAAGTAATAAATAAAGATGAAGTCTGATTTTAATTTTTAGAGTAGTGATGGGTTGGATGTCGATTTTCTCGAGGATTGATGGTTAAATTATATTTAATTTTAATTAAAAATATTTTTTTATTTTAATTTTAAAGTAAAAATTTAAATAAGTAGATTAAAGAGAGCAAATTGAGAGTTTAATAATTTAAAAAAATAAATACTTAATTACTTAGGATTTTTTAAGAATTAATGAGAATTATTTTGGAATTTTGAATTCATCTTCTACATGGTTGTGGAAACTCTTTTTAATGCAAAATTTTATTATTTTTAAGAGTTTAGTTTTGATTATAATTTATTTTTTTAGAATATGAATTATATCTCTTGATAATGATCCATCTTTATGAAATCATAAACTATTCAATATATTAATTTTTAAAAATTAATAATATGACTTTTAATGATTATTTTTTAAAATAAATTATTAAGTATGGATTGTATCTATCGATCACAATCCATCCTAATGAATATAATTTATTTAAATTTTTAATTAATTAGTAAGCATGTCAAATAATCAGGAATTCATGCATAAAAAGATAAATTTTATTAAAAACTAAGCAAGAGAACATATTTTGCATAAAAAGTAATTACAAAAGATTAAGAAAAAAAATACAACCCATGTCAGAAGATTTCATCTACTTTTTTAGAATCTAGCTTTTTAGCCATGCATGGTTGATGATCTGCTCGCTCCCGGCATCTTCAAAACTCCTTTGATTGAAGGTTGGAAGAAGAAAGAAGGAAGAAAAAAAGCGGAGAAGGAAGAAAGAGAGATAAGAAGCTCTTCTTTTTTTTTTTCTATTTTTAGCATAGAAAACTTAGTCTTATTAGGCTATGGGAGTAAGAGTGTTTAAATAGAGGAGGAAATAGGGTCTTTAGAGCAATTTTTGGAGTTACAATTCGAATCTGGATCGATTTTTAACATCCTAAAAAGTTTTGGCCATTGATCTATGATCAAACAGTCCAAAACCAACTCAAAAACTGTCAAGATTAGCCGCTAAACCCCTAATTAACCCTCTGGATTTGATTCTGGCTGTCGAATTTCTACTTAGATGAATTTCCGCTATTGGATCGCGCTCAAATGAAGCCTGGGTCCTAATCAAATTGGAAATGAGTCTTAGCCATTGGATGCCGATTGGGAGTGATGAGGACTGTTGGATTGCACAAAACTATAGCCATAGACTGCTATGGACCAGCCACGTTGAAGACCGCAACTAATCACCACCTACTGTGCCATCTAAAATCCCAAAAATACCCGTATATGCCGCAATATAAATTCCATAGACCTCTTAGCGGTCTAGGTTCACCACGTGTCACACATTGATTCACCATGCCTACTAAGCTGGGTGGTCATTTTTTATTCCATGGACCGGCCGGTCGGTCCATCATGCACCGATCTATTTTTTTTTTAAACTTCTGGGCTTCATAATTTTTTTGTTTTAGCTCCGATTTGAGTAAAATTTATTGCATTAGAACCCATAAATCAAGCTCTTTATATTGATGGAATTTTTTTCTTAAAAATACTAATAAAAATAATTTTTTAAATATATATTAAATATTATATTATTTAATATTTTTATTTAGTAATTTAGGATAATTATCAGTGGACTTTATCTTCTAAGTGAAAGTCTACTGGAAAGAAGAAGAAATCCATAAAAAAATAGAAGAAGGACAAGCCAAAGTAGGAAGCTTCCAAGAAGAAGGCCATAAACAAAGAAGTGTTTCCACTTCAACAATGATGGCTATTGGAAGAGGAATTGTCTTTCCTATCTGGCCAGCCTGAAGAATAAGGAGGATAGCACACTTTTTGAAGGTATGTCTGACCTGCTCGTTATTGAAACCAACCTAATAATTTCTTCTACTTTCAGTTGGGTTATAGACTTTGGTTCTAGTGCTCATCTATGCATTTTTATGCTGAGTCTTAAGAAAAGTAGAAGGCTAAGAGAAGGCGAGATCATTCTACGAGTTAGAAATAGAGTAAGAGTTGCCACCGTGGCTATGGAGATCTATCCTCTATGACTACTATTAAAACTTAGTTTAATTCTTAGGAACTGTTATTTGGTACTTATTATAAGCAGGAATTTAATTTCTATTTCTAATTTAATGTAGGATAATTATAAATTTTTTTAATAAAGACTACTGTACCATTTATTTTGAAAATAAAATGGTAGGATGTAGTTTTTTAGTTGACAGTCTTTATCATTTATATATTAATGTATCTGTTAATATAACTGAGTAGGATGTGAATACCATAAGATCTAAGAGACCTAGAGATGAAACTAACCTTAGATATATGTGGCACCTTAGGCCAGATCATATAAGAGAAGAAAAGATTAATAGACTGGAGAAGAGTGGGCTCTTGGGTCTATTGACTTCCAAGTCATATCCGATCTATGAATTCTGCCTTTGAGAAAAAATAACCAAACTATCCTTTATGAGACAAGAAAAAAAGGTCACTGAGATACTAACTTTGGTACACACTGATGTGTGTGGCCTATTTGATGTATAGGCTAGAGAAAGTTATTGATACTTCATAATCTTTACTGATGATTTGTCATTGTATGGGTATGTATTTCTTATGAGATATAAATCCAAAGTTTTTAAAAAGTTCAAAAAATTTAGAAATGAAGTAGAGAAACAAATTAGAAAACCCTTAAAGGTTCTTCAATCAAATCGAGGAGGTAAATACATTAGTAGAAATTTCTAAGTTATCTCAAAAAAAATAGTATAGTCTCATAGTGGATCCCATCTAGAATGTCTCAACTCAATAAAATTTCAAAATGGAGAAATCGAATCCTATTGGATATGGTTCAGTCCATGATGAGCTTTATTGTGAAGGAACTAGTGCAGGGTTAACAGTGCTACTTTTGAAAACTTTTTCAAAAATAACTAAAATATAGTAAAAAATTAATTAATTTAATTAATTTATTACTGATCATATCAAAAAATAAACTCTACAATAAGGATCTAAACATGACATAAATGCAAACATATCAGATCAGAAAAATTAAAACAGTGCAGTAAACTATTTACTACATCTAAGTATTCTGAATACTATACCTTGCATGGGTAGTCGATCACCATGATCTGATTATCATCGAGGAGGTCCGCTAGTCATGATATAGCCATATAGATGTCTGGCCTCCATGGATCGTCCACACGAGGCTCTTGGTCTTGATCGGCTCCCCGCGAGTGCTAGCTTGGTACCGGAGTCTTTTAGGGGCTGTTTCGATCAAACGACTTCGATATTCATCTACGAGCTTCACAGATGCTCCAGATTGCTGGTAGATGAAGTAGAGAGGTAGAGGGGGCTCTCTCTAAAATTTGGTGGGCTCACAATATTCGTAGCTCACATAAATAATTTCCGAAACCTAGGTTCTAAAACCCTAGGTCAAATGCACCCTAAAACCCTGCGTTAGTCTTTCTCTGGTTTTTCACCTCATGGGATTTTTTTAATATTTTTCTCATGCAGAAGGAGACTCACGAAAGTCTTCACTCTATTCTCAGATCCCATCGCTCACATCCCAAAAATCCTCCTATTTATTTTTGCACCAAAACGTGGAGAGTACGCGTGAGAGGATAAGAAGGGGTTGGTTGTCAATTTGAATTCAAACTTGTTTTGAATTCAAATGCCAACCAATTTGTTTCAAACCATAAGTGGCATGAGAAGGGAAGGCATGGAATGTTTTGTGCATAAAGAGCATTCATGAGAAACATTTTCTCATGAAGAAAAGTGCGCACACAAGGAGTAATGTGGCGCATGGGTGGTTAGCCTTTAAAATTCAAACTCCTTTGAATTTTTGAATGAAACCAACCATACCTATCCATTTGGAACGTGGGAGACCTGGGCATGAGACATCTAATCAGTGTGGAAAACTTTACAAGAGAAGAAAATTGAATTTAAAGGGGTGTGGGGCATATGTGGTGCTTGGGAAGAGAAGACTAGTCAAACTAGTCTTTGAATTTAAACTTCAACCAATTGAACCAACCCAATCAAAATTGGTTAGGCCCAATTAGATCAAATTAAATCCAACATAATTAGACTTAATTAGACTCAATTAAATTCTTATAAAATCAAAAATTGATCAAGCCCAACCTATGATCAATTCAGGGTTCGAACCTCCTCGGTGATTAGGTCAACTCGTGACCTAATCGGATCAAACCCAACTGAACCCAATTCAATTGGACTTGATCCATAAATAATTACTCAATCAAATTAAGTTAATTAACAATCAATTCACTAATAAAATCTCTCATAAATCTAGTGTCCAAATCTGGTGGGTGTCCGGACACTAAAGTCCCATCAAAATGAAACTCTTGATTGAAGAGTCCCAAACCAGTGGGATTTTTGATCCCGATGTTTAAAACAAGTGGAACTAATGATTGTAGAGTCTCAACTCTCAATCATAGAGTTCCAGTCACGTAGGACTTAGAGTCCCAAAGCTGTGAGACTTTTGGTCGAAGAGTCCCAATCTAGTGGGACTCTTGACCATAGACTTCCAAACATTGAGACTCAGTATCCCAACCCAGTAGGACTCCCAGTTAAAGAGTCCTAGTTCAGTGGAACTCTTGATCATAGAGTTTCAGTCGAGTGAGACTCTTCACTAACCATTAGATTAGGTAGAAACCTCTAGTGTGTGTGACTCCATAGATTCGAATCTAAGCCGGTAGCATAGAAATCAATTTCTGTACTAATCGAAGTGACCATCTAGCAATGGTATCTGATGTTTAGATAGGTTGAATAGTCACAATTGCAACATTCAGAACCTATGCAAATATGGTTATCGTATAATTCATCCCTATGACCTTTGTGTAATAGATGATTTAGGGTTAGACTGTCAACCCTAGAAAATACATCCATGTCGTGTCTTAAAGTAATTAGTCCCATGACTCCTTACTAAGACTACCCTGATCTAGATTTTACTAAATTAAAACACAATTAAACACTACTCCTAAAATTAGGAGTGGTCAATCCCATCTGATACACGCACTGACTTCTCAAGTACTTGATTGTGCCCAGAAATCTTCCGTCATTGAATTAGAAATTCAGATAGTCTGGCACCAAAGCATAGTGAGTTGCTTGAAAGTCACTGTAGTGATCTCAGATCGGAGGGATACTTATACCCATATTCCATTGAAGCTAATCTTGACAGATGAAAAGCTTCGAAGTTGGTCACGTTTAGTGCAGATGTACCCATATATCTCACTTGCATGCCATATCAGTGTCTCAACACTCCTTGGTTATAAGGACAACCAATCTATATGGCACACAACGATCTATACTCAATAAACATTATCGTTCTGTATAACAACGTATCATTTGATCATGAACTATTTAAGAACTAAATGATAAATCCTCCTTTGTCGAATCTAGATGGTCCTAAGGACTTCATCACAACATAGGAGTTCATTAGAAGATAACAGAATTTATGATGAAAAATGTCAAAATAACTTTTATCAATTTATAACTCATATACAATTATAAATGTATATCCCAACCATCAATAGACTGATATTTGACTTTGGAACACATTTTCAACTATCTCCCACTTGGACTAAAGCAATCGGAGCAGTATCTAATACCTATCTTCAACTTGAAGTCGTTGAACTCCTTCACCGCAATAGCTTTAGTGAATGAGTCGGCCATATTTTTCTTTCCATCGATCTTCTGAAGGTCGACGTCACCTCGATCTACAATCTCTCGGATAAGAAGGTAGCAGCATAGAATATGCTTCATCCATTGGTGTGCCTTCGATTTCTTCGCCTGAGTAATGGCTCCAGAGCTATCATAATAGAGCAGAACTGGACCATCAAGGGAGGGTGCTATTCTGAGCTCGGTGATGAATTTTCTCAGCCACACCGTTTCTTTGGCAGCATCTGATGTAGTGACATACTCCGCCTTGCAAATAGAATCAGCCAAAGTGCGCTACTTGGAACTCTTCCAGTAGATGGCCCCACCATTAAGGATGAATATGTCCCGACACACTCTTACTGTCATCATGATCAGACTGAAATCGGAGTCTGTGAACCTCATAAGTTTTAAGTTTGATTCACCATATACAAGCCACTGGTTCTTAGTATTTCTCAAATACTTCAAGATGGTTTTAAAAACCTTCTAGTGGTTCTTCCCTGAATCAGATTGGTATCTACTCACTACCCCTAGTGAGTATGTCACATTTGATTGCGTACATATCATGGCGTACATTATAGAACCCACTGTTGAAACATATGGTATTTTACTCATACACTCTCTTTCTAGAGGTGTTGTCGGACAATCCCTCTTTGAAAGAAAAATTTCATGGCCCATTAGTAGATAGCCTTTCTTGGAATTCTCCATGTTGAATCATTTTAGCACAGTATTAATGTACGTAGATTGGGACAATCCAAGCAACCTTTTAGATCTATCTCTATAGATCTTCATCCCTAGAATGTAGGAAGCTTCTCCCAAATCTTTCATGGAGAACTGTGATGATAGCCAGATCTTTATTTCTTATAATGTAGGAACATCATTCTCGATTAAGAAAATATCATCAACATAAAATACTAGGAATACTATTGCTGAACCATTAGCCCACTTGTATATGCAAGACTTCTCTTCGTTCTTAACAAAACCATACATTTTGATTGTTCTACCAAATAGTATATTCCAGCTCCGAGATGTCTGCTTCAGTCCATAAATGGACCTTTGAAGCCTACACACCTTAGAATCATCTATGGATGTGAATCCTTTAGGCTATATCATATATACCTCTTCATTCAGCTCTTCATTTAGGAAAGTCATTTTTACATCCATCTGTCAGATTTTATAGTCCAGATAGACAGCAATGGCAAGCATAATTCGAATAGATTTGAGCATTGCCATAGAAGAGAATGTCTCATCATAGTCAATACTATAACATTGACGATATCTCTTGGCAACTAGACGGGCTTTATAGATCTCCACCTTTTCGTCTGCGCTCTTTTTTCTTTTGAAGATCCATTTATATCCTATGAATTTTATCCCTTCCGGTGGGTCAACCAATGTCCATACATTATTGATCTTCATGGATTTTATTTCGGATTTCATAGCCTCAAGCCATTTCTCAGAGTCAGATCTCTGCATTGCATCCATATAGATGATTAGGTCCTGATCATTCTTATCGAGCTCAATAGGATCCCCATCCCGGACCAAGAAATCATAGTTTCTATCCGATTGATGTGGTATTTTACCAGATCATCTTAAGGATGCATCTATAATGGAATTTGGGTCTGATCTAATCAGATCCAGCTTAGGTTCAACAACTTATGTCTATTCTTCTACCTATCGTACTTCATCAAGTTTGACCTTAGAGGCATTAGTTTCTTCACCAAGAAACTTTTTTTCTAAAAAGACTGCCTTAAGGTTGACAAACACTTTTTGCTCAGCAGTAAGATAGAAGTAATATCCTTTGATTTCTTTTGGATAACCTACAAAACTATACTTATCAGACCTAGATCCAAGCTTATCTATTATTAAATGTTTGACATAAGTCGGACACCCCCAAACCTTAAGATGTGAGAGTACTGGCTTACATCCTGTCCATATCTTATATGGTATTTTATTAATAGATTTACTTGAAACTCTGTTTAGAATATAACAAGCTGACTCGAGCACATATCTCCATAGAAAGATTGGTAAACCAGCAAATCCCATCATGGATCAAACCATGTCCAACAAGATCCAATTCCTCCTTTCAAACACATCATTATGTTATGGTGCTTCAGGAGGAGTCCATTGAAAGAGAATTTTATTCTCTTCTAGATATGTTAGAAACTCATTGGAAAGACATTCACCCCCTCGGTCAAACTGAAGAATTTTAATACTCTTCTTAGTTTGCTTCTCTACCTTATTTCAGAATAGTTTGAATATTTCAAACGACTCCGACTTATGCTTCATTAAATAGACGTACCCATACCTAGATAGGTCATTAGTAAAGGTTATGAAGTAGAAGTATCCACCTCTGGCACTTGAGCTCATGAGTCCATATACATCTGAAAACACTAGACCCAGGAGTTCAGTAGCTCGTTCACCTTTTTCAATAAAAGGCGACTTGGTCATCTTACCAAGAAGACAGGACTCACAGGTCGGAAGTGATTCATAATCACTAACCTCAAGAATTTTTTCTTGAGCTAACCCGTTAATTTTATTCTTATTAATATAACCTAGCCTATAGTGCCAAAGGTAGACATCAGACATATTACTAATTCTAGGGCATTTACTGGAGGATTGAACCAAGTTAACAGGCATAAATAACAAATAAATTTTGTTATTCAATTACCCAATAAAAATTATAACACCATTCAAAATGAAATTTTAAAATTTTTTTTATTGATATTTCAAAATCATTCATGGCCAAAAGGCCTACGGAAATAATATTCAATAAGAAAGTTGGACAAAAATGACATTCATTAAGAATAACTTTATTTGAATTAATTACAAGGTTCATAATTTCTAAAGCTAGAATTGAAACTTGTCTTCCATCTCCAACATTCAGGAACCTCTCATCTTCATCAAATCTCCTACTGACATGCAAGCCTTGCAGAGAATTACAAATATGATAAGGGCTTCTAGTATCTAATACCCAGGTAGTAGAATCAAATAAGGAAAAATTGCAAGGTGTTATCATATAATTATCTTGCCCAGCAACCACTTGCTTCCTCCTCGACCTATTCAGGTGCAGGGAGGCAATGTACAGAGGTCAGTTTCTTTTTCAGTGCCCCTGCTTCTTACAGAAGAAGCACTCTATCTGGCTCTGATCAGGTTTGTGCTTCTTGGTTCGACCCTATGTAGTTGTCCTGGCATTTGGCTGCACCTTCTTGTTCTTTTTTTCTTTCTTAAAGGATCGACGATTAGAAGAAGACCCTCTCACTACATTCATCATCTCCTTGTAGAGTTGGTGATCCTTCTCAAAGTTCTGCAACAACCCCAATAAGCTGTGGTAGTTGACTGCCGGCTTTGATATTCTAAAATGAGTTAGAAAGGGGAGGAAGAAATTGGGTAAGGAATTAAGGATCGCATCTGATCTACTCATACAGGGGAAAGCCCAGCTTGCTAAGGTGCTTAATCATCTCGATCATGTACAATACATGATCAATGACTGAGGCCCCATCCCTCATCCAAGCGTTGAAAATAGCATAACTTATTTTATGCCTTTTAACATCGTCAGGCATGCCAAAGGAGTCGTTCAACATTTAAAGCATCTCTTGTGGCTGGACATTTTTGAACCTACGGCTGAACTCATCGTTCATTATCACCAGCATTATGCACCAAACGGTGGTGCGATCATTGAGCTACTTTTGATAAGTATCTTGGACCGCTTCTCTAGCATTCGAAGCTGGCTCCTCAAGTGCTGGATTCGTAACGACATAAAGGATCCACTCATGCTCCAGGATGATTTTCAACTTATGATACCAGCTATCATAGTTGGATCCTATTAATTTATCATTGTTTAACAATGATCGGAGCTACAGGTTAGTGGCCATTTTTGCACAAAAAAGAAAACCAAACCTAATTAGTGTATGAATCAATTATCTAAAGACTTAAACTTTAGTCTAAAGGTTCTTCCACTATTTTATACAAATTGGTAGCCTCTTTCTCCAATTCGAGGAATTACTTTAATTCCTTAATGGATACTAGAATTCACATAGACTACACACGAGCCCAACTTTGGTTGGTCAACCCATGTGCAGCTATGGGTAGATTCAAAATTAATTATTTTTCTAAGTAATTTTTAATAATATTAATTTTGCCCCGGAGACCTAATCAGTAGACTTTGGCCTCCACTAAAAAGGTCCAATTTGGTCCAACCATTAACATGACTACACTTGATCATCTAACCAATAAATGATCAGGCCCAACTTTGGTCGGCCAACCTAACCACTATCAGAAAGACTTAATCAAATCATCATTTTATGAATGATAATTTCACTAATCAATAAGCACCAGGCCTTTGGGTCTTCAGTGATTATTAAATTAATGAACCCATTATCACTCAACTTAATGGAAGATTATGATATAGTTATCCATATAACTATTTTATTTTTAAGGATCTAATAATTTTAGAAGATTTAGTTAACTTATTTAAGAAAAGCGAGCCAATTTTGATCCTCCCACTGACTTCAATAAGTCAGATAAAAAAGGATCTAATCTAAGCTGGCATTAGGAGTACCTAAATCAGTTAGATTGATTTACCTAATTGACATGGATGAGCCTAAATCACCAAGTGATCCAATCAAAATCTAACTCATCAGGATGGGCAGGTAAGTGAGATCAGTAAAAGGGATATGCCATTAACTCATCAAAGACTGAATCAGTGTGAGTAGCTCTCAATTAAAAATCACTGATCAAACTATCAGACTTACCTTAGACACCATCCGATTCATTAGTTTCAATTTGACTAATCTAGTAATTATGGATTCGACCACGTAGCCATGAATCAAATCCATTTGGTCCTCGTTAAAGGCATAAACTTGACCAACTACAATTATTGTAATTGAGTCTATAGAGTCCTTGACCTAATCTAAATTAATATTTAATTAGATTTGATCAATTACTCTAATTTAGTTCATTCTTTAACTAACCTTAGGTCTAATCCAATTTATGGACCTAATTCATCTAACCCAATAACCTATAAGTTTATGATTAATGACTTAGGGTCTTAATTCATAATTCTAGATACTAAATCATTTCACTTAATTTTAATTAAGTTTATGGGCTGAGGGTTAGGGTTTGATATTTTAAAAATATTTTTTAAAAATTTGAAAGATTTTTTATAACTTAGCATTGTTCATCAATTGAGTCGACTCACTTTAAAATTGAATCGACTCAATTCACAAACAACACTAGTTGTAGGGTTTAATATGAAAATATGTATACTACATAATACTAAATCATGAATCAAACTTTAGATCCTATCTAAACATGCATTTATAATTAAAAATTATATTAAAATTTAATTTAATCAGATCATAAAAATATTAAATCAGATCTAAGATTTTATGATTAACTATTTAGATCAGCAATGTACCAGGATAACCTTTTCACTATAGGAGGTAAACCCTATAGCAGGACAACCTTCAGTTCATGCAATCATGATTTAATTTTTAGATCTAATAAATTAGATTATTAAATTAATATTTAGATCAAATCTAAATTATTAATCTAAATATGCAAGCATATCATGTTTAGCGAACCTGGCTCTGATACCATTTGAAGGGACCAGTGCAGGGTTAACAGTACTACTTTCGAAAACTTTTTCAAAAATAGCTAAAATATAGTAAAAAATTAATTAATTTAATTAATTTATTATTTATCATATTAGAAAATAAATCCTATATGAAAGATCTAAATATGACACAAATGCATACATATCATATCAAAAAAATTAAAATAGTACAGTAAATTATTTACTATATCTAGGTATTCTGAACACTATACCTTGCGTGGGTAGTCGATCACCACGATCTGATCATCATCGAGGAGGTCCACTGATCATGATGCAGCCACACAGATGTCTAGCCTCCATGGATCATCCACACGAGACTCTTGATCCTGATCGGCTTCTCGTGAGTGCTAGCTCAGTATCGGAGTCTTTCAGGGGCGATTTCGATCGAATAACTTCGATCTTCAACTATGGGCTTCACGGATACTTTGGATTGTTGGTAGATGAAGTAGAGAGGTAGAGGAGGCTTTGTCTAAAATTTGGTGGGCTCACGATATTCGTAGCTCACATAAATAATTCCGAAATCCCAGGTTCTAAAACCCTAGGTCAAATGCACCTTGAATCCCTACACTAGTCTTTCTCTGGTTTTTCACCTCACAGGATTTTTTTAATCTTTTTCTCATATAGAAGGAGACTCAGGGAAGTCTTCTCTCTATTCTCATATCCCATCACTCATGTCTCAAAAATCCTCCTATTTATTTTTGTGCCAAAACATGGAGAGTACGCATGAGAGGATAAGAAGGGGTTGGTTGTCAATTTGAATTCAAACTTGTTTTGAATTCAAATGCCAATCAATTTGTTTCAAACCATAAGTGGCATGAGATGGGAAGACATGGAATATTTTGTGCATGGAGAGCATTCATGAGAAACAATTTCTCATGAGGAAAAGTGGGTGCACAAGGAGTGATGTGGTGCATGGGTGGTTAGCCTTTAAAATTCAAACTCCTTTGAATTTTTGAATGAAACCAACCATCCCTATCCATTTGGAATGTGGGAGACCTGCGTGTGAGACCTCTAATCCATTAATCAGCATGGAAAACTTTATGAGAGAAGAAAATTAAATTCAAAGGGGCGTGGGGCATATGTGGCGCATGGGAAGAGAAGACTAGTCAAACTAGTCTTTGAATTTAAACTTCAACCAATTGAACCAACCCAATCAAAATTGGTTAGGCCCAATTAGATCAAATTAAACCCAACATGATTAGGCTTAATTAGACTTAATTAAATTTTAATAAAATTATGAATTGATCATTCTCAACCTCTAATCAAATTAGGGTTCGAACCTCCTTGGTGATTAGGTCAACTCATGACCTAATCGGGTCAAACCCAACTGAACCTAATTCAATTGAACTTGATCCATAAATAATTACTCAATCTAATTGAGTTAATTAGTGATCAAATTACTAATAAAATCTTTCATAAATTTAAAGTCTAAATCTGGTGGATGTCCGGACACCAGAGTCCTATCAAAATAAAACTCTTGATTGAAGAGTCCCAAACCAGTGGGACTCTTGATCTTGATGTTCGAAACAAGCGAAACTAATGATTGTAAAGTCTCAACTCTCAATCACAGAATCCCAATCATGTAGGACTCAGAGTTTCAGAGCTGTGGGACTCTTGATCGAAGAGTCCTAGTCCAATGGGACTCTTGACCATAGACTCCCAGACATTGAGACTCAGTGTCCCAACCCAGTAGAACTCCCAATCGAAGAGTCCCAGTCTAGTGGGACTCTTGACCATAGAGTCCCAATCAAGTGGGACTCTTCACCAGCCATCAAATCTAGTGGAAACCTCTAGTGTGTATGACTCCACAGGTCCGAACCTAAGCTGGTAGCATAGAAATTAATTTTTATACTAATCGAAGTGATCATCTAGCAATGGTAATCGACGTCCAGATAGATTGAATAGTCGTAATCGCAACATTCAAAACCTATGCGAATATGGTTACCATATAATTCATCCCTATGACTTTGTGTAATAGATGATTCAGGGTTAGACTGTCAACCCTATAAAATACATCAATGTCAAATTTTAAAGTAATTAGTTCTGTGACTCCTCACTAAGACTACCCTCTCAAAGTTTTATTAAATTAAAATATAATTGAATATAGCTCCTGAAACTAGGAGTAATCAATCACATCTTGATACATGTATTGACTCCTCAAGTACTTGATTATGCTCAGAAATCTTTCATCATTGAATTAAAAATTTAGATAGTCTGACATCAAAGCACAGTGAGTTGCGTGGAAGTCACCATGGTGACCTCAGGTCAGAGGGACATTTATACCCATATTTCATCGGAGCTAATCTTGATAGAAGAAAAGCTCCAAAATTGATCACGTTCAGTACAGATGTACCCATATATCTTACTTGCATGCCATATCAGTGTCTCAACACTTCTTGATTATGAGGACAACCAACCTATATGGCATCGAACGATCTATACTCGATAAACATTATCGTCCTGAGTAACAACATATCATTTGGTCGTGAACTATTTAAGGACTAAATGACAAATCCTCTTTTGTCAAATCTAGATAGTCCTAAGGACTTCGTCACAACACAGGAGTTCATTAGAAGATAATAGAATTTATGATGAAAAAATCAAAATAACTTTTATCAATTTATAACTCATATACAATTACAAATGTATACCCCAACCATCAATAGGCTGATGATTGGCTTTGGAACACATTCCCAACACACTGATCTTTTCTTATTTTTTTGAAAATATAGTTTACATATAGCAAATTATATATTAAATAGAAAATCTATTCCTCCCTCACCATATGAGATATGGCATGATAAGAAGCCGAGTCTTGGTCATCTTAGGATTTAGGGATATCCAGCCCATGTCAAAAGACTGCAAGCGAACAAGTTAGAGGCCAAGTCTTTGAGAGCTCGTTTCATAGGATATCTTAAGGAGTTTCTTGGATATTTTTTCTACTTTTTAGATGATCATAATGTGATTATGAGCCAACATGCTACCTTCCTGAAAAACTAGTTTATCCAAGATGAAAGTAATGGAAGATAGATTAGGCTCGAAGAGAAAGTCTCTATAAGCAACAAGTCTCAGAACTTGTAGAACTTGTTCAAGCTTGAGCCAATACATGTAGCTTCTCCTCTACCTTATAGATAAAGTAGGATTTTTCATCCTCCTAAGAGATACTTAGGTATCATATAGAGGAAGTCGAGGAAATGTTCCTCATGAGAAATGGGGTACATATATAATGATGACCCCAAGACTTACAATAAGACTTTGTCTGATATTAACTCTGAGAAATGGTTAGAGGCAATAAGGTCAGAAATTGACTCAATATGCTCAAACTAGATCTGGACCTTAGTAGATCCTCCAGAAGGTATAATACCTATTGGATGCAAATAGATTTATATGAGAAAAATAGATTCGGATGGAAAGATAGAGACCTTTAAAGCAAGGCTCATGGCTAAAGGTTATAGTCAACATGAGGGCATTAACTATCAAGACATCTTCTTACCAGTGGCTATGCTAAAATCTATTCGAACATTGCTTGTTGTTATGGGATATTTTGATTATGAAATATAATAGATGGATGTAAAAACTATCTTTCTGAATGGATATATTGAGGAAGATATCTACATGAAGCGGCCTATAGATTTTAGCTCCAGTGATAGAGATCACAAGATCTACAAACTACAAAGGTCCATATATGGATAAAGCAAGCATCTTAGAGTTGGAACATTTGTTTCAATGATATGATCAAATTATTTTATTTTATCAAGAACGAAGAGGAACCATTTGTGTTCAGAAAGTCTAGTGAAAGTGATGTCACTTTCCTCATATTGTATATAGATGACATCCTTCTGATTGAAAATGATATTTTCATGTTAACCTCAGTCAAAATTTGATTATCTAAGAAATTCTTCGTGAAAGATCTTAGAAAAGCATCCTACATCTTAGGGATAAAGATCTACAAAGATAGATCTAAAAGGATGCTAGGCCTATCACAGAAAATGTATATAGAGGGGGTGCTAAAGAGGTTTAGCATAGAAAACTCCAAGAGGGGATTACTTTTTGTTAGGTATGGGATTCATCTCTCTAAGAAGATGTGATCCTATACATTGGAGGAGATAAATCGCATGAGCAAGATTTCTTACACTTCAACTATAGGAAGCCACATGTATTCTATGCTATGTACTTAATGTGATACAGCTCATGCTATGAGTGTTACAAGTAGATATCAATCGAATCTAGATGAGAAGCACTGGATAATTTATGAAATATATCTTTAAGTACTTGAGAAGGACTAAAGATATGTTCTTGATTTTTGGAGAAGGAGAGTTGATGGTGCAAGGATACATGGATTTAGACTTTATGTCCGATATTGATGATTGAAAGTCAATATCAGGCTATGTTTCTCTATGCAACGATGGTGCTATTTGCTGAAAAGTTTCAAGTAGTCAATCATAGTATACTCTACCATGGAAGCTGAGTATATTGCTACATTAAAAGTTGCTAGGGAGAGATTCTAATTCAAGAAGTTTGTTGCAGAGCTAGGTATGATGCCATCGGATGCATTCCATTCTATTGTGATAACAATGGTGCTATATCCCTTGCTAAGGAGTCGTGGTCTTACTAGAAGTCCAAGCATATAGAGTGATGATTCCATCTGACCCGTGCCTACCTCAAGAAGAACTATATCGAGGTATAGAGAGTCGACTCCACTAACAATATGGCTGATCCATTGATTAAGCCGATGAGCCAACAAAAGATTGAAGCCTATCTTGAGAAGATAGAACTTAGACTTATAGCAAATTGACTTTAGTGCAAGTGGAAGATTATTAGATGTATGTCCTAAAAGCCAAGTTGGCTGATAATTTTAAATACTCTAAGAACATAGTTTATAATTTTAACTTATTAAATTAATAAAATTAAATTATTTTTTAATTTATGATTGTGTTTTAGTATCTATGAATCATCCAAGAAATTAATAAGAAGATGATATATATTCTCAAGAGTTGAGAATTTGAGACATGTGTCATTAATGGTTAATTTTTGAATTGCTTCTGATCGATGGATCATCATAGGAATAGTGGATGATCTAGTGAGGTTAGTGCACGGATCACTTTCTTTTGAATAGATGGGTCTTGAGTCTATAGTATGTAAACACGAAGCGAGAGTGTAGATGGTTGTTAGAGAATAATGATACTAAGCATGATCAATACAAAAAATTATTTGAATGTCTACTCACTCATTAGTGACTTAATCGATGTTGTAGTAGTATGATAGATCCTTGACCAACGGTACCTTGGCTATTCATAATGAGGTTGCTATAGTTTGACTATACACGCACTTGGTCCCTCGCCATTTGGGCTCTTGCAGTATATATTGGCTGTAGTAGGTTCACTATAGGAGTAGGTTACACCTAGATAAAAACTATCAATCTTAGTAGAGAAGTAGTCCTATGCGATACTAAGTTCAGAAGACCTTGGCCAAGGCAGTATGACTATTGAGAAGAGTTTTCATGGAAAATCAAAGGATGAACATGAGTCAAATAAATCAGACATATGACTGACGATGATGTTTGATGAGTATTTCTTGATCACTGTCTAGTCAAAACTCATGATAGAAAAACTATATCATATGATAACTACACCTAGAGGTTCATCTCTTTCATTCTACTGGGTTGTCACTACATGCTGCTAGGTGTTATTGGTGGATTGTGAGACTTACAAGCATCATCTCGATAATTGATGATCCTTAATGGATAGAGTTGAAATCATTCCAACATATTGAAAGAAGTTTAAATGATATTATGATGGAGATCATAGTATATCTCACTACCAGATAGAGTAAAACTTATAGGGTTACATACAAAAGAGGTTCTTGATCAATCAGATGGTTGAATCATGATTATGAATCATGTATAGAACTAATTATCAATATGATTAATGATTAATCTAATGCAAAAGTTGTAATGCTGAAATTTACTAAGAGCTAGTGAATTATAGGAGAATTAATTAACAAATGGATTGCTAATTGGCTCAATTTGATTGAGAGGCTAGAATCAAGTCTAATCGAATTGAATTCAATTTGGTTTGGTTTGGGCTTGTTTAGATTAAGCCTAATTGAATTATGAGATAATCCAATTGCAATGGAGATCAATTTTTTATTTGATTAGGACCTGAGTACATCTAATTTCTAATTGGATTAAGATCTAATTAGGCTCCTAATTAGACTAGGATTTCTCTTATTTGGGTGTAACCAATTCCTATTATTTTGGGGATTAAGTTAGGGTTTGACCAAAGTACAAGAGGGGTCCTAATTTGACTGGGACTATCCCTCTCCTCTTGCACCCAAATAACTATAGGCCTTATCCTAACCCACATGCCCCTACTTTCCTTGCTTTTGCATGAAAGAACCCATGCCCAAAAGGAGGCATCCAAGAGTTGGATACCACTCCCAAACCTTATCAGTTAAGGTTTCCACCTTATCAAATGGGTATAGTCAAAACAAGTACTTATGGTCAGCTTCCTCAAATCTTGAACTGGGGCTCCCAGTTTAGGAAATGGGTCCACTATAGAAAGAATTTGAAGGGCCCTAAAGGGAGAGATATATTATTACTTTTAATGTTTGGTATTATTTATTTCCTTCATAAGATTGGGGGACTAATGATTTTGTCTTTATTTTCATATTAGAGAGCCACTACGAACAACATAGGATGAGGTGTTGCTCCTTGAGATGGGACCTTCCAGCTACTAAATGGAGATGAATGAAGGTGGAATGAGTAGGGCAACTAGGAAGCCAAGTAGATTTGACAGCGCTTGCCGCACTGCGGTGGTATTTACCTCTCGTATTATTTATTTTTTTAAATTAATCTCTAACTCATCTATTTGTTATCTATTTATCCTCGATTACAGCTCATGCATGAATACTAATGTGTCTCTATGGAGGTCAAAAGGAGGAGGACTCAAAAGGATGCCAAGAAGATAGAGCTTCAAAGGATTGTTGCTGACCAGCAGAGATTGATTACTGAGCTACAAGAGACATTGAAGAGCAAGGAGGTGGGAAGGATGTAGAGAAGAGCATTCATGAGATGGAGGCAAATATGCCACCTATTGAATTTGTAAGTGCCAGTAGTCCATTAGTACCTCAAGAGCATATGGACCCACAACTTACCAAGAGATGGGTTATGCAATAGGTACTTATGGTCTCCCATCTCCTACGCAGTCCCATCATCCCACTACCTTCAAGTATTCTGGCTCTCACAAGAAAGCCCAGAAAGAAGTCAGTCCATAGAATGGATAATGCCATAGTAAATAGAGTTGTAATTTACTAGAACATTCATACTTCATTCAAATCTGATATGCTCATGTGACATGTAGGAATTTTTTGAGACCAGTCGTGACTTCCCTAGCTTGCAGGTTCTAGATGATAGGGAACATAGGCATATCTTGGATTTTCTAGGGCAAAAAATTGATTGGTATGTAATTCTTGGTTATGAAATTTAAGTTTATTTTGATATCTTTAAAACTAGTTCTCTCTAGTTCTAGCACTAATTTCGTCATCTAAGTCATTGGCTTAGAGGGGTGGCATCAATGTCATCAACCGGCTATAGGTTCATGACATCTTAGTTGGCAAATTGATCGATGATGATGTAAGGATTATGTACTAATTTGAATAAACTAAAGATATATCCAGGTTGATTCCTATTTTTTGTAATGGACTATGCTGGTCATAAATATTTTTTCGTCTCTCCTACAACAGCTTGCATTGACCAATCCATCAATGCATTTAGAGTTATGCTTTTATGTTGCGACCATTCTTTATGATAATTATTTTGCATTCTTCATACAATGTCATGCTCTGTTCTAGCTCTATGTCCTCTAATGTATGTTTTATTTTTTTCTCTTTTCGAGCATGTTGCTGGGCACATGGAAGGTTTCTGATATAACTATGCTAGACTTCTGCCTTATTTGTTGGCTAAAGTCAAATAGATGTTTGTACTCATATACTCATTAGTACATTGGCACCTACTTATTATGGATCTAAAGGGCATATCTTTCAGACACTACACATTCATGACTGGTGAAGAGTATAGAGCAATCGTCAGAAGATTTTTAAGTAATGAACCATTTATGGAATGTTGTGCACAATGATTATTGCTAACAAGGTAGCTGATTTGCAATCTTATGTTAGTAGTGACTTGGTTGACTGAGATGGCATAAGATGTCTTCTCTATTGATATGGATAGTTTGCTACTCCATTTTGTTGACTATCCATAGTTAGGTAAGTATTATAATTATGTTTGCCGGTATCTTTACATGATACACATAAATGACATGATGCAGGTAAACAACATGCTTGTTTCCAAAATAACGGAATGCGCCAAATAATGTAATTGTATGTGCCGACTAAGCTATTTTTGTACCAAGTAATATTCCGTGCTGAATACTAGTCCGTACCAAATAATGGTTTGTGTCAAATAGTGATCCATGCCAAATAATGATCCATATGAAATTATGGTCCGTACCAAATAATGTTTGTGACAACTAAGGTATCATGCCAACTAATGGTCCATGCTAAAAATGGTTCATGCCAACTACTGCACCATGCCAAATAATGCACTATGCCCCTTACGTTAGTGGGAAAATTATTGTTCCATTTTTTAGCCCCTTATGCATGATACCTACCTTGCTTACAATATTATCTATGAATTTTTGATCAAGCACCAAACAATGCTCTATACCAACTAATGCACCATGTCAATTAATGGTTTGTGCTAAACACACAGCGATGCAAACTAATGCACCGTGCCATCTACTTATTTTACTGATTGTGAGCATATGCTATTCTATAGGCTTGATTATGCCATTTATATTATGCATTTTATGGAGAGTATGGCGACAGGAGCTCAGATCATGATTATGGATATTCGTGTACTGGAGTTACGTGCCAAATATGTTGCATGAGTGATCATATAAGGTCGCGAAGTAGCAACATCATCCTAGTTTGCTTTCTACTAGCTTTGTGAGCACATGTATGTTGGCTCTACTCTTTATTTGTGTATATTTTTAAGTATTTGTATTCTATCAAAATATTTAAGTTGTATTGTAAATAAACTTATATAAATCTTTTTTGCTATAATGAAAATTTTATGATAGTTGCAATAAAACTACTATTACTGCAATGGAACTATTATTTTCATGCATGAATATATTTCATAATAGCTGAATTGATTATCTTAACTTCTGGCTGTTTCAATGGATTTGATGACATCTAAATTTGTTCTCTATGGAGCTTTGAACTTGTTGACATATTGGTGTGAGCATATTTATTGACAAGTCATCTGATTTTTCTATTCTGCAGTTGGTGTGATCATTGTTTATTGAATTTGATTATTATTTTTTAGGTAAATTTATGTTTCATTACAAGAATTCAGACTATGAACAATGACTAAATGCCATCACTAATAGTTACCTAACCATCGCTAATAGCCCCACCATCACTAATACCGTCGTAAAAATCAATCTAAAAAATTATTATTACTAATTACTATTATTAGTGATAAAAAAACTTATCCATCACTAATAAGACTATGAGTGATGATTTTAGAGATAAAAAATTTTGTTGCTAATTATATTTTAATATTTAAATTAAATTTTTTAAAAAAATTAAAAAAATATTAGCAATGGTTGCTATGGCTAATGCCATCATTAATAATTATTAATAACCAAAATTACCATCACTAATGCCATCTCTATTTTTTTTAATTTTAAATAAAATAAAAAAAAAACTTTAAGAAGTATAATGATGGCAAATAATAGCTAATGCCATCGCTAATAACTATTAGCAACCAAAAATATCGTTGCCAATGCCATCTTTAATTATTTTTAATTTTTAAATAAAATTAAAAAAACTATCTTAAGAAATATTAGTGATGATATTTTGGTCTCTAAAGCCATCACTAATAGTTATTAATGATGGTAGATACCATTGCTTATATCAATACTAATAGTTAATTTTATTAAAAAATAATATTTTTAAAATTTATTTTAATTAATCATAATAAATTATAATTTTTAATATTTTTTATAATTAAAATCTAAAAATAATATGATAATCAAAAATAAAAACTAATTATATTATATTAAAAATATAAATTATATAATTTTTTTATCAGTAGTATAAAAAATATAATATATAAAAAAAATTAGATCTGATCCTCATCGTCATCCACCTCATCTTACTCCTTTTCAGTAGCTGGTGGATGAGAGTCGGATGTCCCGGCTATTGAAAATAGTATTCCAAAGCAAATCATCAGTCTATTGATGATTGTGTTGATTCTTATATTTATATATAAATTATAAATAAATAAAAATTATTTTAATATTTTTTATTATAAATTTTTTTATCTTCTAATGAACTTCTGTGTTATGGTGAAGTTCTTAGAACTATTTAGAATCGACAAAGAAGAATTTATCGTTTAGTTCTTAAACCTATTCGCGATCAAATGCTACGTTGTTATCAAAGATGATAACGTTTATCGAGTGTAGATTATTGTATGCTATATGGATTAGTTGTTCTCTTAACTAGAAAGTATGGAGACACTGCTATAGCATGCAGATGAGATGTAGAGGTACATCTACACTGAATGTAATCAACTCTGAAGCTTTTCTGCTATCAAGATTTGCTTCGATGGAATATGGATATAAGTGTCCCTCCAACCTGAGATCACCATGGTAACTTTCAAGCAACTCACTATGCTTTGGTGCCAAACTACCTAAATTTTTAATTCAATGATGAAAGATTTTTAGATACAGTCAAGTACTTGAAGAGTCAGTATATGAATCAAGATGGGATTGACCACTTCGGTTCATGAGCTATGTTTAATTATATTTTAATTTAGAAAAAAACTTGGCTAAAATAGTCCTGGTGAGGAGTCATGGGACTAATTTGCTTTGAAATATGATTTGGATGTATCTTTTAGAATTGACAGTTAAACTCTAAGTTATCCTATATATAGAGATTAAAGGAATGAATTATACGATAATCATATTCGTGTTGGTTCTGAATGTTGCGATTGTGACTATTCGACCTATCTGGATGTCGGGTACCGTTACTAGATGGTCATTTTAATTAGTATAGAAATATATTTCTTTACTACTAGCTTAGGTTTGAACCTACGAAGTTACATACACTAGAGATTCCTACCTAATCTGATGGCTGATGAAGAGATCCACTGAACTGAAACTCTATAGTCAAGAGTCCCACTGGATTGGGGCTCTTTGACCAAGAGTCCTATTGGGCTGAAATCTTTGACCAAGAGTCCTATTGGACTGAAACTCTGAGTTCTATCTATCTAAAATTTTATGATCGAGAGTCTCACTAGTCTGAGACTCTATGATCATGAGTTCCACTTGTTTGGAACACCAGGATCAAGAGTCCCACTGGTTTGGGACTCTTCGATCTAGAATTTTATTTTGATGGAACTCTATTGCCCGGACATCCACTGAATTTGGATTTTATATTTATGAGAGATTTAATTAGTAATTTGATCACTAATTAACTCAATTTGATTAAGCAATGATTTTTGGATCAAGTTTAATTGAATTCGATTTAGTTGGGTTTGACCCGATTAGGTCATGAGATGACCTAATTATCGAGGAGGTTTGATCCCTAATTTGATTAGAAGTTGGACTTGATCAATTTTTAATTTAATTAAAATTTAATTGAATCTAATTAAGCCTAATTATATTAGATTTAATTTGGTCTAATTGAGCCTAGCCAAATTTGTTTGGATTAAGTTCAATTGGATAAGGTTTAAATTTAAGACTAGTTTGACTAGTCTTCCCTTCCTATGCCACCTCATTTCTATGCCCACATTTTCTACTAGAAAAATGTTTCTCATAAGTTTATCCATGCAAGGAAAAGGCCTATGCCTTGGTTTCTCTCACCCTCATGGATAAGGGTTGGTAGTTGGTAATTTAAGTTTGAATGTGATTCAAATTTTGAATTAACTTCATCCCTATCTAGCGCCATGTTCCCTTCTTTTGTGCGCCTCCCTTTCTACACAAGAAAAGTTCTCATGCTTTTTTCTCCATACACAAAGAGGGCATGCTCCTGGCTTTCTCATGCCCTAGGTGGATAAGAAGGGGTTGGTTACCATTTGAATTCAAAATGAGTTTGAATTCAAATGGACAACTACTTCATTCTTATCCTCCCACGCATAGAAGACTTGCTTTTTTGCTAAAATAAATGGAGATATCCCTGGGTCGCATGCACATTATCTGAGTGAGAAACCTAATCCATGAGCCCTCCTTTCTGCATGAAAAAAATTCAAAAAATATCTAAGAAAAGAAATCCAGAAAGATAAGTACACAGGGTTTGGGTAAGAGTGCCGCCCTAGGATTTTGACCTAGGTTTTGAGAAGAGTTTGTGTAAGCTATGAGTGTCGTGAGCCCACCAAATTTAGGAAAGAACTTGATTTACTTCTCTACTATGTCTATTGATGATCCAAAGTGTTTGAAGACTCCACAGATGAAGATCGAAGGAGTTCAATCGACATCAGCCATTGAAGGATTCTGGCATCGAGCTAGCACTTGGAAGGAGCCGATCGGGATTAGGAGCCTCATGTGGATGATCCGCAGAGATTAGATGCACTGTGTGGCTACATCATGGCTAGTGGATATCTCTGATAGTGATCAGATTATGGAGTTTGGCTATCCACGCAGGTATCGTGTTCTGAATACGTAGTGTGTAAATAGTTACTGCTATTATTTTAGTTTACGAACTCAGAGCATGTATGTCATATTTAGATTCTAAGTGTAGGGTTTCCTAATATAATCAGTAGCTTATAATTAATTAGATTAATTATATTTTCTACTACATTTAATAAATTTTTGAAAAAGTTTTGAAAGTAGGGCTAGAAACCCTGCACTAGAAACCTTTTAGTGGTATTAGAGCATGGTTCAAATAAATATGATTTATATGCTTTAAAATTTTAAAATTTTGCATATTAGATATGTAATTTTTTTAGTAGCAAGTAATCTAATTGAGCGGATCACCATGGCCATCCGGTTATAGGAGAAAAGTATGGTTTAAAGGCCATCTCCTCCCATTCGATGGGATTCTCCTGTGGCGTGTAGAGGTGTGGCTGTGATTATTACTCTTGAGGATGAAGCAATGAAAGAACTTTAAAATTTGATTTTAATTTAAATTTTAATCATGAATGTGTTAGATTAGATCTAAATTTTAGATTCATGATTATATTTTATGTAGTGTACATAATACCTACAACTAGTACTGTTTGTGAAATGAGTCGACTCATTTTTGAAATGAGTTGACCCATCAGTAAATAGTGCTATGTTGTGAAGAACCTTCTAAAAATTTTGAAAAATATTTTTGAAATACCGAACCCCAACCCTCAGTCTTAAAACTTAATTAAGAATTAAGTAAAATGAATTAAAATCTAAAATTATGAATTAAAGATCCTAAGTCATTAATCATAAAATATGGGTTATTGGGTAGATGAATTAGGTCCATTAATTGGATTAGACCTAAGATTAATTAAAAAATAGACTAAATTAGAGTAATTGATCAAATCTAACCAAATATTGAATTAAATTAGATCAAAGACTCTTTAGACTCAATTACAATAGTTGTAGTTGGTCAAGTCCATCCCTTTAACAAGGACCAAATAGACTTGATTTGTGAACACACGGTCAAACCCTAAATTACTAGGTTGGTCAAATTAAAATAAATAAATTAGATGGTGTCTAAGGTAAGTTTGGCAATCTGATCAGTGATTTTTAATTGAAAGCTACTCGCATTGATTCAATCTTTGACGAGTTAATGGCATATCCCTTTCACTGATCTCACTTACCTGACCATCTTGGTGAGTTAGGTTTTGATTGAAACACTTGGTGATTAGGGCTCATCCATGTCAATTAGGTAAATTAGTGTGACTGATTTAGGTGCTCCTAATACCAGCTTAAATTAGATCATTTTTTATCTGACTTAGTGAAGTCAGTGGGAGGATCGAAATTGACTGATTAATTTTTCTCTCCTTATCTTAAAATCTATAAAATCCTCTAAAATTATTAGGTCCTCAAAAATGATATAGTTATGGCAATAACTAGGTCAGAGCCTTCCATTAAGTTGAGTGATAATAGATCCATTAGTTTAATAATCATTGGAGGCCCAAAGGCCTGGTGCTTATTGACTAATGGAATTATCATTCATAAAATGACAGTTTGGTCATGTCTATCTATTGGTGGTCAGGTTGGTCGGCCAAAGTTAGACCTGATAATTTATTGATTAGATGCACCAAATCTGGTTATGTTAATGGTTGGACCTAACTGGATCTTTTCAGTAGAGGCCAAGCCTACTGATTAGATTTTGGGGCAAAATTAAAAATTACTATAAGTTGTTTAGAGAAATAATTAACTTTGAATCTATCCATATATGCACATGGGTTGACCAACCAAAGTTAGGCTCATGTGTAGTGTATGTGGATTCTAGTACCCACTAAAGAATTAAAGTAATTTTTTGAATTAGAGGTAGAGGCTACTAGTTCGTATAAAATAGTGAAAGAATCTTTAGACTAAAGTCTAAGTCTTTAGGATAAATAATTTATATACTAATTAGGTTTAGTTTTTCTTTTTATGCAGTAATGGCCACTATCCTATCGCTCCAATCATTGTTGGACAATGACAAACTCATGGGACCTAACATTGATAGCTGGTATCAAAAGTTAAAAGTAGTTATGGAGCATGAGCAGATCTTGTATATTTTGATGGATCATGTACTTGAGGAGCCAGCTCCGAATGCTAGAGACATGGTTCGAGATACTTATCAGAAGTGGCTCAATGATTGTACCATTGTTCGATGCATTATGCTAGCAGGATTGAATGATGAGTTTAGCCGCAGGTTTGAGAATGTCCAATCATAGGAGATGCTTCAAATGTTGAACGACTCCTTTGGTATGCCTGACGATGTTGAAAGGCACAAGACTAGTTGTGCCATTTTCAACACTCGAATAAGGGATGGGGCATCAATCACTAATCATGTATTATATATGATCGAGATGATTGAGCGCCTGAGTAAGCTGGGTTTTTTTCTACATGAGAAACTTGGCAAGGATGAGATCCTAAATTCTTTGCCTAAGTCCTTCTCCCCTTCCTTACTCATTTTCGATGACAAAGCCTGTAGTGAACTATCATGGCTTATTGGGGTTGCTGTAGAACTTTAAGAAGGATCACTAGTTCCATAAGAAGTTGATGAATATAGTGGGAGGATCTTCTTCTGATCATCGATCCTTTAAGAAAGAAAAGAAGAACAGGAAGAAGAAGAATAAGAAGGTATAGTTGCATGCTGGGATGTCTGCATAGGATCAGACCAAGAAGCGCAAGCCCAACCAAAGCCAGGTAGAGTACTTCTTTTGCGAGAAGTAGGGATACTAGAAGAAAAATTATCCTCAGTACATTGCCTTCCTGGATCCGAACAGACTGAAAAAGAAGCAACCGATTGCTGGGCAAGATAATTATGTGATAACACCTTGCAACTTCTTGATATGTGATACTATTGCCTGGGTATTAGATACCAGAAGCCCTTACCATATTTATAATTCGATGCAGAATTTGCGGATCAGTAGGAGATTTGATGAAGGCAAAAGGTTCCTGAACGTTAGAGATGGAAGATAAGTTCCAGTTCTTGCTTTAGGAATTATGAACCTTGTAATCAATTCTCATAATATAATTCTTAATGATTATCGTTATTGTCCAAGCATTTTATTGAATGTTATTTCTATAGGCCTTTTGGCCATGTACAATTATGAATTTTCAATAAAAAAAATATTTATAATATCATTTTGAATGGTGGTACGATATTTATTGGGTTATTGAATAATAAAATTTACTTACTATCACAGTCTATTAATGTGGTTTAGAATTTTAGTAAATGCTGTAGAATTAGCGATATATCTAAAGTCTACCTTTAGCACTGTAAGCTAGGTCATATCATTAAGAACAAAATAAATAGGTTGGCTCAAGAAAGAATTCTTGAAGTCAGTGATTGTAAATCACTACCAACCTATGAGTTCTGTCTTCTTGGTAAGATGACCAAGTCACCTTTTATTGAAAATGGTGAGCGAGCCAATGAACTCCTAAGTCTAGTACATTCAAATATATATGGACCCATGAGCTCAAGTGCTAGAGATGGATCTTTCTCCTTCATAACCTTCACAAACGATTTATCGGGTATGGATATGTATATTTAATGAAGTGTAAGTTGGGATCATTTAAAATATTCAAACTATTTCGTAATGAGATAGAAAAGCAAACTGGGAAGAGTATTAAAACTCTTCGATCTGATCGAGGGGGTGAGTACCTTTATAGTGAGTTTCTGACATATCTTGAGAAGAATGAGATTTCCTCCTAGTGAACTTCTCTTGGAACACCACAACATAATGATGTATCTAAAAGAAGGATTGGATCCTATTAGATATGGTTTGATCCATGATGGGATTTACCAGTCTGCCAATCTTCTTATGGGGATATGCGCTCGAGTCGGCTTATTACATTCTAAATAGAATTTTGAGTAAGTCTATTTTCAAAATATCATATTAGATATGGATAGGATGTAAATCAGTACTCTCACACCTTAGGGTTTGAGGGTGTCCATCTTTTGTCAAACGTTTAGTGATAGACAAGCTTGGATCTAGATCTGATAAGTATAATTTTATAGGATATCCAAAAGAGACCAAAGGATATTATTTTTACCTAGCTGATGAGCAAAAAGTATTTGTCAGTCTTAAGGCAATCTTTTTGAAAAAAAAATTTCTAACTGAAGGGACTAATGCCTCTAAGGCCAAACTTGAGAAAGTTTGGTAGATAGAAAAATTGATACATATAGCTGAACTCGAACTGGATTTGATTAGATAAGATCCAAAGCCCATTGAACCTACACTCTTAAGGCGGTCTGGTGGAATACCATGTCAACTAGATAGATACTATGATTTCTTAGTTCGGAATGGTGATCTTATCGAACTTGATGAGAATGATGAGGATCCGATCATCTATATAGATGTAATGCAGAGACCTGACTCTGAAAAATGGCTTGAGGCCATGAAATCTAAAATAGAGTCCATAAAGATCAACGATGTATGGACATTGGTTGACCCACTCGAAGGGATAAAATCCATAGCATGTAAGTGGATCTTTAAAAGAAAAAAGAGTGTAGACGGAAAGGTGGAGACCTATAAAGCTCGTCAGATTACTAAGGGATATCGTCAATGTTATGATATAGACTATGATAAGATATTTTTTAAGTCCATTCGGATTATATTTGCGATAGCTGCCAATTTGACCTATGAAATTTGATAGATGGATGTGAAAATAACTTTTTTGAATGAAGAGCTGGACAAAGAGGTGTATATGATACAACTTGAAGGATTCACATCCATAGATAAGTCTAAGATATGTAGGCTTCAAAGATCCATTTATGGACTGAAGCAAGCATCTTGGAGTTGGAACATACATTTTAATAGGACGATCAAGACGTATGGCTTCGTTAAGAATGAAGAAGAGTCCTAATGTACAAGTGGGCTAATGATCCAATGATAGTATTCCTAATATTGTATGTGGATGACATCCTTTTAATTGGAAATGATGTCCCTGCATTAAAGGAAATAATGATCTGACTATCATCATAGTTCTCCATGAAGAATCTGGGAGAAGCTTCCTACATCCTAGGAATGAAGATCTATAGAGATAGATCTAAGAGATTGCTTGGGTTATCGTAGTGCACATATATTGATGCCATGCTAAAATGGTTCAGCATAAAAAATTTCAAGAAAGGCTATCTACTGATAGGCCATGGGATTTCTCACTCAAAGAGGGATTGTCAGATAACACCTTAAGAGAAAGAGCGTATAAGTAGAATTTTATATGCTTCGGTAGTAGGTTCTATCATATTCGTCATGACATATACGCGATCAGATATAGCATACTCACTAGGGATAGTGAGTAGATTGTAAGCGCACACCAACTGGCATCACCTCTTTCTGATACCAATTGATGCTCCATGATATTGCTCGAATGCTAATCATTCTTGGCATCACAAGCACCGATACCATATTGCGAAAGCTTCTGATCTTTAGCATCGATCTGAAGAAATCTGTGATGTTCTCTATGGGCAGTAAACCACTGATCCTCCACCTAGATCTATGATGGGGTGCCTCCCTTCTTGGGCTTGAGGGAGACGCCCCCTTCTCTAGAGCTTCTTCAAGAACCCTGGGGTGGCAACTCTAGAGAGAAGAGAAGAAAAGAGTTGAGGAAGAAAAGGTCTGTATTCCACAGCCGCTTGAAATCCTAATATAATCTATGTATTTATACATGGCCATTAGGCCCGACCAAAAATCTTTTTGGCTAATCCAATATATGAAAGAATTCATCGAGCCCATGTACACCCATATCTCTCATGTTCTCATCCTCTGAATCTAGATCCAACCCATACATGAATTAGCCCCCTTAAAACTTCTCAAACCAGGCCTTAAGACCCCTAGGATCAACCCAGACCATAGTCCAAAATAAACCCTCACATAACTCTACCTGCGCACTGAGCCAGCTCAGTCTCAACACTGAGCCGGCTAAGTTCCACTAGGTCGGCTCAGCCTAAAATTGAGCCGGCCCAGTTCTACGCCATGCCAATAGTTCCGAATACGTAGCTCTCTATTTTGCCTATGCACTGAGGCTTAGCTGATCCAATTTTGGACTGAGCCGGCTAACATATAGAAAATATTTTTTCTGTAGTCTTGATTTTTCAACTTTGGTTCCTTACTTCACCTTATGTCTCAGGTCTCCGAAGCATCAACCAAGCCCCTAAAATCCTCGGAGCCAACCCCCTAACTACTCTTGTGGCCTCCCAAGGCTTGGAAGCACCATAAATTCTCACACAGATACCAATCTGATCCAGAAGAAAACCATTGGAAAGTTGTTAAAACCATCCTAAAGTATTTGAAAAATACAAAAAACTAGTGGCTTATTTATGGTGAGTCGAACTTGAAACTTATGGGATTTATAGACTCTAGTTTTCAGTTTGATCATGATGATAGTAAGAGTATGTCGGGGTATGTGTTTATCCTTAATGGTGAAGCTGTCGTTAGAAGAGTTACAAGCAGCACACCATAGCCGACTCAGTATGCAAGATGGAGTATATTACTGCATCAGATGCTGCCAAAGAAGTGGTGTGGCAAAGAAAATTCATCGCCAAGCTCTGGAGCCATTACTCGACGAAGAAACTGAAGGCACACCAGTGGACGAAGCATATTCTGCATTACTACCATCTTATCCGAGAGATCGTGGATCGAGGTGACATCGATCTTCAGAAGATCGATGGAAAAGAGAACCTGGTCGACCCATTCACTAAAGTTGTTGCGATGAAGGAGTTTGATGACTTCAAGTCGAAGAAGGGTATTAGATAGTGCACCGATTGGCTTTAGTCTAAGTAGAAGATTGTTGGGAATAGTGTTCTAAAGTTAATCTTCAGCCTGTTGATGGTTATGCTAATTCTTGTATTTTCATATAAATTATAAATAAATAAAAGTTATTTTGGCATTTTTTCATCACAAATTCTTTCATCTTCTAATAAACTCCTATGTTGTGGTGAAGTCCTTAAGATTATTTAGAATTGACAAAGAAAGATTTATCTTTTAGTCCTTAAACCTATTTGCGATCAAATGATACATTGTTACCAAGAACGATAACATTTATCGAGTGTAAGTCGTTGTGTGCCATATGGGTTGGTTATCCTCTTAACCAAGGAGTATGGAGATACTGTTATGGCATGTAGGTGAGATATAGGAGTAAATCTACACTGAACGTGACCAACTTCAAAACTTTTTTGCTGTCAAGATTTATTTCGATGGAATATGGATATAAGCATCCCTCCAATCTGAGATCACCATGGTGTCTTTCAAGCAATTCACTATGCTTTGATGTCGGATAATCTGAATTTCTAATTCAATGATGAAAGGTTTCTGAGTACAGTCAAGTACTTGAGGAGTCAGTGTGTGAGTCAAGATGGAATTAACCACTCTGGTGTAGGAGCTGTATTCAATTATGTTTCAATTTAGCAAAAACCTTGGCCAGGATAGTCCTAGTGAGGAGTCACGAGACTAATTGCTTTGAGATATAATTTGGATGTATCTTTCAGGGTTGATAGTTAAACTCTGAGTCATCCTATATATAGAGGTCAAAGGGATGAATTATACGATAACCATATTCGCATAAGTTCTGAATGCTTCGATTGTGACTATTCGATCTATCCGAATATCGGATATCATTGCTAGATGGTCACTTCAATTAGTATAGAAATTTATTTCTATGCTACCAACTTAGGTTCGAACCTACGAAGTCATACATACTAGAGGTTCCTACCTGATCTGATGGCTGATGAAGAGTTCTACTGGACTAGAACTCTATAGTTAAGAGTCCCACTAGACTGGGACTCTTCGACCAAGGGTCATATTAGATCGAAGCTCTGAGTTCTAACTATCTGGGACTCTGTGATCGAGAGTCTCACTGGTCTGAAATTCTATGATCAAAAGTTTCACTTGTTTGGAATACCAGAATCAAAAGTTCCACTGGTTTGGAACTTTTAAATCAAGAGTTTTATTTTGATGGAACTCTATTTTCCGAACATCCATCGAATTTGGATTATGTATTTATGAAAGATTTAATTAGTGATTTGATTGCTAATTAACTTAATTTGATTGAGTAATGATTTTTGGATCAAGTCCAATTGAATTCGATTTAGTTGGGTTTGACTCGATTAGGTCATGAGATGACCTAATCGCCAAGGAGGTTTGATCCCTGATTTGATCAAGAGTTGGGCTTAATCAATTTCTAATTTAATTAAAATTTAATTGAGCTCAATTATGTTGGATTTAATTTGGTCTAATTGAGCCTAGCCAAATTTGTTTGGATTAAGTTCAATTGGATAAGGTTTAAATTTAAGACTAGTTTGACTAGTCTTTCCTTCCTACGCCACCTCATTTCTATGCCCACATTTTCTACGAGAAAAATGTTTCTCGTAAGTTTCTCCATGCAAAGAAAAGGCCCATGCCCTAGTTTCTCTCACCCTCATGGATAAGGGTTGGTAGTTGGTAATTTAAGTTTGAATGTGATTCAAATTTTCAATTAACTTCATCCCTATCTAGCGCCATGTTCCCTTCTTTTGTATGCCTCCCTTTCTACACAAGAAAAGTTCTCATGCTTTTTTCTCCACTCACAAAGAGGGTGTGCTCTTGGCTTTCTCACACCCTAGGTGGATAAGAAGGGGTTGGTTACCATTTGAATTCAAAATGAGTTTGAATTCAAATAGACAACCACTTCATTCTTATCCTCCCATGCGTAGAAGACTCATTTTTGTGCTAAAATAAATGGAGATATCCTTGGGGCATGCACACATTATCTGAGTGAGAAACTCAATCCATGAGCCTTCCTTTTTGCATTAAAAAATTCAAAAAATATCTAAGAAAAGAAATCCAGAAAGATAAGTGTGCAGGGTTTCGGTGAGAGTGCTGTCCTAGGATTTCAACCTAGATTTCGGAAAGAGTTTGTGTGAGCTAGCACTAGCCCACCAAATTTTAGGAAGAACCTCCTTTACTTCTCTACTATGTCTACTATGATCCAAAGTATTCGAAGAGTTCGTAGATGAAGATCGAAAGAGTTCGATCGACATCAGCCATCGAAGGATTCCTGCATCGAGCTAGCACTCGAGAGGAGCTGATCGAGATCAAGAGCCTCATATGGACGATCCACGGAGGCTAGATGCACTATGTGGCTGCATCGCGACTAGTAGACCTTCCTGATGGTGATTAGATTATGGAGTTCGGCTACCCACACAGGTATTGTGTTCTGAACATATAGTGTAGTAGTAAATAGTTACTGCTATTGTTTTAGTTTTCGAATTCAAAGCATGTATATAATATTTAGATCCTAAGCATGGGATTTCCTTATATGATCAATAGCTCATAATTAATTAGATTAATTATATTTTCTACTATATTTAATAAATTTTTGAAAAAACTTTTGAAAGTAGAGCTACAAATCCTGCACTGAAAACCTTTCACCAGCATCCTATAATAAAAAATAAAATAATATTAGTAAGTTTCAATATAGAGGTATATCTTTTGTACACTCTAATTTTTAAATAGATTATTTTTATACATTTTATTTGATGATACGAAGCTATAGACACCTTCGGCTCATCGATTGGATGGTTAGATTATATTTTTAACCCCTAGATCCTGTTTTTGGACTCAAACCTAAATATACAAAGCATCTAAATATGAAAACTAAAATAAATAAAAAAAATTTAATAATATAATTATCTAATGTGATGGCTGGAATGATGAGTCCAATTAGTCATACAGCTATGGATCCCGAAGAAGCTTCATGATCGTATTGTAGATGGCACCTAGGAGGCTCTGAGGTTACTGGCTCAGAAGCCTCTTCACAACCTCCTTCATGTGCGCATCACTCCAGGTCTGGGATATCAAGGCCTGTGAGGATGCTAAAGGATCTCAAGATAGTGGAGGATCGAAACTATGGCTGAATCTTATGACCTAGCTCGTACTCATCCCGTGGTGGTATTGAGCCATCCCTCAAGATTAAGGATCATCACCGTACCTCTCAGCAACATATGTCGCATAACATGTCTATAGAGTTCAAAAATATATTAGTTCTAATATAAAAATTAGATCCTATAATAACTTAATTATTAAATAAAGTTTGAAGTTCTTACCATGATCTATCATAATGTAGAATCTAAATAGTCACCAGTCCTCCTAGACTGGTGTGTGGCTCACCACAATTATAGCTGGTCTAGTGGATGACCCAACTGTCGTATCTACAATAAGAAAATAATAAAATTAAATTAATTAAAATATATAAATAAGAGATTTTACTATTCTAGTGAAGAGTTTTGGTATTAATTTCTTATCAGTTTGTTGGCCACAGCATGTGTGCCGACCAAGCCGCTCGCGTGCCTGACTAGATCCTACTAGGTAGCCTAGTTCCGCCAGGCCTTCTACTACCTACTGGAGTATTCTTCACTGCTCTACTAGTTATAGAGGGTCTGCCATATGTCTACCCACAACCAGTGATCCATGAAGGACCTCCAATCCGATGATGACTGAGAACTAGAGTGCTCAATGGCGGACTACCTGAGGCTGTAGAGGCTGCAGATGCCATCTCGAAGCCTTCATGTTACCACCTCCTCGAAGGTCTGACAGCCAGCCTACTCATCCTGGGGAGTCTCAAATCAGTATTACTCTTGCAAGATAGAAGCAAGCGTGTATTAATATATAATTAAAATATCAATATATCAAGAATTTAAAATTAAACTAGTTTTGACTAATTAATAGAAACATCTCCAAAGCTACATCATAAGCTCCTAATGGCCAACTTGAGAAATTGTTCACTGGTTCCAATATCAGTCGACGTATGATCCCAGTAATGACACGAGATGTTGATAGCTCTCTAAATGTACTGTAAAATTAATTTCAAAGAACAAATGTTAACTCTAAAATTACTAAATTCTAAATATATTAATTAAATCTGGAGTACCTACGAGCAGCTCTAGATATGGATGATCTACCTATTCTCCAATCGAGTCAGAGGTGCCATGAGTCAGACAGGTCCTCGACCATGGCACTGTATCTGAGAGTCAATGGCCACTAGTATATATGACTGTGGGGTCACTAATAACCTCCTATCCTCCAAACCTGAGTACAAAAAATCTAATACAAAGAATATTATATTATTTAATAAATAATAAAATAACATAAATGAGAATATATAAAGTGTTAGAGCTTACCACTCAATTTGAGAGGTGTAGAGCCATGAGAGCTGGCCATGTGGTCGCTCTCTCTTCGAGAGCTCTATCCTCGACTGGCATGGCTCCTGCCTCTGAAAAACATGATGTATGCTGTCTAAAAATAAAAATAAATAGATTCATCAAATTAATTATATAATTATGGATGGCAATGCAAGATTTAAAATGATATAGGATAAATAATTAAAATAATTCAAAAATTATATACTTAGTACTACTCATCGGTCTTTTCAGATATTTATTATCCTTCAAAATTTTCTTCCAATTCTTCTTCTTCTTCTTCCTCTTCTTCCACCTCTTCCTCTTCTTTCTCTTCTTGGGGATGATTGTCCTTTAAAACAATCTTAATTGGGTCTACCTCCTCATATTAGCTATCTTCACATAGGAGTATTCCTGAAGCATCCAATTCCACATCATCGAAGGATTGATCAACTCGTATTATCTCATCCTCTTGAAAGCATTCTAATAATTTGGGCTCTTTTTCTTCTTTAAGCGTGTAATGAATGGCTCGAAACTTAATTTTGTATACAACCTACTAATTTTTCTTCTTCTTTTCCTTGATGGAAAAGAAATATAATACACTTGAGCAGCTTATACAGCTAGTACAAATAGGTTATTGACATAAGCTTTTGATCCATGTTTGATCTTAATAAGCCCATGCTGTGGATTAACCTTCATACCATTATCGGTATTGAATCATTGGCACTTAAGTAGAATGACACTATTACCTCCAATGTAGCTCATCTTAATCACTTCTTTGAGGATTCCATAGTAGTCACTCTCCATCTTATTTTTCTGCCAGTTGTTTTTTATACACACATCACTATTCATTATACTTTTATAATTTTTATATTGCTAGGTGTGAAATTTAAAATTATTTATGTTATAGCCACTATAGTATGTGACATAATTTTTAGGCCCATAATCTAATGGTCTCAGCTTTCTTGGTATGGACTCGCTACCTTGAATGTTCAATTAACAGAACCAACATACAAAGTTCTCTAAGCGCTGTTCATATTTCTTCATCACTTATGCTCAGATTTTCCTCTTTTAGCATCTCATCATATTATCTAAACATGAATAAGATAAGTATACTGAAATATGTGATTAAAGAGTTTGGATTATGATGGGTACTTATAGGACCTATGGGTCGACCTTCGTGCAGGGACCATAAAAAATTTTGACAGCATTTCTTCTTAGTTCTCCAGTGTAGAGAGATCAAAAGAAAAATGCTATCCAAAATTACTTTCGAACCATCAGCATACCGTTTGATTATCATAATGACCTATAGAATTGCATATATTTCTCAAACCATCTATAGTGGACAATCAATTGATCAATGTATATAATTCTTTTACTCATATAAAAATAAATAAATGTATAGATATATTAGAATATGTACATCAATCAATTGATAAGTCTGTCATTCCATGTAATATAAATTTTATTAAAAAATTAATACATAATTAATGCTATCTAAAACTTTTCATCTACCTAAGCTAAATGCCTTGGATGCTAACTATGACCCAAAGCTTGGTCATGTAGGACATGCCCTGGCCCCATGTTTGCAATGTTGTTTGGCACCTTCTCTTAGTTTGAGCACTCTACATGTCAAGACCTAAATCTCATGTATCTAATTAATTAATTAATTAATTATCTAACTAATTAATTAAATAAATATTTAATTAAATTTTAGTAATGGTACTAGCCATCGCTAATGTCGTCACTGATACTAGACAACATTAGTCGATGCTAATGCCGTTGCTACTACTACTACTCACGATGGTAGGGATGGGGCCGTAGGATTAGGGCTGCAAGCTGGGGGTGGTGAGGTAGGGGACGCACAATCAAGTCAATCAGGATGGGGCCATGGGGAGGCTGGCGGAATAGGGGCGGCATTCTCCAGGGCCACGGCGTAGGAGGCGCCAGCTGGGTCAAGGTAGCCATGGGAGAGTTAGGCTGGGATGGTGGCTCGAGTCTATGGCATAGGAGGCACCAATAGGGTCAGGACAGCCACGAGAGAGGCTGGGTCGGGGTGGCAAGCTCGGGACTGTGACGTAGGAGCATCGATAGGATCGGGGCGATCGTGGGAGAGGTGGGGCCAGGGTAGCAATCTCGGGACCACCACATAGGAGGCACTAGCGGGGTCATAGTGGCCGTGGGAGAGGCAAGGCCAGGGCGGCTGGCTTAGAGCTATGGTGTAGGAGGCACCAGTAGGGTCAAGGTGACCGCAAGCGAGGCAAGTGGGCCTGATGGGATCCGGGTGTTGAAAATTATGTCCTAAAGCTAATCATCAGCCTATTGATAGTTAAGCTTTTTTATATATAAGTATGTAAATTAATAATTAATAAAATATTATTTAACTTTTTCATCATAAATTTATACATCTTCTAATGAATGCCTATATTATAATGAAATTCTTAGGACTATGTTAAATTGATAAAGAAGGATTTATCATTTAGTCCTTAAACCTATTCACGACCAAACGATATGTTATTATTAGGATGATAGCAATATCAAGTATAGATCATCGTGTGCCATATAGGTTGGTTGTCTTCTTAATCAAGAAGTATGGAGACACTGATATGGCATGCATGTGAATTATAGGAGTACATCTATACTGTACGTGATCACTATGGAGCATTCTGCTATCAAGTTTTGCTCCAAAGAGATATGGATATAAGTGTTCCTCAGATTCAAAATTTAATATGATGATCTAGTGCTCTGAATTCTGCTGTCAAAGTATTCTATGTGATGGATTCGAAATTTAAAATATAATATGGATGACTTACTCAGGATTGACAGTTAAGGCTAGGATCATCCTTTGAGCATTAAGAGTTAAAGGGATGAATTATATGGTAACCATATTTTAATAGATTCTGAATGTTGCTTCGCATATGTTCAGTCTATCTGAACATTAGGTATCATTACTAAATGGTCACTTCAATTAGTATATAAATTTATTTTTGTGCTACCGACTTAAGTTCGAAGCTATAGGGTCACACTCAAAAGAAATACCTGTCTGATCATATAGCTGATCAAGATTTTTATTGGACTGAAACTCTATGATCAAGAGTCTTGCTAGACTGGGACTCTATGATTAGGAGTTCCACTAAATTAAAAATCTATGATCAATAGTCCTACTAGATGGGGACTCTATTATCAAGAGTTTCACTAGACTAGAATTTATAACCAGGAGTCCCACTTGATTGGGACTCTATTATTAGAGGATTAGTTAGCAATAAGATTGCTAATTGGCTCAATTTGATTGAGCAATAAAGTTTGGATCAAATCTAATTGAATTAGATTCAATTTGGTTTGACTCAATTGGGTTATGAGATGACCTAATCGTTATGAAACATTGGTTCTTGATTTGATTAGGACTTGAACTTGATAAATTTTTAATTTAATTAAAATTTAACTTAGTTGGTTTCAAGCCTAATTGGAATAGGTTTAGTCTTATTTATTTGGTTCGAATTAATTTGGATTTGGTTGGAACTAGATGACATAAACCAAGAGTCTAAAGAAGTTGGACTTCTTCCCTTGCGCCCTATTTTCTCTCAATGTCAATCCCAACACACAAAATAGGTTTGATACATGAGTTATTCAGAAAAAGAAGGCATCTTTGTTTCCCCAATTGGATAGAATTTGATTGGTTTAAGTTTGTTTCAAAAGGAGTTTTTTGAAAGAAGACTCTAGTTATCTCCTTATCCACTTGGGTTGACAATTTGTAAAAGGACTCTTGTTTTATGTGATAAAATAAGAGTTTCTCCCATATTTTCCCATGCCTAAATGCTTTGTTCGGCCACTATTTCTAGATAGGTAAGGTTGGTAGTTGATTGGATTAAGTTTGGATTTAAAGGAGTTTAAATCTGAACCAAAACCTAAGACCTATCCTATCTAATCTAGATTAGTGTCTACACCTTTAAAAACCCCTCCCTTTATGTGCCAATTTTTGGGTGTGTTCATGTGAAATTTAAAAAGGAAGAGAGAGGGGTAATCTAAATCATAGTCCTCATCAATGACTTAGACAAGTCAGTGGTAGGATTTAACTTATTGAAGTCAATAGGAGTAATTTGGTCCATGTCTTCTCTATCCTTTAATCGCAAGTAATCTAAATCCTCTAAATCATTAAGTCCTTAAAATGATAAAGTTATGGGGATAACTGATTCATAGCCTCCTATTAAGGTGGATGGTAATGGATCCAATTTTCAAGATAAACATTAGAGGTGCCTTACACCTAATGTTCATCTGAATATTAAAATTACTATCCATCATATGATGATTAGATTACACTCTCTGAATAGTGATCAAGTTGGCCAGAGCTTTCCTCGAGCCTGGTCATCATTTGTTTGATGCACCGAATTCAATCATATTAATGGTTGGACCTAACCGATCTTTTCAATAGAGACTAAAGCCTACTGAATTAGCACCTAAGGCAAAATTGAATACTAGATATTATTTAAAAAAATAATTGGTTAAGAACCTACCTATAGATGCACATTGGTTGGTCAGAGCTTTCCTCGGACCGTTTATAGTCTATGTGGATTCTAGTACTCACTAAGAAGTTAGTGCAATTTTTTGAATTGGAGGTAGAGGCTACCAATTCATAGAAAATAGTGAAAGAATCTTTAGACTAAAATTCAAGTCTTTAGGCTTATTAATTCGCATACTAATTAAGTTTTTTGTTTTTCTTTTAGTTAAATAGAATGGCTAGTATTTTGTCACTCTATTCACTATTGGATAGTGACAAGCTTATAGGACCTAATTTCGATAATTGATATAAAAACTAAGAGTTATTCTAAAACATGATCAAATCCTATATATTCTTACAGATCTGACATCTAAGAAGCCTATTTCGAATGCTCATGATATAATTCAAGATACTTATCAAAAGTGGCTTAATGATCACACCATGGTACGTTGCATTATGTATGCTACGATGAATAAAGAGTTCAGTCGCAAGCTTTAAGATGCTGAGCCAGAGAAAATAATGCAAGTGTTAAATGAGTCCTTCGGCTCTCCTGGAGAAAAAGTGCATCGTGTTAGGATGTCTCAGCCCCTTCAGAATGAGAAGTCTATTGCTAACCTTAGTCATGCATACTGAAAGAGGAATTATCCTCTTAATCCGAATAGGCTGAACAAGAGAAAGCAGCAAGTAGTTGCTAGTTAAGGTTGTTATATGATAACACTTTGTAATTTTTTTATTTATGATATTACTATCTGGATATTAGAAATCGAAAGTCTAGTTCATATATGCAATTCGTTATATGGACTTCAAAGTTTGAGAACGGTGAAAAATTCCTAAATATTGGGGATAGAAGTAATATTCCAATCCTAGCATTAGAAATTATTGAGCTTATTTTTAAAACATGTAATGTCATTTTAAGTGATTATCATTATTGTCTATCCTTTATGATGAACATAATATTTGTAGAACTTTTAGTCTAAGATGGTTATTGCTTATCAATAAAAAAAAATTATCGTGATATCATTATGCATGATGTTACAATAATACGTGAATAATTAAGAAATAGCATTTATAAATTATCATAGTCTGTTAGTATAATGTAAACCTCTAACAAACATCCAAAACTAGATAATATTACCGATGCCTATCTTTGGCATTATAGGTTAGGTCATATTAAAAAGAATGGGATGAATATATTGACTCAAGAGAGAATCCTTGAAATCAATGATTTTGAATTATTATCTACCTATAAGTCTTATCTTCTTGAAAAACTGAAAAAGATGAATGAGCTAATGAGCTTCTAGATCTAATACATATTGATATATATGGACCTATGAGCACTAATGGCAGAGATGAATATCACTACTTTATTACATTCACAGATGATCTATTTAGATATGGATACCTATAAATGGACCAAAATCCTAAAAATTGAGAGAGAAGAGTTAGAAGCGATTAAAAGAATCATTTTAGCCAAAGGAGACTATAGAAGGTTCTAGGAGAGAGAAAAAAGAAAAGAAAAAAAATGAAGGGTATCAGAGTTTTTTTGATTTTTCTCCCCATTGTTCATGATGCAACTTGGCGTGGAGTTAAAAATAAAAATATGCAAAGAATGGACTGCTGGTGATTTTATTTGGTGTGTCAGAGAAAAGATCACTCAAAGTGAAGCTGAAAAAGCAATTATTCAGTATAGTAAAAGGCTAGAAAAGTAGTTGGGGTATATTCAATGGTGTAATTAGTTGGAGCCTTAGAGGTGGAGATGGATGATCCATGAAGGTCTAGCAGGTTAAGACTAAGTGGCTATAGAGCGGCACAGAGACTAGGCAAGGAATACTAGAGTGCTGTTGTAACGCTATCCTGAAGGCACAGGGGTTGAAAGAGACTCGGTGGTGTAGCAATCGAAGAAGATATCTTAGTAGAGAGTGTTAGAGGCATCTCAGGAAGACTGAAAGTAGGTCTCAGGAGGAGCCAGGAGATCTCAGGAAGTACCAGGGGCATCAAGCAGCTGGAAGTATCCTAGATCAGGTTTTTTCTATAGGAGCACTAGGGAGAGTCACAGTTCAGATGGAGGATGGGTTATGTGCAGCAAGAAAGGACCTAGATATCTATGAGAATGTGGTGTTGAGATGAGGTAAGGAGTACTGGAGTGCTGCAATAGTGCTTTTCTAGAGGCATGGGACTGAGAGAGGCTCGACGGTGCAGTAGTCGAAGGAGGTATCTCAGTAGATAGTATCAGGAGCATCTCAGAAAGATCGAGAGTAGGTCTTCAGGATAGCCAGAAGGTCTCAAGGAGCCTTGGGATGAGATAGGTGGGTCTAAGCATAAGACAGGATTTGAATTGCAATTTCTTCGGGTGAAACTAAAGCGATGGTTGGTGTAGGAGTAGAAAAGGAGAAGTGCTTGGGTGGAATTTTTTAGGATTCAGTCACTAGATTTAGAGAAGTTGGATGAGCTCCTGTGTATTTCAGAGGAGCCTGCAGGATGCAGTGTATCTGAGACATGGCTTTAATAGAGTCTATGAAGTACGGAGGATCTGAAGGAGCAGCGATGGTGTTTGAGATGTAGCAGTAGACTCAGCAGTGAGTGGTTGGCCATGAGTGACTTGGTGATAGAGTCGGATTCTTCTGCGGTATCAGATGGACTTCAAGTATAGGTGGAGCTCCACAGTGGAGCTTGTCGCTACATCTCAAACACCATAGAGTGGAGCTCCACAGCAGCAAGCTCAGAAGGGATCCTACAACATCCAGGATGATGCCAACGAGTAAGCACAAGCCTTTAGCTATGGAGGCGGTCATTCCAAAGATCTCCAAGAGTGCATAGCAGCTAAAGAAGATTGGCAGAGGTATTAAAGTTTGCATAGGGAGCTGTGTGGGTGAGCTACGGAGCATAGGTTGGTGTTGTAGCCATGGGGTTAGAGTAGGAGGATATCAATTCAAGACCAAGAAGTGCGATAGAGTACAAGTCTCAGGGGCTGTGGAGCATATGTTGGTGTTGCAATTAAGGAGGCAAGGTGGCTTCGACGGGATGGTGTCAGCTCTAGAGGCAGCATGATGGTGCAGATGGCTCACACGAGATTTGCCAAGGCTTGGAGGCACCAAGATCAAGATTGTTAGAATTAGTAATTTTTCCAAGCTTTGGAAGGCCACTAGAGGAGTCAGGATGTTGGCTCTGAGAGAGAGTAGGACAGATGTGGTCCTAGGTCTAGGACTGATTTGGTCCTAGGATGGAGGTTCAGCCTTCCATGGTCATGATGCCCTGGTTTGTGGGTCTCATGAAGGTTACTCAGAGTTTGGATTAGGTTTGGATCCATGGGATTGAGGGCATGATCAAACTATAGGTGTACATGAATTTGGGTGAGTGCATTCGGACTGGGTTAGCCCAGAGAGTTTTTTATGGGTTAGAATTTCCATCCATGTATTGGTATATATATACATGTATATTGTAAACCCTAAAAATTGAGAGAGAAGAGTCAGAAGAGATCAATAGAACTATTTTCTCTCACATCTCTCTCTAGTTTCTTTACACGCTAAGGTGCCCTAAGGGGCATGCCTCCAAGCTTGGAGGAAGGAGGCATGCCCCATTTTTTCTTCAGCCTCAATAATGTCAAGGAATCCTACACAACAACATAAGTCAGAATCATTTGAAATATTTAAATAAAATCATAATGAGGTAGAAAAATAACTTGAAAAGAGTATTAAAACTCTTCAGCTAGATCAAGTGAAGGAAAAATTTAGATTTCCCGGATCAGGTTCATTTATATCTGATTGGATCAAGAGAGATATTTCAAAAATTTCTCTTTTGAATCCAGATTAGATCTAAGATATTTCAGATATGATTTTATAGATCTAATAAATAAAAATAAAAGATAAATTAAATCTAATTTAATTTTATACCTTATTATTGGATAATTGAATTATCCTATGATGATCCTGCTAATTGCCTGAAGTCTGGATCTAGCCATGCAAGTGCTTGGCCTCTATCGGTATCTACTTGGACTGGATCTGAAGATCTTCTCCTTTTTTATCACCTCTCCAAATATCAGATCTGGGTCTAATTTAGAGGATCTTCAAAACTCCTTTTGAAGATCTAGAATCGTCTTTTACAGCAGTGCTACCTTCTTCCTTTCTCGTCACCTTTCTCTTACCTGGATCGCACCAAACTGGAGTTCAAATCTCCTTGGGTGTGGAGAGGAGAGAGAGAACTTGAAGATGGCATGGAGGAGGGAGAGGGATAGCCTTATGGCATGGGCTATGGGTGGTTCTCTTTTCTTTTTTTAAAGCTTGGCGTAGATAGGGTTTTTATAGACTTCGCCATGATGTGCCATATCATCCCGGCCATGCTGCGCCATATCATCCCGACCATGCCATGCTGTGCCATATCATCCTGGCCAATCACGTCGCTTCGTGCAATTAGATCTAAATCTGATTGGTGGGATGACATCACCTGATCCAATCATATGAGAGCCACCTCAAATAATCCTTAGGTGGCGCCAAGACTGATCAAAGCTGAGTCTTAGGTGCCTTCCTAAGTTGATTCCAAGAAGCAACCTGGAGTCCCATCTATATGGGACTCCAGGCATCCCTATCCTTGGGCGCACGCCTCCCTAAGCGTGCACCCCCTCTTTTCCATTTTCTAGCAAGGGGACAAAGCCCTATCTACTCTCCTATGGGTGCATGACATATGGGCAAATGTCTAAGTGTCAAAGGTCAATGCTTGACCAAAGTCAAAAGACAAGACTTGGCAGGTGATGAAAAATGGCAGGTGTTGTCTCCAATTTATCTCATAAATTAAGATAATCTTTTTCTAATCTGGACAAGCTCCAGTCAGACCAAGTAAAGATATCTGAGTGAGCATAAACATATTTGGCTCAGTCGAGATAACTTTTAATGATAGTAGAAGGAGAATATTAGGTTTAATCGTGTGCTAGCACAATTTTCTTGAACCTAATTGAATCTAATTCAAATCAATTGAACTGGATTAGTCCAATTGATGATATCCATATCCAAACCCTTATTTCTGTGATCCAGTTAGGTTCAGTTCTGTATAGTAATGGGATATGTCGTGATCTCTATCATCGTCATCATCGAAACACCTTTCGATGGATCAGAACTCTTCTGATTCATACAACTAGAATGATCGATCTTCCAAATCATTCTAATTGCTCCCAAAATCCATCAGTAATATCTAGCAGTATATGGTGGCAACCTAATAGAACTGAAAATGAACCTCTCGATGCAGCTACTTGTGTGATTAAGTTCTTCTATCTTGAGCCCCGATCAGATTAGGGTTAAGGTGAACTCGTCAAATCCTAATTCTTATCATATGTTTTAATGATTTGATTCAAGTCCGATGTGAAAATCTTAATAAAAATTCTTTCTATTATTTCACTCTACCATGGTCATGAGCTTATGGACTTGATTCTCATAATCATCATAGGGCTACTCCTCTTCTACTGAGGTAGATAGATTCCCTCTTGGTGCAATTCAATTTCTACAATGAACATGCTATAGCCAACATATACCTCAGAATTCAGAATAGCTAGAAGATTGAGTTATGGTGTAGTCAAATATAACACCCTCAAGATGAACTGCCGATGCACCTCAGGTCAAAGAACCAGACACACTACTGTAGCTTCGAGCCAGTCATCGATAAGAAGGTAAACTTTCTTATGACTGCTCGAGGTGGTCACGCTCAGTGCCCTCATTTTTTAATGAGTACCTATACTCTTGCTCCGGTGTCTCTACACCATAGACTCAAGATTCATCTACTATAAAGAAGCGATTATATACCAACCTTTTGGATCAATCACCATCCTCATGATGATCCTACGGTCGGAAGCATTTTATGAGTTAATAACGAAAATTCATGTCTTAAATTTTCAACTCTTGAAAATATGAATTATCATTATCATTAACTTAAGGGATGTATCATAGACACTAAATACACATTTATGATAGAAAATAATCCATTTTATTATTTATAATCAAAATTATAATTTGCCCCTAGAAGTGTATTACAAGTGTTAGCCAATTCTGGCATCTAGGGCACACATATCTAACAAACTCTAACTTGACCTAAAGCCAATTGGCTACAAATCTAAGTTCCATCTTCTCAAGATGGGCTTCAATCTTCTGCTAGCCCAATGACTTTATAAGTGGATCCACTGCATTATCTGCGGAGTCGACTCTCTTGACCTCAACGTAATCCTTCTCGAGGTAATCGCGGATGAGATGGTATCGTCGCTCGATGTGCTTGAATTTTTGATGAGACCTCGGCTCCTTAGCAAGGACTACGGTGCCATTATTATCACAGTATAGAGAAATGGCATCTGATGGCATCACTTCGATATCTATGGCAAACTTCTTGTACCAGAATACCTCCTTCGCAGCTTCTGACATAGCGATATATTCTGCTTCCATGGTGGAATCTGCTATCACTGTCTGCTTGAAACTCTTCCAACTGACAGCTCCACCATTATACACAAACAAACTCTTAGATGTTGACTTTCGATCATCTACATTGGACATAAAATTTGAGTCTGTATATTCCTGGACTTGGAGTTCTCCATCACTAAAGACCAACAACATATCCTTAGTTCTTCTCAAGTACTTAAGGATACATTTTATAGAAGTCTAGTATTCTTCATCTGAATTCGACTGATATCTGCTCGTGATACTCACAGCATGAGCTATATTAGATTGTGTACATAACGTGGCATACATGAGGCTCCCTATTGCTGAAGCATAAGGGATCTTGCTCATGCATTCTATTTCCTCAGGCGTGCTAGGGCACATCTTCTTGGAAAGATGAATGCCATATCTGAAGGGTACCAAACCCCTCTTAGAGTTTTCCATGCTAAACTTCTTTAGCACTTCCTCTATGTACATCTTCTGTGAAAGTTCTAGCATCCTATTTGGTCTATCTCTATAGATCTTAATTCCTAGAATAAAGGATGCTTTACCTAGGTCTTTTATGGAAAATTCTTTAGATAACCACATTTTAACTATGATTAATATGAAAATATCATTTTCAATAAGAAGGATATCATCCATGTACAATACGAGAAAGATAACAGCGCTCCCACTAATCTTTTTGAAGACACATGGTTCCTCATCGTTCTTGATGAAACCAAATAATTTGATCACATCATTGAAATAAGTATTCCAACTCCGAGATGCTTGCTTAAGCCCGTATATGGACCTTTGCAGCTTGCATACCTTGTGATCAATATCACTAGATGTGAAATCTAGCGACTGTTCTATATAGATATCTTCCTCAAGGTATCCATTTAAGAATGCTATTTTTATGTCCATTTTTCATATTTCATAATCAAAATGCACTGCAACAGCAAGCAATGTATGGATGAATTTTAGCATAGCTACTGACGAAAAGATATCCTGATAGTCAATGCTTTTGCATTGACTATATCCTTTTGCCACTAATCTAACTTTAAATGTCTCTATAATCCCATCTGCACCAATCTTTCTCTTGTAGATCCATTTACACCTAATAGATACTATACCTTCTGATGGATCTACCAAGATCCAAACTTGGTTTGAGTGCATTGAGTCAATTTTTGACTTCATTATCTCTAACCATTTCTCGAAGTCGATATCCGATATTGCCTCGTTATAGATTTTGAGATCATCACCATGAATCCCATTACCTACGAGAAACATTTCCTCTATTTTTTCTGAAATAGTACCTAAGTACCTCTTAGGAAAATAAAAAATTCTTTCCGATCTACGAGGTGGAGGAGGGAGTGATTGTATTGGCTCAACCTGATTTGGTTCCATTTGGTCCTTAGCTCGTTGCTCTTGTGAGACTTTCTCCTCGAGCTAGAGCTAGAGCTAGAGTTGGAGCTGGAATGTAGGCCAACAAAACCTCGAAGTTTGTGACTTTAAAATATATGCTGAGCATCGATATCATGTTTCTCACGATGCCCGTTAGATGAGATGTGTGCTTCTCAGCTCGATCTACCCACGTCACAGCATGATCTGCCTATGCCAATGCCTCCTCAAGCTCCTTCCGACTAACGATACTGAAAGTTTATGAAGAGACACTCACTTTGGATCAGTAGCTCATCGGCGTGTGTCCGGGCCTACATCGGATCCTCCTAGAGTGCTCAGACCCCAAAATTTGAGATAGATGGTCATGAGGCCTAGAGGTATCCGGGCCCTCGATCGCGAGCGCATCTAACTGATCCTGTAATTATAAATTAAAATAAAATTTAAAAAAAAAATACTATAATACTAATCATATATACTAATATATTTAATACTTACAAAAATATGCTCGATCGTGGCATTCATCAGCCTGCCCATCTTGTCCGTACGGTTGGATCGAAAGATCTTGCTACGACTGGACATCACTCCATCTCTCATCAGCTATAACAAAGAATAAATTTATTAGAAAGATAATAAAAAATATGATTTTAATTTATCTAGTAAGATTTAGAATTAATTACCTCTCTATGCACACGACTAACCATAGACTCGTGGCCTAGAGTATGCGTATACTCCTAGGCAGCACGATTCTTTCGATTCTGATAGGAGGTAGCCTAATAAGTATTCAAATAAATAATAAATATTTAAATAATATTTAAATAAAACTTTAAGCATATTGAAAAATTTAAAAGTTAGAAATTTTACTTCGAACTCCTAGCTCCTCTAGTGTCTAACCAACCTCTCCTACTGACTTGAAGGACAGTCCTGTGTCCAGAGAACAAGCTCCTTCAGAGTGTGTCGTCGGTGCTCGAGCCATCCTCTATGGAGCTTGATCTTGTAACCCCAGTACAACTCCTCGATCTTCTTCAATCGGGCATCTCGAGCTCTCTCATGATCGAAAAAGTCATACCTCCTCTGCACAAATTTATCAAAAATCAGTTATAAAATTATTCTAATCAAACATATATAGTGTAAACATATAAAATACATAAATATACTAAAATGCGTATACTTATCCATATCTCTTTCCATACCCAGTTTCTGATGTCAGCATCCATCAAACACCAGTCTCTGAGCTCTACGGGAATGATGTTCGATCGCCTCATAAGCACTCCAAAAAAGAAATGCATCTTCCACACGGTCTCCCCTACCAGCCTCCCCTCTGCATCGTAATAGGCCATCACCTGATGCTAGCGGTTCCACACGTATACCATACGTGTGGGATCGTGAAATATTTGACTGGATGATGCACTTGCAATGCAAATACATTATGCAAATATATAAGTATATAAATACTATATAAAAAATAAAGTTATGCTAATATAATAAAAACGTACACTCAGATGTCTGTGACGGTAGAGGCTCAGCTACCGATGGAGTAGATGCCGGTAGTGGAGGTCTCTGAGCAGTCGATGCCGAGGTGGATGGAGTATGCTCCAATTGCTCGGATGCTGAACTGCGCATAACCTATTGAGGGGCAGGGGTGAAAGCTAGATGACGTTTCGGTGCCATCGTGACCTACAACGTTAATGAACATTAATCAATATAACATCATGACATATCAAATTCTATTCATTCGAAAGCTAAGCCAGCTCCATGTCTGAGACATTCGACTAGGGTCCTCCCCCAGTCAGCTCGATCATGGCCTGAGCCAGCTCGACTGTGTATCCGAGCCGGCTCGGTTGTGTGCCATCCCCTCGATCACTCCCTCTTTTGATCTCTCTCGCTGGCGATGGTGGTGAGGCCGAATTCCTTCCTCCCAGCTTTTTCATCTCTCAATCTTCCTCTCTCAATCTCTCTCATCGATGAGGCCGGACCCCATCCCTCCCTCTCTCACTCTCTCGATCTTCCTCGCCGACGAGGTCGAACCCCATCCCTCCCTCTCTCACTCTCTCGATCTCCCTCGTCGGTAAGGCCGGACCCCATCCCTCCCAATGATACTAGCAAGGTCGGACCCCTTCCCTCCCTCTCTCGCTCTCTCGATCTCCCACTCTTCCTCTTTCTCGTTGGCGAGGCCGGACCCCCGCCCTTCCAATGATGGCGGTGAGGCCGGACCCCCTCCCTCCTAATGATGGCGGCGAGGTCGAATCCCTCCCTTCCTCTCTCAAGTACAAACTCATTGGGTATTCGGGTTTGGATCTAGTACCAGTAATTAAAATTAGGTTCGGATCTAAATATTCAGATTTTAATTCCAACCCAATCCGTTGAAAGATCTAGTCCACAGCCGCCGACATGGCATGGCCCAAAAACTATGGCATGCAGATAATTATAATATTTATAATAAATATTTATAATATTTATTATAAATATTTTATAAATTATTATAAATATATGATTAATAAATAATACTATAAAATTAAAAAAATATATATATCTATGGCTATAGAGAGCGGGTCGCACCGAAAGCTCCGAGGGTCATCGACGATGATGCTAGAGGAGGACGACGGCACTAGAGATAATCTACAAAACAAAAGCAAGATAGTGAGATAGAGAAGAGAGAGAAAAAAAGGAAAGAGAGAGAGAGCAGGAGCGGCTGAGGATGGGGGCCAGGGGGCATAGTGACGAGAGGGCCGAAGGAGGCTACGCACTCGGCTGAGGGAGGGTCAAAATGATGGTGGTGGTGGAGGGGGTGGGGTTTCGTGGGGCCGAAGGAGGGTGGAGGGGGCTCGTCAGAAGGGGCGTTTGGTTTTGCACCAAGGCCAGAGGAGGATAGAGTGTGGGGAAGGGGTTTCACGGGGGGTCGATGGAGGATCGAGGATGGATGGGGGTTCACCAAAGGAGGGGTTTCATAGGGGGCTGAGGGAGGGTCGGATGGGGGTTCGCTGGAGTGGGGGTTCGTTGGGGACCGAGGGAGGGTCGGATTGGGGGGCGGGAGGGTTTCACGGGGGGGCGAGCGAGGTAGAGGAGGGTTCGCCAGAGGGGGGGTTTCGCTAGGGGCTAAGGGAGGGTCGAATGGGGGTTTGTCGGAGGGGAGGTTTTGCTGGAGGCTGAGGAAGGGTCGGATGGAGGGGTGGGGGGACCGGGTGGGGGTGGTGGGTGGCGGGGAGGGGTGGCCGGGATGGATGGTGGTCGGAGAGGGAGGGGGAAGGAGGGGCGGCACCGATTGAGGGGGAAGGAGGGACGATGCCGGCCAGGAGGGAGAAGGAGCAACGTCGGTCGGGGGGAAAGAAGCCTTACCGGTGATGAAGAGGAGGGGGAGAGAGAGAGCGAGAGAGATCGAGCGCGCATGGGAGAAAAGAAAAAATTTAGAGATTGTTAACCTAACCTACGATAGTGGTTATTGAATCGCTGCCATAGATCTACAGCAGCGGTTACCCAGAACCACTGCCGTAGATCTACGGTTGTGGTTCTATAACCACTGCTATAGATCTATAGCAGTAATTTTTGATAACCACTGCCATAGGTAGAAAATTATTATTTTTTTTTTTTTAAATATTATATAATTTTAAAATTTAATGTCCATCTTCATCATTCATTATCTAAATAATTATCATTAGAGTATCATCATAAAAGATCGCCTCGATCCAATGGTCCTAGCTTCATCAATCAGAAAATTTAATTTCAACGATCATGAACGATGATGTGATGATCTGATATATGAAGATCTTTGATGGATTCAAAAATCTACAACAATGATCTCGATAATGTTTATAGAATACTATCAAAGTTTTACTTCAATTGGATATCGTTATCATGGTCAATTTAGTACGGAATGATTTCGATCGTTAAATTAGAAATAAGCGATTAAAGGATTAAACGGCAACTGATTATGAGATAATTTTTTAGTTAAATGATCTTTGTTATAATTTTAAATATTTTATATGGTGATGATAGTAAAATTTAAATCATTTTCGTATAAATTATTCATGTTAAGCAGATATTGCAAAAGCATGAGCATAACAACCAATGAAGTTTCAGAATGGTTATCAGGAGATGTATAGTTTTAGATCATTCTTCATCTCACGAGTTAAATTTTATAATCACTATTATAAAAAATAATTAAAGTAGTAGCCAAGATCATTTATAAAAAAAATTATCTCATAATCGGATACCATTTGATCCTTTGATCACTCATTTATCATTTAACGATCGAAACTAATCTATACTAAATTGACCAAGATAACGATATCTGATTGAAGTAAAACTTTGATAGTATGCTACAAATATCACCAAGATCATCGTTACAAATTTTTGGATCCATCGAAGATCTCCATCTATCAGATCATCGTATCGTCGTTCATGGTCATCGAAATCAAATTTTTTTGATCGAGGAAGCTAGGGCCATCGGATCGAGGTGATCTTTTGCGAAGATACTCTGATGATAATTATTTAGATAATGAACGATGAAGATGGATATTAAATTTTAAAATTATATAATATTTAAAAAAAAATATGGCAGTCGGTTATAATTAACCGCTATCATAAATCAGATTATAACAGCGGTTCATACTAACCACTGCTATAGGTCTGATGGTAATTGTTATAATGAATTGCTTCTATAGATCGACCTGTGGTAGCGGTTTTATGTAACTACTGCTATAGATCCGACCTACAACAGCGATTTTCAGTAACCGCTGCTATATGTCGAACCTATGGCAGCGGTTATAAAAACTGCTGCCATAGGTCCGACCTATGGCAGCGGTTTATGAAAATCGCTGTCGTAGGAGCTATGACAATGATTTCAAAAATTGCTGTCATAGTAAGCGCTGTCATAGGTCATTTTTGTAGTAGTAAAACTGTATAAAATAAATGCAAACTATTTGGCAATAAACATAAACTATCTAGAATGAATACAAACTTAGCCCCAAAACTTAGATCGTCCAAGGATCCCCAAATGATAAACAATAAGAAAGGAGGATAAACATCAACTTCTGGTAGGATAAACATAAATCTCATGGAAATAAACAAACTTTCTAGAGTAAACACAAACAGGCCAAAGATAAACACAAACATAGGGAGTTACTCTCTATCTTGTACGGGACCATTCTAAGATAAATACAAACTACACAAAATAAATATAAACTCTATATAATAAATGCAAACTTTATGTCTAAAAATAGAAACTGACCAAAATAAACACAAATTTAGCCCCCAAAACTTGGGTCATCCAAAAATCCCATCACGATAAACAACAAGAGAGGAGGATAAATACTAACTTCTGAGAAGTTTGTATTTGTTGCCATAAAGTTTGTATCTATTCTATAAAGTTTCTATTTATTATATAGAGCTTGTATTTATTCTATGGTAGATTGTATTTATCCTAGCATGGTCCCATGGAGAGCAACTTCCTAGATTTGTATTTATTCTGGTCCTGTTTGTATTTACTCTTGAAAGTTTATATTTATTCTTACACACTTATATTTTATTTTACCAAAAGTTAGTATTTATCCTTCTTTCTCACTGTATATTATGGGGGACCCTTGGATGACTCAAGTTTTGGGGGCCAACTTTGTGTTTATTCTAAGTGGTTTATATTTATCACTACAGAGTTTATGTTAAGGAGCTTCTATTTATTATATGAAGTTTGTGTCCATTTTATGATAGTTTGTGTTTAACTAATTTGCCTCGTCCCATATAAGATAAAAAGCAACTCTCTAGATTTGTATTTATCTTGGATCTATTTATGTTTACTCTAGAGAGTTTGTGTTTATTTTCATATACTTGGTGTTTATTTCATCAGAAGTCACTATATATCCTTCTCTCTTGTTATTTATCATGAGGGAACCTTTGGATGGTCAAGTTTTGGAGACAAACTTTGTGTTTATTTGAGATAGTTTATATTTATCGTTATAGAGTTTGTGTTTATTTTAGAATGTTTCTATTTATTATATAGAGTTTGTATTTATTCTATAATAATTTATATTTATCTTGGTATAGTCCCATGCAAGAAGAGAGCAAATCTCCATGTTTGTGTTTATCCTATTTATGTTTACTCTAGAGAGTTTATGTTTATTTCTATGGGGTTTGTATTTATCCCACCTAAAGTTAGTGTTTATCCTCTTCTCTTATTATTTATCATGGAGGGACCTTAGGACGACCTAGGTTTTGGAGGCCAAATTTGTATTTATTTTGGATAGCTTATATTTATTACCATAGAGTTTGTATTTATTATATAGTATTTCTATTTATTATATTAAGTTTGTGTTTATTCCTGGACAATTTATATTTATTATGCAAAATAGAAAGTAACTTTCTAAGTTTTTATTTATCCTTGGGCTATTTACATTTGGTATGGGGAGTTTGTGTTTGTTTCTACATATTTTATCTTTATTCCATCAGAAGTTAGTATTTATCATATTCTATTATTATTTATTATAGGGAGACCCTTGGAGAGCTTCTGTTTATTCTAGAAAATAAAGTTTAATATGGGTCAATTCGTGCTTAACTACTTTGCATCATCCATTATAGAGAGTAAATATCTGAAGTTCACAATGTCAACGTAACATCAAATATACAAATCAAGCAGAACAAATTATATCATTACATAGAAGTAATACACTACTATGTACAACCATATATTTTTATATCTTAACAATTGAATATATCATGTACATCACTTATATACGATAATATCCAAGTCAAAAAAATGTCCATCATAATAGAATTACAACCATATGATCTAAAACAGCGGTAAATCTATATGATCATTGAATTGCTTTTCCTCAAATGAATCGTCATTGATGTAAGCTTTAAATCATCTCTCTAGATAAGATACAACCACTCAATAAGTCACAAAATAGGATTCTGTCAAACTAATTAATTAAAAAGATGTAGCTGAATAATTTTGACTACTGATGAGAGGAAGAGAGATAAAGGAGGTATCTCAAGTGGATGGTTCCGATGAGAGGAAAAGATAAGCAAGAGAGTGAGAGAGAGAGAGAATGAGAGAATAGAAAATGATTCCAGTGAGAGGAGAGAGGGAGAGAGAGTTTTAGAGAGAGAGAGCTTGGATAGTTTGTATCGAAGAGAGAGAGGGGGAGAGAGAATGAGAGAAGTTTGTGCCTGTAAGAGAGGAAAATACAGAAAATGAGAGATGTTTGCACCAACAGAGAGAGAATGAGAGGAGTGTACCGACAAGAGAGAGATGGAGAGAGTGAATGAGAGGTGTTTGCATGGTGAGAGAGAGAGAGGAAGAGGATTTCTACTAGCAAAATATAGAGGGAGAGAGAGAATGTCTCGTGTTTTGCTAGTAAGAGAGAGGGAAGAATACCATTTGAAAGAAAGCTTATCCCTATGTATCCCATCCCTATTAATACATATATTTTTTATTATTTTTAAATACCATCTTATGCAAACAAAAGGTTTATAGGCTAAAGATCTAATCCCTTTCGTGTCCCATCCCCATAAAGACATCATTTTTTTTTTTTTTTCAAACACTACGTCATCCAAACAAAAGCCAATTCGATCCCATCCCTTATAAATTTAGTTTTTCTAAAAAGAAAATAAAGCCATATCAGCCAAATGGCCATGAGAGGCCCTCTATTAGCTAAAAAGGAATGCATTGAGATCAATGTTATTCTAAGGGCTGGGGAGTTGATTGGATTTGGGCTCAAATCTCTGGTTCCATCCTATTGAATATGGATCCTATATAAAATAGAATTTTATGTTTAGACTTAAGCTAATCTATGCAGCGTAGCTCATTGAACATCAATTCAATAAACTGAACCAAATTTTTTAGGTTGATTTGAACTGACTTTTTCAATAGGTCCATTCAGTTTTGATTTTGATTTTAGGAAACCGATTTAAGTTGGTTTAATTTTAAAAGTAGTCCTAAAACAATCCAGCCCAAGCCATGACCCTAACAAATCATAGCAAGGAATCATAAGTAAGAAACCCTTGAGCATTGTAGGTACTAAAGCACTATCAATCGAAGGGTCTTGCGGTTAACACCGGGTGGAAGTGGCACGTCTGAAAAGGGACCTATCATTAGATCCAGAGGAGGATAGGTCCTGGACCTTTCTGGTTGACACTGATAATTATGTTATGTTCTATTGGAGAGGTAACATTTTGCCACATCACCTTAGGTGGCTTTTATGGTCAGACCATCTGATTTTGGTCATTTAGTGTGGGTGTCTTAATGGCAAAGCATTGACTCAATTAGGAACGACTCAATTAAACTTAATTCGAAATTTATCCTATCCATATTCGAACCCATTTAAAATTGTACTATCCAAACCCATCCCAAATCTAATTAACAATTTGCCTTAAAATTTCAAACTCATCCCATCAAAAAAATGGTAAATCTGTTGGATATCCGAATCCACCTGATTGATCTTTGTTCCAATTGGATTATTTGAGTTAGATTGAATACCCAGTCTGGAATACAAAATAAAAAAAAGGAAGGGCGTGGGAGAATAGAGGGACAGGATAACTAATATAAAGTGGAAATTAATAAGATATCAAACTTTTCAATTCAAAGTTGAATAAACAACCATAATTCATAATACCAATGTTAAGTCCATGATCCTCTCATCCCTTTATTGTATATATATATTTATAAAATTTCATAAAAATAGATATTATATATAATTGGGTTTAGGTAGTGAGTATTTCGAAGGTCAAATTCCAAATTTATGTCAAATCCTAATGACTTTTAATATCAAATCTTATATTCTTTCCAAATCCTATATGATTTTGCTACATTAGTCTCTTTAGGTTTTAAGATGGTTTAGAGATGCTAAAAAAAAATCTGTCTGAGTGCCATCTTTAGACTAAATCAATACCCCTTTGCTCGACTCATCATCTCACTAATAGTCGATTTGGAGTTGTATTGATAGCCGTGCGACCATTAAGAAAAGAGATGCACTTGGCCAATTATGATGTTGCTTTGAGTATGTTTTTGTTGAGAGTTTAGCTTTAGAATATAAATGGAAATGAGCAACTTATGCTATGGCCATTTGCTTGAAAAAAGTCATTTTCATTCTCATTCTAGAAGAAATGCAAATATCCATATCCTTCAATTCTAATTCGAATTTTGGTTACGAATCAAATATATCTTTTAAGTCTTTGTACCAAGGTAATTATCATGTTTTTTTTTTTGATAAGAAATGGCCCGAAGGCTAAATAATTAAACTAGAATATATTTACAAGCATCCTTCTCAGGAAGGGAACAGCAAAGAAAACAGAGGCAAGGACGGAGTGTTAAGGGACATCCTTCTCATGTGTCTCCTCCTTGGCTACTTTTTTTTTTTTTTTGGGACAGACTCTCCATTTAAGGGCCATGTCAAAACTCACATTTAAGGGCCACGGCGTCACCATATTTCATGCCAAGTCCATGTCTTGTACTGTATGAACGCGCGGACTTAACAAGTGTTCTAAACCCTGGTTGGCCTATCCGGTTCAACCGAATCAACCCATCATTCACGAGGTTTCACAGGTCAAACTCATATCGTTGTTTCTCATGTCGCATGTCGGGTTGTGCTCAGCTCATCGTCATATTCTGTTCTGGACTCGTGACTTGGCCAACAAACAGAGTTCTTTTCATGCTGATGCAAAAATAAAAAAAATTATCAAAATAATATAGATTTTAATTTAATTATCAAGATGATGCAAAACCTTAAATTCTATTTGGGATGAAGATTGTTCAATCCAAAAATGTTATTTCAAATGACATTTTTCAGGCCTACTCATCCACCCATAGATCTAGTCAGTGGGTTACATGGAATGAAATAAAAACGTTATTTGAAATGGTGATTTTGAAAATGCCATTTCAAATGGCGATTTTAAAAAAAGCCATTTGAAATGGTATTTTTAAAATCGCCATTCCAAATGACGATTTTAGAATCCCATATATTTTTTTTCTCGACTTCCTCATGATCCCCTCTCTGCCGAAACCTCCTCTTCTCCACCAATCTCCATCAATCTTCGCTCTCCGACACCACTACTGCCTCAGGTATATCCTCCCTTTTCTCTCCCATCCAACGCCCTCTCTCCATATCCCCCTCCCCCTCCCCCTCATTTGGCTATCCCACCCCCTACTGCCCTCCTCCGCCCCCCACCAATGCTCGCGGCCGTCTTCCCTTCCGGCGGCCGCCTCACACCCCCACACCCCACCCCCTCCCCCACCACCACCGACCCTTATCCGACTCTTACCCCACCACCACTATCGGTCACCACCACCCACCCCTCCCCACCAACCACCTCACCCCCCACCGACCCTCCCTCTTATTTTTTTTAAATTAATTAATTAATTAATTTTAAATATTTTTATATTAATATATGTTAAATAAATAAATAATTTATTTATTTATCTTAAATATATTTTAAAAAATATTTGTATTGGATTTGGTTAGGAATAGTGCGTGGCCTATTTTCATGTTTGCTACATTCTTAGAAATGGGTCTAGACTTGATTTTTTTAAAGTCATCAGGCCTAAGCCTGATCCGATGCCTGAAAATAATTTTTGGATGGGCACGGTTAGGGATAGTGTCTGGCACATTCCCAAGATACATATTTTGATTTTAAATATATTGCATTGCAGATTAAATGTACATAATCTAGCTAAATTATATATATTGATCAATTGATTTTTCATTTTGAACAGTTTGAAAATTATAATTAATTCTATAGGTAATTACAGTAATCAAACGATATACAATATGGATCGAGAGAAATTTCAGATAGTATTTTTTTTTCATTCTCCTCCTATATGGGGAGAACTAAAAAAAAAATGCTGCCAAAATTTTTCTCGATCCGTATTGCACATCGTTTGATTATTGTAATTACCTATAGAATTAATGTAATTTGTGAATGGGATAGGACCTAACTTTACCTACTAGTTGGTGATAGGATGCATTTATTATGTAAATCATTTTATTAAAATAATTAATATTGTCTTATATTTTGATTTTGATGTTATCATAAAATTGACTGAGAAAATGGCAGTGCTCGGATTCGTCTACTATTATATTATAATGGCATAATAAAAATGATGAAGATGACATGTAGTATAGTCAGCCTGCAAGTTGGATGGTTAGGTTGTCTTCATCATTATCACGTCAAGAATTATTAGACCATTTATATAGTAATATTCCTATAGATAGAAAAAAATATGAAATCAAAGTAAGGTGGAAATCACCTAATTTATCGGGATAATTAATGTAGAGCAAATATATCTTAGTTCCAATTGATGATGATGGAGATGTCCAAGAAATGTTGACATATCCTCTGAAATTTTTAGAATATCGATATATTAAATTATATATTGAAAAGAAAGATATACCCTCTAATGAAAATATTATTCAAATACCGAGATTTGGGTACTTTAGTGGGCTTTTAACCCAAGAGGACAATACTCCTGAACCTTTTTTGCCTTTCTTGAGTCCTATGGTATGAACCGTTGGTGCTGAAGCCATGTTTGCAGAATATTGTAATACTGTTGGCCCTAGTTATCCAAATATTCAAAGTCCTATGGTGACTTCTCCTATGGTGGAAGTAGCAGTAAGTATGGGATATGACACTCAAATGGAGGATAATGATTGGATCAGTACTGGAATAAATTCTGATAACTGAGGTTTTGAGTCAGATGAGAATGAGGCTGAAGAAGAGTGGCTTGATGAAGACAGTAACAATGATGAAGATGAAGATGGTGATCAGGATGATCAGCCTGATATTAATATAGGTGAACCTGAACCTAGGATGCATGAACCCCCATAATTTTTTAGCGACTTAAATTTAGATCATAGTGATGCTGTTGTTGTTGGTCAAAGATTATCCTTTGACTATCAATTTTGGGACTCTTCGATGACTGAATTTTCTAAAGATCTGATTTTTTAGAGCAAAGATGATCTAAAGAGAGCTGTTGATCTTTATCATATTCGGAAGCATCGAACGTACAATATAGTTTAGTCACATTCAAAGTTGTGGTCCATACGATGTGCATCATCAGATAATGAATAAGAATGTAAATAGAGGCTTCGTGCTGCATTATTGAAAAAGTATGAATATTTTCAGATCATCAGATATGAGGGTTCACATGCTTGTTTAGGGGGTTGAGTCGAGGCCACAAATATGTCAGTGGAAGGATAATTGGCACACTAATCCAACATATTGTTGAGAAAGATCCAGGTGTTAAAGTTGAAGCTATTATGGCAATCGTTAACGAGCAGTTTCAATACACAGTGTCATACAGAAAAGCATGGTTAGAAAAATAGAAGGCATTGGTTGATATTTATGAAGAATGGGAGCCATCTTATGCAAAATTATCCTATTATATGGCTGCACTCAAAAATGCAAACCCCGATACTATTGTTTCATGGGATTTTGTACCAACAGAAAATTTCAATGTGCAGGTTTTAAATTATATTTTTTGGGCTTTCCAACCATCCATCCAAGGTTTTAAGCATTGTCGTCCTGTGATCAGTATTGATGGCACCCACTTGTATGGAAAGTTTAAAGGTAAGATGCTAATTGCCATAGGAGTTGATGTAGAAAATGGGATTTATCCCTTAGCATATGCAATTATGGATGAAGAGACGACTGTTAGTTGGAGTTGATTTCTTCTTTGGCTTAGAACATATGTCGCATAAAATAGAGATGGAATATGCTTAATTTCTGATAGACATCCAGATATATTGAATGCCATTGCAAATGAGTCTATTGGATGGAGTCCACCACATGCCTATCATTAATACTATTTAAGACATGTTTGCAGCAATTTTAACACTCACTTTAAAAATGCACAACTTAAAAGAGCAGTATGGCAAGCAGGGAGCACTAATCAAGTTTGAAAGTTTGATTTTATCATGGGCAGGATCAGAACAGTGAATGCAGAGGCTTGGAGTTGGTTGTCTAAGTTGAAAAAAGAAAAGTGAACATTGGCACATGATGTCGGCACACACTATGGTATCTTAACTACAAATTTGTTGGAGATTTTTAATAGTATTTTATGAGGAGCTAGAAATGTGTCAATCACCGCTTGTGTTCAAATAATATTTTACCATCTTATGAAATACTTTAATATGAGACGTGCCCAAGCCTTAAGATATGTGCAGGATAATCCAAATAATTTTTTTACTTCTCATGTTGCAATTAAGATTGCAGAAGATCAAGTTAAAGCTAATCAGTATAGAGTAACAGCGTTCAATATCCAAAGAGGGAGAGCAAGCATAGGATTAAGAGGTGGAGAAAATTTCCATACCGTAACTTTAAATGAAAAAAAATGCTCTTGTGGAAAGTGAAGCATCTATAGATATCCCTGTTCACATGTATTATCTGTGTCCCAAGAAATTGCCATGCATTTTAGTGGATTTGTGGATGACGCATATACAATTGCGACATATATGAATGCTTGGAGTGGAGAGTTTTTTTCATTACCACATGAAGACTATTGGATGTCCACATATATGTTTACATGTATTTTCGATCATCATCATTTGAGACCTAAGTAGAAGGGCAGGCTAAAGTCAATAAGGCTACGAAATAAAATGGATGATAGGCAAATAAGAAGCAAGAATCATTGTGGTATTTGTAAGGAACATGGTCATGATCATTGTCGCTGTCCTAAGTTACTTCGAGGTGTATCAACTTCAGGCAGTGGAAGAAATTAAAGGCATCAAAGTTTTATGTAGAGTACTATGTATTTTTTATAGTTGAACTTTCTATGTATTTTAGATAGTTGAATTGATCTATGTATTTTAGGCTTGTTTTATTGTTCTATAAAAGTCTGATAGTTGAACTATTGTTGGATATATGTGCAGACCTATTTTATATATGATTTAAATTAATATAGTATTTCTAATGTACTAAAAAATTTGGGGTATATGTTATTGTTTTAGATATCATTTTATTGTATTATAGCTTGCGATCCATGGCATCCGGGCCCATGAGACCGTAGTGTTCTAATATTGCAGAAGATTCATCGATCATAGGCTATATTAGATGGCACTGTAAGCATTTCATTTCTACTTTTATTTTAATAAATAATTATTAAAATCATATACACGGTCTTATTATCTTATCATATTGTAGGAGCCCAGACATCTCTGCTTACGTCGAGCAGATGCAGATTTATGGAGGATGGAAGACATCCTAGATAAAGTTATGAACTATTTGCGATATCTAGGATTTTATGGAGTATATCGGATTGGGAGGATACAGATGGATGATGGTCTAATTACTTCATTACTTGCGCGATGGCGTCCAAAGACACACACATTCCATCTTCCATTTGGTGAGGCTATGATCACATTATAGGACGTCAGTGTACTCACCAGACTTTCAGTTGATGGTGATGTAGTTATAGGATCTGATCCACAGTTTACCATTCCAGAGTGGCAGGCTATATGTGGTCGGCTACTAGGATTTGAGCTAGATATCCATTTTTTCGATCATTCACAATTGAGGATGGAGTGTTTGGATGATCGCTATTGACATTTTCATATTGGAGATGATGCACCAAAGGAAATGGTGCGACAGTATGTCAGAGGTCTGATACTTCGATTGCTAGGAGGTGCCCTTTTGCCCGATACTTCATCTAACAAGGTGAAGTTAATATTTTTACCACTATTAGAGGATTTAGATTTTGCACGCAGACTTAGTTGGGATAGTGCACTATTAGTTTATTTGTACAGAGCTATGTGCCATGGTTCGTATGCTGATCAGACTGAGATTGGTGGTTATCTTGTATTATTGTAAGTATATGGTATATAATTTTAATTTTCAACATTCTATTATAGCTCTTATCAGTGATATCACTGCTAATTTTATTTGAATTAGTAGATTTGGGCATGGAAGAGGATGCCGACTATCAGCCTATTATAAACATAGTTTTTTGAGATGCCACCGATGCATCAAGATCCCGATGTTCCATTTCGATTGGACGCATCTTGGGGATATAGGTATAAAATTATTGGTTCCATTATTTAACTTAAAGTACTGATTTTATTCTACTAAAAATCTAATATGAATAAACTGTTGTGCAGATGGAACGTTGCATTCAACATTCACCACATGCCAACGAAAGTGGCATGGGTTTATAGGTGCCAGTTGGATACATTGGCTGATACTGATGCACGTAGATGGATAATTTTTTCTATGTATCCATATTATTCATAATCTACTACAAGATGAACTTACTAATCCATTTTTTTTAAAACCTATCAATTTTTATGGGAGCCATATACCGACGAGATTATGGTTATATCACCACAATATTGTATGGCTTCTCGTGATATATGGATTGCTAGGATGCCGCTTATTTATTTTGATGTGGTGGAGTGGCACCTCCCAGATCGTGTGCTGCAGCAATTTGGCCACATTCAGGGCATCTCAGAGCATTTTAATACCAGCCAGCAATTTCATCAAATTGATCGACGAGGGAGAGCTCATATTGACTGATGTATCAAACATGCAGAGTACATCACTATTTGGAATGTACGATGAGATCATACAGTTCATGGTGATGATATATTGGGAGGTCATCCATATACCGAGGACTATATGGCTTGGTTTCTTAGTATTATAGTACAAGCCATTGGGTAGCCTCGGTATGTAGTTTTAGAATATGAGGGTGAGAGTTCAACTATGCGGATGTTGATAAGTCCATTAAAATTATGCATTATATATTCTATTCAATGTCATATTTCATTTTATACATGTTGTATATTCTATAATGTATTGCTAATTTTTTTATATTATGTAGATTGATCGAATGTCGGATCTTATGTTGGACACTCATCGTGCCCTAGCTACGATCGATGAGGACGAGCGGTCCCAGATACTACAGAAGATGGAGAGATCATGTGCGGAGACATTGATGGCGATTGGTTATAACCCAGATAGCGGTGCACCTTGGCATGGAGCACCCGATGCACCAGAAATGGGATATACACCATCACCATATATTCTGCATATGCCATCACCATATATTCCGCAGATGTCATCACCGCATGTTGCATTTATGCTACCACCTTCTGATCTATAGATGCCAGGGCCTTCATCTTCCTACGTACCCTAGATGACAACATCAGATTCTAGCTAGCATCAGTATGATTCTTTTATTACACACACATTTCTAGATCCAAGTGAGGAGGTCACTCAGTTCGTAAAAATTTCGGCAGCACCTGATATTCCTCATATGCATGATCAGGAGACGTCTACTGATGTAGGAGAGGCCCCATCACAGATGATACAGTAGGAGCGATTGTTGAGGACCTTCCTGAGAAGGTCCAAGTGACCATGAGCACCACGATGTCCTTGTGGGACTTAGTATTTTTTTGGACTTATACTATCTAATTTTTTTTTTATATTATGTGATTCATTTTTGTAAACAAGGTGATTCATTTTTGTAAACTTGACATCCCAGATCAGAGATTATTTTATATATTTGGTTTCTTTATTTTAAAGTGTTATGATGTTATGATTTATGGATATGGATATAGATCTTAAAATTATTATATGACTTACCGTACCTTATCATACTATCCCATACCATATCGTACCACTTTTATATCAGACCGTATCGTATACTCCCATATCATACTATATGATATCCATATCGTACTGCCCCACACATGAGGTTGACCTGGGGGTCAACCTCTGTGACAGTGCCAAAACTCGTGTGCCTTTGAAACAGTAGAGGTCGACCTCTGGCATAAGGGATGACTTAGGGGTCGACCCCTTTGGTGTGACAGCCAAAAAAAGTCATGCCATTCAGCCCCTTTCACAGGGGTCGATCTAGGGATTGATCCTTTTCTTAAAAATTATTTTTTTCTTAAAATATAAATTTAAAAAATATGAAATTATCTTTAATAGATCATAAATCTTCTGTTCTTGCTCTTGAGAGTTTTGAATCAAAACTTGATAAAATTATTATTTTGCCCCTGAAATAAATAAATCTTTTTCCAAGCCAAAATCATTAGCTATTATATCAAATATTTTGTAATCATCAAAATCAATTCTTGGAGCAATGGTACCACTTTCATATTGGACCGTATTATATCCTCCCATATCGTACCATATGATACCCATATCATACTATCCCGTATTGTATAATACCGAACATCAGGATCCATATCACACCAAATATCGTACCATATCGGTATCTCTTACGATTATTGGGTCTCTCTTTTGAGACATCTGTAAGAACATGAAAAGCATCTTAGAAGTTCAAAATTAGGTCATTGCCAAAAATATGTACATGTAGATCAAATATAAAAAATTTTGTTGTAAATGATAAACATCGTCAACTTTGTAGATAGAAATTTAATTTGACCAAATGACATGCTAAAGCGAAAATGGCACAAATGGCACGCCAAATGGCATGCTAAAGAAAAGCGCTAAAGAAAAGTGCAAAAAAAAAAAGGAATGCTTTTAAAAGCGTCATTGTGAATGCGCTTTTAGAAACGCCATTCATCTAGTTCTCAAGCTCCTACTTAAAAATTTAAATCCACTAAACATATTCAAACTAAATTCAACTAAAAAATAATTGATGCAAACTTTTTTCATCGTAAGGGTCGACCTCTGTAACAGAGCTGAAACACGTGTGCCTTTGAAACAGCAGAGGTCAACCTAGGAGTCGACCCCTGGCACAAGGGATGACCTAGGGGTCGACCCCTTTAGTGTGCCAGCCAAAAAAAATCGTGCCATTCAGCCCCTTTTCACAGGGATCGACCTAGGGGTCGACTCTTTTCTTAAAAATTAATTTTCTCTCAAAATATAAATCTAAAAAATATGAAATTATTTTCAATAGATCACAAATATTCTATTCTTGCTCTTGAGGCTTTTGAATCAAAACTTGATAAAATTATGATTTTGCTCCTGAAATACAATAAATCTTTTCCAAGCTAAAATTATTAGCAATTACATCAAATATTTTGTTATCATCAAAATCAATTCTTGGAGCAATGGTACCACTTTCGTATCGGACCATATCGTATCCTTCCGTATCATACCATATGATATCCATATCGTACTGCCCCGTACCGTATAATATCGAGCATCAGGATCCGTATCACATCGAATACTGTATCATATCGGTATCTTTTACGATCGTTGGATCTCTCTTCTGAGACATCTATGAGAACATGAAAAGCATCTTAGAAGTTCAAAATTAGGTCATTGCCGAAAATATGTACATGTGGATCAAATATAAAAAAATTTATTACAAACGATAAACATCGTCAACTTTATGGATAGAAACTTAATTTGACCAAATGGCATGCCAAAGCGAAAATGGCATACCAAATGGCACACTAAAGAAAAGTGCTAAAGAAAAGCATAAAAAAAAAAAAAAATACTTTTAAAAACATCATTGTGAATGACACTTTTAGAAATGCCATTCAGAATGGCGTTTCTAAAAGCGCCATTCACAATGGCATTTTTTTTTTTTTTTTTTGCTGCTCTACGTAGAGCTGATTGGGTAGAGTGATTGGATCTGAAAAATGCCATTAGGAATGACATTTTTTGGATTAAAATCATTGCTTTTAGCTTTTATATTATTTTAATAATTAAATTAAAATTTATATTAATTAGATAAATAATTTTAAAATTTATATTAGTACGAAAAAGAGTTCCCAACAAACAGAGTAAGATCTGCTCAAGTGTTTCATTAGAGGGAGTTGGGCGCTGAAATGGGTATTAGCGGCTACCACTATAACCATTTAGTCGAAAAAAATCCTATCCCCATTCCAGGAAAGAATAAAACTATCTCAAATCCTTAATATCTAATCTTGTCTCTCCTCTTAGTATTTAAATCCCATTTGATAAGACATATCTTAAAATATAATTTTCTAAAAATATCTCTCTACTTTAATTTTTTTAAAAAATTATAAAAATATTTTAATTATAATTTAATTATAAATTAAATGTGTCAGAAAATATAATCATCCCATCTCTCATTCTAACCTATTCTGGTTCTTATTCAAATCAAATATGCCCCAAACGTAATTATTGCCGCATGTATGCCCGTGCCAACCGCCATGTGCAGGCCATCTCGTTAGCGCAACATTGAATGTCTTTTTTCTGCTGACCTTGTAACCAGCTATGGTAGGTTGGCAGAAGTTTGCTTGCCAAGTGGATGGGAAGAAATGGTAAGAATTAATAATGTGCGAACATATTTTGCAGTCAAAATGTAAGAAATTTAGGTAATATAAATTGGCATATAAATCACTTGGATCATGTTGGGGAACTTTTATGCCTACCAAAAATATAAGAATATGGATCGATTAAAAATTTTTGGAAGACCATGGTCGAGATTCTATTTCAGACCGAGCTTGAGGTCATCAAGAGATGAAGATCTAGATTACAATGTAGATTGATTGAAGATCTTCGAAAGACTGTGGTCGAGGTCTTAAGTCAGGTCGAACTTGATATCATCAAAAGAGGAAAGTCTAAATCACAATATGGATTGATTGAAGGTCTTCAGAAGGCTATAGCCGAGGTTTTATCTCAGGCCAAACTTGAAGTTACCAAAAGAATGAACTCTTCTAAGATGAATTCCTTCGAGACGAACTCCTTCAAGATGAACTCCTCCAAAATGAACCCCTCCAGGATGAACTCTTCCAGAATGAACTTCTCTAGGATGAACTCCTCCGGGATGAACTCTTTCAGGATGAACTCCTTCAAAATGAACCCCTCCAGGATGAACTCCTCCAAAACGAACTCTTCCAAGACGAACTCCTCCAGGATGAACCCTCCAGGACGAACTCCTCCAGAATAAACTCCTCCAAGATGAACTCTTCAGGATGAACTCCTACAAGATGAACTCCTCCGAGATTAACTCCCTCAGAATGAACTTCCCTAGGCTGAACTCCTCCAAGTTGTCAACTTTATTTCTACATGCCATGAGGGGATAATACCTAACACGATTCCTAAGAATATTCTAGTGGGCAAACAAAATATCTCTGACAACTCACTGCTCTTCCATGACAAATAACCTATAATCTAACCTAACAAACTCCAGACCCTTATATAAAAGAAAAAAAAAAGGAGAGACCCCAAGGGATGCGACTCTTCTCTCCCAAAGCTCATCTTCTTCCCTCTGTTAAATGGAGAATTGATTTAAGCATCGGAGGATCCCCACTGGAGCCAACTCCGATCGGAGACTTCTCTTGTAGGTACGATCGCCTCGATTCTATCACCGTCGACTTGCCGCCATCGCATTACTCCAGCCAATCCGATCTCGAGATGGATTTCCGCGTCAATAGATGGCGTTAGAAGGAGGGCCCTTTTTGAGTCCATTTATGAAAAAAAATGAGTATCCAGCGAGAGGAGCTCTGTTGCGTCGCTTCAATAACGATGGGATTTAGCATCCATCTTCAACAAGCCCCACACAAGCTCAAACTGGAAGGCTTCAAATGAGGAAAAAATTTTGATAAAAAAAAAAGGTCTAAGGAAGGAAGAAGACTATGATAAAGATGATCTGGGCCAATAAAGAGCCATGAGATCCAGATAACGAATATAATTATATATTTTTTTTAGTCATGTTATATTCTTGATTTTTCATCCATTCTCTTGAGTTCTAGATAGAATCAAATATTAGAAAGAGGATCTTCATTTGCATTCCAATATACTAGGCAAAATAAAAGCAATCTCTGAAATCCAAAACGAAATGGAGAGACTGAGGTCCTGAGAGAGAGAAACAAATGAAGTGGTATTATAAAAATTAGAGAAGAACAAAGGGAGACTTTTCTGGGTTGGCGATCACTTTGGCATCCTACTGTTATGCTTATTACATTTTCATTCAAGACTATGATATCATTTCTATTCGTTACTCTCATAGGTCATAAATTTATCTATCTGGATCAAATTAGAGCCATATTTTCCAAGCTAAGAGATGTGCCATTTTTTTTTAGATACTACTGCAACTATTTATTACTTTTCATACGTTGCTCTGTTAAATGAGATATGTAAATCCAAAAACTCAGCTACTATCGTGCACCATCTAGACAGTGGATCATCCACATCAACTAACTAGAAGTTTTATGGCTCTTCTTCAAATGTCATATATTCATATTGATGACTGACGTTTAATTACTACATACTACTCACAAGTTGAATTTATTATTGGAACTCTACATGCTATTAATTTTGTTTGATCTCTTATTACCTCAAGTGGTTTCACTCAGTCGTATTTAACATCGAAATCCTATATGCTTTAAATATTACTCTAATTCTCACTATATGCAATCGCATTTGGCCTAGAGCTATTGGCAGATCTGCTCGAACTTTGGCTTTTAGAAGGAAGAAAGAGGGGAGGCAACGGTGTCCGTAGGCCTCTCCCCAGCCCAAGTGATCCAACTGACCGACGTCTTTCTCGCACATGCATTCCGCCAATCTCCCTCACGATCTCAAGCAGCATCAACTTCAAAAAAAAAAAAAGAAAAAAATGAAAAAAGAAAAAGAAGTGTTTCTGTTCCTAAAAAATAAAATAAAATAATATATATAATAAAAAATATAAATAAAAAAGAAAGAGAGAGAGAGAAAGGCATGCAGGGTCGGCACCTGCAAACCTCCCCCGCTCCCGTCACACCTCTGGTCAACCTCCCCCGCTTCCTTCATGCCTCCGATCGACCTCCCCCATGCCCGTCATGCATCCTCAGGCCTCCCCCGCTCCCGTCGCACCTCCGACCGACCTTCTCGACGTCCGTCGTGAGTCCATAGATCTTCCCTACGCTCCTGGGCATGATCCGCGATGACCCCGACCGTCTTCTCTCTCCCATGCACCCCCTGCAGCCAAGTCTCTAGCGACCCCTCCAATCTTCTCTCTCCCAAGCGACTCCTCCAGCCAATCTTTCCTCTACCGCGCGTTCGGATGACGTCGCCGACCTTCCCCTAGTCCCAAACGCTGACGACCTCCTCCCTCGCACTCCCAGGCTCAACTTGTGGCGCCCCTCCAGCATTGTCCAAACCCGTAGGACCCCTCTGGCTTCCTCTGAATTCGCGGCGCCCTCCAGTCTTCTCGCTTCCAAGTGGAACTTAAGCACCTCCGAGCTCCTCTCCCATGCCCCCGCGCACCCATGGTGCCATTCGATCTCCTCCCCCACACTTCAGGCATGGCCGCGATGGCACCGACGACCTCCTCCCCTGGCCCATCTCCTCCCTCGCGGCCTGTGACGGCAAGGATGCCCGGCCCATGTGGCTCCAGCCGATCTCCCCCCTGTGCGTCCTCTGACCGATCTCCCCTACACCCATTGCATGGGCACCCAACCGATCTCCCCCCTATGTGGCCCTCTGATTGATTTTCTCTCTCCTACGTGGTCGAGATCCTCTCTTGTGCTCTCAGACGGAGCTCGAGCTCCTCCGAACTCCTTGCTGCGCCCATGTGACCTTCGATCAGCCTCCACCAAACCCACATTCAAACCCCTCCGATCTTCCTCCCCTACACTTCCAAGTGTGGACTACGATGATCTCCGACTGATCTTTCCTCTCTAACCTGCGGCGAGGTCCTCCATCGCGAGCTCAGGTGGCCCTAACCTCTCTAACAAAAAAAAAGAGGCAGAAGCCCCTACGGCCGATTTTCCCTATGCTCTTAGGCACAATCTGTGGTGACTCTAGTTGAACTCTCCTCTCTTGCAATCCATGGTACCTCTTCGATCGATCTCCTTCCTGTGCACTGATCTCCTTCCTTGCAGCTTCGAGTGGTGGCCGAAACTGGTTAAAGTGATTGCTTAGACCTTCTTCCCCACGTGCCCAAGCACGATTGATCGTGCATCCAAATTTGCACCTCAGCCCACCTCTGCGGCCGAGCTACAGGCTCGCAATAGTTGACTCCACTTCTTCGCTAAGATCTATGCACTTTCAACATGATCGAGGTCCACAACATGTCGAAGCCCGAAGCCACCAGCATAAGGCCACAATCTCCATATACGACTGTGAATTTTATCCACCGAAGTTGAGTTGATACAAAGAAAAAAAAAAAAAATATATATATATATATATATATATATAATAAAATAATAAATAAAGAAGAAGAAGAAGAGGATGAGAAGAAAAGGAAAGAAGAGGCCAGTCAGCTAATCCTCTCCCCAATGCGCCTAGGAAAGAAAAGGATGAATTGACCGCGACGGAGCCAAGGTCTGTGCGCCCCTAAAGCGGCTAAACCTATCACCAAATAGTTCTCAAGGTCCTCGTGCATGTGGTGCCGACGTCCTCACAAGGCCTGTGCACTTCCAGCATGGCCGAGGTTCCACCACACACTGAGATCCCTGCGCTTTGCAACCGAAGTCCCCCCATGCATATGCATTTGTTCAACCTTTTCTGAAGTCCTTCCATGTGCGTCTCGTATCATACGGTGCCGGGGCTCACTTGGAGCAACCCCGAAGCCACCTGCAAAATGCTACAACCTCAGCACGTGGCTTTGTGAATTATATCCACTGAAGTCAAATTAATACAAAAAAAAAAGAAAAGAAGAAGAAGAAGACAAAATCTGATCTGAATCAGGATGGCCAAACAGAGCCCAAGATCTCCCAAATAGAGAACTCATGGTAAAAGACTTTTAAATTTTTGTCCATTATTATTTTTCTTTCCTGCAGGATTATAGGACGTCAAAATCATGGTCGAATCCAAAGCCAATTAAGACTAAGTTCAAGAAACTAAAGCTGAAGTTGAAGTGAAAATAAATGCTGAAGCTGAAGTTAGAATACAGACCAATCTGAGGTCAAGCTCAAGACCAATCTAAGGTCAAGTTCAAGATCTATCCAAGTGAAAGCAAGACAAATTCGAGACAAAGATCATATAAGTCCGAGGTCTGCATAGGTTCAAGCTCAAAAGACTGAGGCTAATAGAAATTCGATCTCAATAACCCGAGTCCAAAAAAAAAAAATCTGAGGTTAAAGCCAAAGCCAAGCTGAGGTCAGATTCAAGGCCAAACCAAGATCAGAGTTAAGGATAAGCTGAAGTTAAAATCGCAACCAATGCCGAACTACCAAGCTTAAATTCAAGTCAAGAAAAAAATCAAGACCAAAGAAGCAGACTTAACAAGAACATCAATCAAAGAAGACCTCCAATTATTTAAGGCAGGAGGAGGGGAGAGGCCCTTCCAGTAGCCCTAATATGTCCCTACAGCCGCATTAGAAATAGGAGGAGAATCTCGTCCTAACATGAGTAAAGTTGAAGGCCTTGTTAATCTAAGATGAGATGAGGAGAGAGACCCTTCCAGCGGTTCTAATGTGCCTCGATAGCTATATTAGGAACAGGAGGAGAACCTCATCCTAACATGAGTAAACTTGAAAACCTCGTTAATCTAAGACGAGATAAGAAAAGAGACCCTTCTAGCAGCCTTAATATGCCTGTACAGCCATGTTAGGAACAGAAGGAGAACTTCATCCTAACGTGAGTAAAATCGAAGACCTCATTGATCTATGATGAGATGAGGAAAGAGGTCCTTCTAGCGGTCCTAATGTGCCCCTATAGCTGCATTAGGAACAGAAGAAGAATCTCATCCTAACATGAGCAAAGCCAAAAATCTCATTAATTTAAGACGAGATGAGGGAAGAGGCCCTTCCAGCGGTCCTAATGTGCCTCTATGATCACGTTAGGAATAGGAGGAGAATCTCGTCCTAACATGAATAAAGCTAAATGCCTCGTTAATTTAAGATGAGATGAGAGAAGAGACCCTTTCAACGGCCCATTTATATCCTTACTGATCATGTTAGAAATAGAAGAAGAACCTTATCCTGACACAGATGAAAGCCTCTGATTATTTAAAATAAGAGGTTAATCTCGTCGTAACGAGGACGGAGGCCTTCGATTATTTATGATAGGAGGTTAATCTCGTCCAAATAAGGGTGAAGGCCTTCGGTTCTTAAATAAGAGATAGAAGATCAACATGTATAGAAATCTGATCTTAAAAGACGAAGATCTGCAGAAATCCAACCTTAAAAAATGAAGATCTATAGAAATCCAAGCTCAGAATATCAATATGTGCAGAAATCCGATCTTAAAAAGTGAAGATCTACAAAAATCCGAGCTCAGAATGTCAACATGTGCAAAAATCCAACCTTAAAAGGTGAAGAAGTGCAGAAATCCGACCATAAAAGATGAAGATCTAGAGAAATCTGAGCTTAGAATATCAATATATACAGTAATTCGATCTTAAAAGACGAAGATCTATAGAAATCCAAGCTTAGAATGTCAATATGTGCAGAAATTCAACTTTAAAAGATGAAGATCTGTAGAAATCCGAGCTCAGAATATCAATATGTGTAGAAATTCGATCTTAAAAGATGAAGATCTATAGAAATTCGAGCTCAGAATGTCAATATGTGCAGAAATTCGATCTTAAAAGACGAAGATTTGCAGAAATTTGAGCTAAGAATGTCAACATATGCAGAAATTCGACCTTAAAAGATTGAAGATTTACAGAAATCCGACCTTAAAAGATGAAGATCTGCAGAAATCCGAGCTGAGAATGTCAATATATGCAGAAATCCGACCTTAAAAGATGAAGATCTGTAGAAATTCAAGCTCCGAATGTCAACATGTGCAGAAATCCGACCTCAAAAGATGAAGATATATAGAAATCCAAACTTAGAATGTCAACATATATAAATATCCGACCTCAAAAAGAAGAGGTCTGCAGAGATTCGAGCTCAAAATGTCAATATATGCAGAAATCCGACCTTAGAAGATAGAAGTCAGTAGAAATCTAAGCTTAAAAGGCTGAGGATAAAATTGAAGACCTTCGAACAATTTTAATAAGAAACCTAAAGACCCTAAGTTTAAATGATAAAAAAGGATATGTCTTCGGCAAGTTCGATTTAGTATACTCCCTTCATCCAAACCAAGGCTCGAACTATGAAGTAGGAGGGCTATTGTTGGGGGACTTTTATGCCTGTCGAAGATATGAGAATATGGGCCGATTAGAGGTTTTCGGAAGACCGTGGTCGAGGTTCTATTTCAGGCCAAGCTTGAGGTCATCAAGAGATGAAAATCTAGATCATAATGTAGGCTGATTGAAGATCTTCGGAAGACTGTAGTCGAGGTCCTAAGTCAGACCAAGCTTGATATCATCAAAGAGGAAAGCCTAAGTCACAATATGGGCTGATTGGAGGTCTTCAAAAAGCTATGGCCGAGGTTCTATCTCAGGCCGAACTTGAAGTTATCAAGAGGATGAACTCTTCTAAGATGAAACTCCTCCAGGATGAACTTCTCCAAGATGAACTCCTCCAGAATGAACCCCTCCAAAGATGAACTCCCCCGGGATGAACTCCTCCAGGAGAACTCCTCAGAATGAACTCCTCTAGGATAAACTTTTTCGGGATGAACTCTTCCCAGGATAAACTCCTCCAAGATGAACTCCTTCAGAATGAACCTCTTAAGGATGAACTCCTCCAGGATGAACTCCTCCGAGATGAACTTCCTAAGGCGAACTCCTCCAGGATGAAATCTTCAGGATGAACTCCTCCAGGATGAAATCTTCAGGATGAACTCCTCCAGAATGAACTCCTCCAAAATAAACTCCTCCAAAATGAACTCCTCCAGGATGAACTCCTATACCCAGGATGAACTTCCGTAGGCTGAACTCCTCCAGGTTGTCGACTTTTTTCCTATATGTCATGAGAGGACAATATCTGATATGACTTCTGAGAATATTCTAGTGGGCAAATAAAATATCTCTGATAATTCACTGCTCTCCCATAACTAACAATCTACAATCCATCATAACAAACTTCGGACCCTTATATAAAAGAAAAAAAAAGAGGAACCCCAAGGGACGCGACTCTTTTCTCCCAAAGCTCATCTTCTTTTTTCTGTTGAATGGAGAACTGATTTGAGCGTCGGAGGATTCCTGCTGGAGCCAACTCCGGTCGAAAACTTATTTTGCAAGTATGGCCGCCTCCTTCCCATTGCCGCCGACTTGCCATCATCGTACAACTCCAGCCAATCCAATATCGAGATAGATTTCCGCATCAACAGACCATATACTTTACATTTGTTGGTTAATAAGATAGTAAATTTACTTACTAGTTTAATATACATCATGTCGTTATAATTTCCATATCAAGAGAAAGGCAGTTTTCTATGCAAGGCTTTACATTGAACCAAATATATAAAACCTTAGAGAAACCTAGTACCATACTAATTTCAAGAAACATTTGATAAACAACCATCCAATGAAAGTTATATGGGAAGAAGGGAAATATGATTACAGGAGAAGGAGAGGACATTCCATCCGTTAGAAACCAAAATTTAGAGTGAAGCAAAATGGGTAGCGTGTTGGAGGAATGAAAGCTAAAACAAAACTCATGATTTATTACATCCACGCTCCTCATTTCTTTTGTGACCAACTCAATGAAACTCTTGAAGATAAAACCATTTTTAAATTATAAAAGAATAGCAATTAAGCACATGGAATGGAATGCATGTTAATGTTAATGTTGGAGGGAAGAGAAAAGATAGAGCAAGTGATAGAGCCTGATCTATTTATGTGCCGATTTAAAAAAGTTCGGTCTATTTGGGAATCAAATCAGACAAAAAGATAAGTACAATCAATATTGGGGTTCTGTAAAAAGAGCCTCATTTGATTAGAAAAGAAGAGAATGTCTATGCCAGTCAAGTCAAGCAAGAAAGTTAAGGGATAATTAACATATTTTTTAAGATAGATAAAAGAGATATTCTTAGGATAGAAAATGACAGATAAAAACACAATATTTTCTGATTTCAAAGTTATCACTTTTATACAAAATATAGATAGTGCTATACATTGGCATCATATATTTGGTGCAAAATGATGGGATTGACTCAACGATTTGAAGCTTTGGTTGATTATATGTAAGTAATTTTGGTTTAAAAGGGTATTTGTTCGGAAACAGATTTCTAAAGACTTGGGCATCTAGCGTATTTATATTTGGATATTTAATAGTTGAAATTTGGGTTGCAAACAAATTAGGTCAGATTAGGATATGCTTGACCTCGAATTAATTCGATTTCATATTCAAGTCATGGTTTTGAATTAGGTTCATAGAAAGGATTGTAAATCATTCAGATCAAGTCAGGGTCAAATAGAACCCAAACACCCATGGAAATGTTTAGGTTCGTGTCTGCAGTGGGTCAGCTCCAATTTGCACTTTAAGTCAAATACCTAAGCAAAAACCAAGTAATTAAGGTTTCCAATAGAAAGTGGTCTGTTGAACGTTGAATCCACCGTGATGAGCAAATAAACCTAACAATTAGCCTCGTAGAGGTCCCCCCAGGTTTGATGGCAAACGTAGGCCTCATCCAATTAAGCTTAACTGTGTTCATTCAACAAGTGAGGTCTGACATTTTTCTAGGGCTGTAGAAGAACTAAGTAGCTCATGAACAGGTTGGGCTTGGCTCAAGAGCAGGCTGACTCGAACTTATTTGTCCGGTAAGTGAGCCAAGGCCAAGCTCTACAAATAGACTTCGGCCAACATAAAAACCAAATTCCACAACGTCAAAATCCCGTAGCTTGGCTCTGGATCAGGGTGGAAACGACCTTGCCTCCCATCGATTCCCTTGTTATCCTCCAATGCCCGTCATCCCACCACGATTTTAAAAAGAAATCACGGGGATGCCGACCATTGGATAGAATAAGCCCAATAAGGATAAGGTAGTAGGTGGCATTCTCTCAGCCTCACCTTCTATTGGTTGCATGCACTTCTTAACCCAGGCAAGCGTGGATCAATCAACCATTTGTGAGAACGCTCGACCCACTCCTTGGCCTGTAAGAGAGGAGAGGAGATGGCATCACTCACCATGATGGCTTCTTTCTTGGGCGGCGTCAGCGTAGCTGAACGTTCCTCGTCGATCGGCCACCGCCGGAACCTCGTCGTGACCAAGGCGGCCGCCAAGGCCCAAGGCCGAGAGATGGCAGAGCCGGCCGGCTGCGACGGCCATGACGACAAAGGAAGCAGTAGGAGGGCTGCGATGCTTGCGGTCGCAGCTGCTGCAGCATGTGCTCTTGGGACCAGTCAGGGGATGGCGATCGCCGGCGAGGAACCGAAGCGGGGAACACCACAGGCCAGGAAGCTCTACGCTCCGGTCTGCGTGACCATGCCGACGGCGAGGATTTGCAACAAGTGAGGCTCTTCTTCCACGCCTTCTGGTTGATTGGGTGGGCATGCATGTAATAAGTCTCCATAAATTGTTTGTAGCATATGTGTATCTTTTGGTCAAATTTGAGCTGAGACTCTGTGGGACTTCTCGTTCGCTTAGAACGGCTCAGCATGTTGTCAAATATATTGAACTTCAGTAATATTTGCTAATCTGTCAAGACATTCATTGTTGTTCTTGGGAATTTTTTTTTTTTTTCTTTTTTCTTGTTTCTTCTATTTAATAAACTGGATCTTGACGATGGATAGATTTGGTCAATCGGGCTGCTTTTTCTTTTCTTTGTTTTCTTCTTTTTAGTTATAGGCCTTGGATTGATTCCAGGAACATGCTGTACACGTGATTTTTATTATGTTGGGAGTTAGTATAGCTGCGATTCCTCGCATAAAAGATTCTAAGGGCGTGTTTGATTTGCAATCGAAATTGGGAGGGGAATCATAATTGATTGGAGTAGATATTGAAATGGTAATATTCCATTCGCCAATCAGAATTGAAATCAAAATTAAAATAAAATTTGAATATTAGGGAAACGAAGAGATTGGGTTCCTGGGGATTGAGATTTGGGACATTCCAATCCCTCCTAGAGGGACTTTCTTCAACTCTTTCCCTAACCAAACATATCCTAATAATTTTTTATTTAATTTGATCGATTCACTTAATTTTATGAAGGGAGCTTCTCCATCCTCCCTTAACATTTTTTTTTTTTTTTAAATAAAGTTATCTCTATTGAAGCAATGCTAGGTGAAGTTATTTGACTTGTCGCAAAACCATCAACAGCCAAGGCCGTTTGATTGGGGGTAATCTCAAAAAATAATTTTCATATCAGATTATCATGTTTGGTATGAAAAGTGAAAGAGAGATGATAAAAAAATTAGTGGATCCCATGCTTATTTTTTAAAGAGAGATGGTAAAATAAATACCATAAAAAAATTGATATTTCATAAATTCTTGAATGGTGGTAATTTATATTTGATAAAAATATCTCAAATAAAACTGCATACGTAATCATTAACTTTATTTTAATTTTCTTCAAATTTTATTTAATAAAATTTTTTTATAAAAAAATTTAGATGGAGATGATATTATGCAAAGGATTACGTGATTATAATCATCATATAAAAACTAATTAAAGATGATAATACTATTAATATTAAATAATTATTTTATATTAAAGGATATATTCATAAATTTTATTATATTTTTATGTAGAATTACCTCCAACCAAACGTAATAATTCTTTTTCGGTATCATTTTGCAGAATAATTTTTTCATCAACCAAACATAGTATAATTATTTTTTTAAATAAATAATTTTTATAAATTATGAGATTATTCCGTAATCTGACATACTTCAATCAAATGGATTTCTAGAATCAAATGTAAGCATTCTCTTCTGGATCACCCGTTTAGGTTCCATTTGGTCTGCTGTAAGTGGGTCGAGCGTGAGCCCATTAATTGAAGTGGCTTGGGCTCCCTTGTGTTGAAGTTATTTAAAGCCTTTTCTCCCTTAAAGTTGCTTCAAGAGGTGTTACCTTGCATGCAACTTCGGTTGCAGTGCATTTTAGAAAAATAAAGGCACATGCTGGAAGATCTTATCGGATTTTGATGGGGGACAGGAGAGTCAAAATAAAATAGAGTGCATCGGCGCAAATAGTAAATCAAGTGGATGATTATCCACAATCATCATCTAGATAAGGAATAATGCAATCTTTCAAGCTATTTTAATTCTTTTGGTGAACAAGAGAAAAACAACAAAAAAAGAAAAAAGAAAAAGAAAAAGGAATGATTAGAAGCTAGGATTTTGTTCTCTTATTCCGTACTTTGTTGAGCACCCAAATACTCAATTAGTGTGTTAATGACTTTGTTTCTTATATTATATGTGTGTTAAACAAAAAGAACAGGAGAATCTACCAACTTTGTAACCACTAATGACATTGCAGCATGATAATGTTAAGTTAGAATTCGGCAAGCATGATACATTCTTCTTATGCAAACATTAAAGATAGTACATCTGCTTGCCATGACTAGTGTTTGAGACCCACCCTAGTCTAAACAAGTTGACTCGCTCAATTTATCACCTAACAAGAAATATGGGTTCGATTGGTTCCAAAGCAATTTAATAAGAAATTGCATAGAAACCTTGAATATATGGTCCAACCAATTGAATTGTTCGAACTGCCCAATTCAATAATTCAATTAAATAACTAGATTAAAAGGGAAAAGGATCCAATACGATGCCTCTAACTTTCCTTTACTCTCTTTTGCGGATGCCTATCTTACCAATGGCCAGTGTGCTTGACAATGCTTCTAACCAAAAGAGGAGCCCTTCCTCCATTATCTCAAGGATTGCCTCTTCAAAATGATAGAGTTTTCTATGTTGGGCACCCTTGGCATTGATCAAGTCAAGGAGGATAGCACCTCTAACAATCTCCTTAGCTAATTCTTATGCACATAATATATGTTCCTCTCACTAGATCTCATTATCAATTTATACAATATATTCTTCTCTTCCTTACTCTACCACTTTCTATGTTTCCTTTAAAGGAGAAACCTTAATATCAATTCTAATAACATGTCTGTTGGGGGTAAAATGGCCCCCACCAAAGTTCTTGCTCAAAGTTCTTAGTCGCCGACCTCCTTCCTGGTGGATTTCGTCAATCTCCTCAGTGACGAATTCATGCTGCAGAACCTCTCGAAAGTGCATAGAAGTTCGCCGATATGATCTTGAACGGTGAAAGAGAATTACTGTTATTTTGATCTTATCCTTTGGCTACAGGTGAATAACAGGATTAAGGTCCAGTCGCACACCTCCCAAACGACCTCCTCCAATCACACTTTCTTCGGACGATCTTCTTCTAGGTGATCTCATCCGATTGAGCTCATTATGAACAAACTTCTCTCAATCACTAGGCGAGCTTCCTTCGGTCAACCTCCTTCCAGTCGATCTCCTTCCAATTGCCTGAAAAGATCTCGTCGTCCATATGAATCTGGTTACCAACTCAACACAGATCGATCCACATGCGGACAACCTTAAAGGAGTCTATTGTGACTTGAAGCTCATCACCGCCCACACCCACTCCATCCAAACTTCGACTATTGATACCCGACGAACTGGCAAGTCACAATAACGAACACCACTCTCGACTGGCACATCATGATAATGGACACTATCCTTCATAACAAACTTTACGTAGCCTCGAACAGTCCACTACCAGGAGGTTGTGGCTATTGCCATCAGTTTGTTATAGGCTCTGCCTATATAAAAGATCCTCCAGATATATTTTCTCCCTAAGCTCTCTTCTTCCTTCCATTATTCTGCCTCTTTATCTCCTAAGCACTCCATTTCAGTTGGCCGAAAAATTAACTTGAGCGTCGGAAGGTCCTACCGGAGCCACCCACCTTCGATCTGGATTTTGTTTTGCAGGTTCCGTCAGCGGCCTCACCTTCTCCACTCCAGCCACCTTTGGTGTCCTCATGAATTTTTACACCAACAGGGTTGACGCTAGAGGAAGAGTCTCTGAGTTCTTGTTCTAAATGGAGTACCTAGTCAATCTTATTTATCTTCCTTTCTCTCTTAATTTCTCAAATCCATTTATGTTTGATCCTTTTTGCTCCAGAAATGCCTCCAAAGAAAATAACCATCCAACGGTCTGCTATCTCCATCATCAAATCTAAATCAAATCCGCCCATTCTGGCTCCATCATCCGCTCCTCCGCCTCCTCCGTCAGCAGCCATGGTGGATCCAGAGCAGTTCAATCTACTAATGCAATAGGTTCGAGGCCTTACCGAAATGGTGCAAGCCATATAGCAACCTTTGATGGCAGCCCAGCTGAAAAATCCTCAGTCGGAGCTTCAGGAATTAACGCCAAGAATGGCAACCTGGGTCAGCAGATCCGTCGCCCTCGGAAAGAAAAAGCAGAGAGCGAAAAGTCCTTGTTCCAATCATGATTCTTCTCCAAAGGAGACTTTCTTCATTTACAGTTGGCGGCCTTCTGAGATCCATGGTCGAGATGATACTCTCGATCAAAAGCTTCAAAAAATAAATCGATAAATTGAGGAGCTCCGCCATGCCGTCCTAACTCACCATGACGATATCTGCACCGATCCTTCCTTCTCTACCAAAATCATACTAGAACCTATCTCGCCGAACTTCAACCTCTCCTAATTCGAGACCTACGATGAGATCTTTGATCCAATCGATCATTTTGAGGCCTTTTGGATAATGATGCTGCTTCATGGCACACCGAATGTCATCCTGTGCTGAGCTTTTTCATCCACTTTGAAAGGAGCGGCGAGAAACTGGTACTCGAGTCTTAAGTCGGGTATAATCTTCTTTTTTTATCAGATGAGCCGTTTGTGGCTTATTTCATAAGCAGCCGACGTCCAAGATGAGGTTCGAATTTCCTCATCAATATAAAGAAAAAGAAGGAAGAGTCCATCCGAGCTTACATCAGCTACTTTAACGCTGCTGCAATGGAGGTATGAAACTTGGACCAATCTATAGCTGTGGCTACACTGAAGAACGATCTTCAGAAGAATGATCTTCTATCTTTCTTGGAATGGAAGTACCCTAGGGACTTTGCTAATATGTTGCTCAGGCTGAAGGTTATGCCTGGACGAAGGAGGCCTTTAAATTGAAGGATGATGAGACCGCAAGAGAGCAGCAAGCAGGCAAACTTGACAAGCGGGCAAACCCAGCAAGCCTATGCTTGAAAGAAAATCGAGTGAAGCTCGACCGCACTTCCGAACTCCTCCTGAGCATAGATGAGTCCGAACTCCTCCTTGAGCTCATTGATAGGGAAGCCTAGATCGAAGGACTCGATGAAACTCTTCTTTCAGAAGATTCAACAACTATGCTCCCTTAAATGCCTCAAAGACATAGGTGCTAATAGAGATAAGGAAGCAACTGGCAGAGCTACAAAGGATACGGACTCATCCAGCCAAGCGCAACCCCAACAAGTACTGCCTCTACCATCGTGACCATGGCCACGATACTGAAAAATGCATCAAGCTTTAGGACGAGATTGAAACGTTGATCGGGAGAGGTTGGCTGGACCGGTTCATCAGACGTCGATCGAAAAAGAGAGAAGATTGCCCGAGAGCCCCACCACAATCTGAACCATCCCGATGGAATGAGCCCCAAGAAGATCGGCCCCCTCTTGGAGTCATCGACACTATCATTGGGGTACATCAACGAAAGGAGGCCAGCGGATCAGCAAAGCTGGCAAAGAGGTAGCAAACTGAAGAACCTATCACCTTCACTGAAGAAGATGCCTAGAAAGTTCAGCTTCCACACAATGACGTGATTGTAATTACTTTAAATATTGCTGATTATGATGTACACCATATTTTGATTGATAATGAAAACTCTGCTGATGTATTATTTTATGATGCTTTTTCTAAAATATCCATATCTGATAATAGGATGGGTCCGATGAATTTTTCATTGGTAGGATTTATAGATGATGCAGTACCGATGGAAGAAATAATAACATTATCGATGGTAGCTGGCTGATACCCAAAACAATCTATGGCACAAGTCAATTTTTTGGTAGTCAAAGCCCCTTCCACTTATAATGTGATCCTTGGCCGACCCAGTTTGAATGAAGTGGAACGATTCTAGGCATGTCTGTAGTTTCTACTTACTACATGAAAATGAAGTTCCCAATTAGGCATGAGGTCAGGAAGGTCAGAGAAGATCAAGCACTAGCTCGGCACTGCTACAGTATTGCTTTATGGGGGGAGACAAGCAGACCTTTGTCTGGTGGATGGACTTAATGCTCGTGATGATCTATCTAAAAAAACAGGAGAATACATCAACGACCTTGAAGAGATCCCTCTGAATGATGAGAACAAAGAACATACTGTGAAGATTAGCTCAAACCTAAAAGGGAAGATTAGAAAGCAGCTCATTACATTCTTGCAAAGAAATGCTGATGTCTTTGTCTGGGCTCCTACAGACATGCTTAGAATCGATGTAGAAGTTATGGAGTATCGCCTGGGCGTGGATCTTAAGCGATTATCAGTAAAATAGAAAAAATGCAGTTTTGCACCGAAAAGATAGAAGACGATCATGGACGAAGTCGACAAGCTCCTTAAGATGGAATTCATTCGAGAAGTGCTTCACCCAGACTGGATTGCAAATGTTGTCTTGGTTAAAAAGATAAATAGTAAGTGGAAGATGTGCATAGACTTCACAGATTTAAATACGGTCTGCCTAAAAGATAGCTATCCTTTGTTCAGGATCGATCAACTGATGGATACGACTTCAAACCATGAGCTTCTCACTTTCATGGATGCCTTCTTCAATTATAATCAAATCCGGATGGCACCAGAGAATGAGGAGAAAACTGCTTTTATTACTGACCGTGGTCTTTATTGTTACAGGATCATATCGTTTGAGCTTAAAAATGCAGGTGCAACATACCAACACTTGGTGAATAAAATTTTTAAGGAGCAGATTGACCATAACATGGAGATCTATGTAGATGATATGCTGGTTAAAAATCGATCTTCGCCAAATCATATCACCGACCTTGAGGAGACCTTTAGTACCCTTTAGAAGTACAAAATAAAATTGAACCCTATGAAATACACTTTCGAAATAACCTCGAAAAAGTTCTTAGGATTCATGGTGTCAAGCCATGGCATTAAGGCCAACCTAGAGAAGATCAGAGCCATCCAGAAAATGACTGCCCCAAAAATAATAAAGAAAGTTCAATACCTTACAGGCAAGATGGCGGCTCTGAATCATTTCGTGTCAAGCTCAGCGGAGCACTGCATGCCCTTCTTCTAAGTACTCAAGCAGCCCAAGAATTTTAGCTAGACTCCTGGCTATTAGCAGACCCTTGAAGAATTGAAGAGCTATCTCAGCTCACCCCTACTGCTTGCTAAACTTGAACCTGGAGAAGAATTATTCCTATACCTCATCATATCTCTTGTAGTTGTTGGAGCCGTATTGGTTAGAGAAGAAGCAAAAATTCAGAAGCTGATCTATTATATAAGTAGAGTCTTAAGGGGTAGGAAAATAAGGTATACCAAATTAGAAAAACTCCAACCTTACTTTCAGGGGCATACTATTATACTCCTCACTGATCAATCCATCAAGGCGGTTCTTCATCGACCTAATATCACTGGCAGAGTGGCAAAGTGGGCAATTGAGCTAACCAAATTTGACATTTATTTTCAACCTCGATCGTCCATTAAAGCTTAGGTACTGATCGATTTCATAGTAGAGTATACTATACCAGAAGAGACTGAACCAGAGCGTCAAGAAGCTTTTATCTCTGGCTCCCTAGAAGAGAAGGCCGATCTTCCTAAAAACTTCTAAGCACTATATATGGATGGTTCATCCAATGCCTTCAGGGTAGGTGCAGGTTTGATTCTTATCAATCCGGAAGGAGTTGTAGTAGAGTATACATTATACTTTGACTTTTCTACTACTAACAATGGAGCGGAGTATGAGGCCCTACTTGCAGGACTGAGGATAGCCAAAGAATTAGGAGTGCAACATTTGAAGATCTAGAGTGACTCTTAACTGGTGGTGGAACAAGTTAAGAGCTCCTTTGAAGCTCGAAAGAAAAATATGAAAAAGTACTTGAAAAAAGTGAAGAGTCTGAGTTTGGCCTTTGAGAATTTTGACATTCAGCAGATCCCTAAGATGGAAAACATCAAAGCTGACTTCTTCTCTAAGTTGGCCACTGATCGCTGTCATAGGCGGGCAAAAATAAAATCTAACTTACTACTATATAGATAGGATGAGTCGAAATCGTATCCATAGGAATCATGTTAATTGCATTTAAAAAATAAATTTAACTTGAGAGCATGATTTAAGAATTAATTAAAAGGCTACTTAATTAATTAAGAAAATAAATAAATAAGTAAATTAATTTAAAGGAAGGTTGGAAGTATAGAGATGGATTTTCAGTATCTCAATTGGTCACTTATTTGATAGTTGGTATTCTTTTTAATATGCTTTAATTGATATCTAATCAATAAAGATATAATCTATCTTAGAAAGCACGGTCTGTATCCTTGGATCACAACCTAGTCCTTAAAGTTATAGACTAGTCTAAATTGATTTAGATATAAAAAAGAAATTAATCTAAATATAATTTATCTCAAGAGCACGAACTGTACTCATAGATCATGGCTCATCCTAAGGATAATAAACTATTTCAAATTAATTACAAGAAAATAAAGACATAAAAATATTTAAATTAAAAATAGTCTTTATTGCAAACTAAAAAAAAATACAAAAGATGTGAAATAGAAAATACCATCAAAAAAAGATCATAATGATCTTCTGAGAAAGAAAGGATCAGTCAGACATCGAGGAGCTTCTCGCTGAAATCTTCATCCTGGAGTCTTGTTGAAGAATTTGGGCCGCAGCAGATGACAGAAATTCAAAATAGGAGAGAAGTTTTGGTGAAGATGCAGGCTTTAGTGTTGGTTTGAAGAAAGAAGAAAAAAAGGTTGAAGAAAGAAGAGCTTGAGAGAGAGAATCAGGAAGAGAGAGAAATTTTGGTGAAAAGAGGACTTTGGAGAGCTTAGGAGAGGCTAATCCCCCAAGGGAAGGCTTTTGTCTCGTTGGTTTGGCTTTAAGGAGGTTTTATAGAGAGAAAAGGAGAGAAATTGAGTTAGTCCAAGAAAAATAAAGGAAAATGAGTTTAAATTAGATTCTGCTGCCTATGGTGAACTTCAACCGTCAGATCGGGTTCTAATGGCTTAGATTTGGTCAAAATTGGTCTTCTATAGCTTAAATACGATCTCGATTAAATTTCAGCCATTCGATCGGTCAATTGGATGAATTTGGATTGTTGGATCATGCTGAATCTTCCTTGATCAAGTTGGAGACAAATTTTGGCCATTGAATTTTGACTGGCTCGCTTCCTGACCGTTGGATTGCGCAAATCAGCAGGGTACTATTCGAATCAAAGCAGGAATTGACATGGACCGTCAGATCTCCACTGGATTGAATGTAGACCATTCGATCTTGCCTGGCATTGTAGCTATGGACTGCATGAATCGAGCACACCGAACGCCTTCGCCAATTGTTGCGCGCTATTCTTGAAAAAATTACCATTCTACCCCTATGAGTCACGATAGATTTTTAGTGAACCCTTTACGTCTGCCATGCAGCGCTCCCTGATTCGTTGTGCTCACTAAGCTGGCTGATCTACGATAGGAACTATGGACCGACTGACCGATCTACCGTGCATCAGACTATTTTTTTTTTTATTTAAAACTTCTGGGCTTCATAACTTTTTCATTTTAGCTCTGATTTAAGTAAAATTTATTCCGTTATGATCCATAAATCAAGCTCTTTTATCCATGATCTTTTTTCTATAAAAGATAAAATAAAAATATCAATTCTTAAGAAATAAGGATAAACTAATTAATAAAATAATAAATTAATATTTTTATACATATATTTTATATGTTTATCACACCCTCTAACTTGAACTTTGCTTATCCTCGAGTAAAGTAGATAGATTAGCAATATATATCACTTAGCTTTAAAGTAAAAGTTAGGTTTAGACACTCCTAAAGGTAGCTGATATCCGGTCAGACCATTAAAGAGGTACATCGTCGGATTACCAATTCGATCCAATTAATGGTTAAGTCTTAGCCATCAAAATTTTTAGAACTCTTCTTTTACCAACTTTTTACTTTACTCTCTAAATCCTCTAACTTGATGTGAGCTGAATTTATTATCTTTTTTACAATTTAGTCCCCTTACTATCTACTTTTTTTTTAGATTCTTGCATTCCCATCTTTTGATGCAAACTACAATGCCTACTTAGGCGAAGAGGCCTGGCTACTCAGTGAGATAATGCTAGATTTTTTTTTATTCATATTGTTCATCTTTTTATACGAACTACAATGCTTACTTAGGCGAAGAAGCCCGATTACTTAGTGAAAAGCCAGTATTTCTTTATATATATATATATATATAACTAGATTTTAAAGAAGACTTTTGCATCGTTTGATCTTTCCACCAAACTCTCATAAAGTAGATTCTTTGTTGAGATCAGTAAGAAGAGGGTTCTAGAATCACTCTTAAAATTTGATCTGGTCTAAATTCTTTTATTTATTAGATTTTCTTAATATTTTATTCCTTAGTATCTCTAAAATTTTTTAGACCATTAATCATTCATTGATTAGGATGCCTAATTAATTTTTAATCAAAATAAAGTTTGGGTATATAAAGCTAATTATTTTAAATCATACTTGAGGACTCATAAATTTTAAAAATTAGTTATTCTCCCCTCCAACTTAATTTTCATTATCCTCAATGGAAGAAGAGAAAAAAAAATAAAAATATTTATCAAGGAGGGGTACCACCTGATTTGTTGTTTGCAGATCCTTCATAATATTCCATCAGATTCATACATGATGTTTGATGTGCTTCCTCCAACTTAGGCCGATCATCTTTATTGATTTTCTACAAAAAGATAAAACTAGAAAACTCAAAATCTGAAAAATAAAATGATGGGTTGCCTTCCAACAAGCGCTAAGTTTAAGATTTTCAGTCAGACCAGGCAACTCTGTCTATCCAGTATCAAAAATTGGATTGATAAATTCTAATAGTTTTAGATTGCCAATCTTAGAAAGATGGCTTATGATCCCATTATTTATGAATTTCAGTAATTTTTTGCCAATCTTTAGAAAGTAACTCATAGCCCCATTCTTAGTCAGTTTTATTTTTCTTATTTTAAGAAAATAATTTATGAACCCATTTACAGATCCTTGTTTATTGAGAATTTCTTCTATTTATTTTTCTAATATGCTCATAAATTGAATTGTTGGGGTAAGGGTTGCGGCTGATGTAATGGATACTGGAAGGATGTCAATTGGTTCTGAACATATGTACTTTGGTGTGACCAAGGGAGGATTCAGTACTGAAGGAGGTGGTGATTCTAGAAGAAAAGCTATTAGAGTCGGTATTATTTCATATTCCTCAACCCCTAGGATAGTGGTGCTAAAATTAGGTGGCTCTAATAATGCATTCATATTTTCAGCACACCCATCTATATTAAAATCGTCTACCCCAAAAGGATCTAAACGTGTATGCACTAGGTTTTGAGAAATAATTCCAGGGATAGCTTCTTTTATTTCATCTTTAGGTACATTCATCTCAAAATAGTTTTCAGTTTGCATATTAGGTTATTCTATTAGGATTTCATGCACATTGGAGCTCTTAGTTATATATTGATTTATGGGCTGGCCAGATAATTCTTTCTCCTCCCAACTATTGAATGTAGCAGTAAGCTGACTAAGTTGGGTTTCTATCTTGACTATAAATTGAGTATGAGTTTCTAACATGTGTAAAATATTCTCTTTAAATGTTGAACTATAGGCACATGAAGAGGGTTGCTGAACATTTTGATATTGGTATGCCGTATAAGATTTTTTCGAATAACTAGGTTCATAAATAGTTGCTGGTTGTGATGTCTCATAAAAATTTGAATAGTTTTTCTAACCTAGACTGTAGGTGTTGGAGTAAGGATTATAATAATTGGTCTGAGTTGGGGTTGGGTAAGTCTGCTCATGTACAAATTTTCAAGATCGATATGCGGCTGGACATTCACTAACCAGGTGATTGAGACTCGAACATATGTCACACACATGCAAGGGTGAGGTAGGAGAGTGTCTCATATTCAATAGATAGTCAAATTTCTGGGATAGCTCACCTATCTTATTGTGGATATTTATGGAGTTTTCAACCTCATAGATTCTACCACTATTAGTTCCATACATAGGTGTATAGGGGTCATAGGTATAAGAAGAAGGGGTAAAGTATTCCTCCAATTGGCAAAAGGATGCAGCCATAATTCTAGGTTTATTAGCTCTAAGGGTTCATTCGATTTCAAGATTTAGGGTTTAAATTTCAGGTTGTAATGAACAATGCCCAAGTAAATACCCCACAATTATGCCTTAGAGCAAATACAATTTTAAGTTATATATATATATATATATATATATATATATATATATATATATATATATATATTATAATAATTTTTTTTTAATAAGATAAAAAGAGATGAAAGAAATGCTAAAGATGAGAGCCTAGAGAGTCCTAAATCTAAGAAATAGATACAAAGAGGTTAATTAGGTTTAATATTTATGGGTTAGCAATCAAGTTATGCAATCAGTCCTAGCTAAGAATTATCCTAGATCTAGATAGCTCCTAACTACCAAGATCTCCTTCAAGCCCTCCAAGTAAAGAATCAGCCAATCAACTGATCAGGTAAGTATAAGATTGGTGGAAGTCCCTCCGTTGCTTGTCTTAGACACCAATCGTGCTTGGCTAGGTAAGCTAATAGAACCAATTAAGTAACCACCTTCCTTTGAGCCCAGTCATTCCTAAACCACTTGCCTTAGACACCAATTGAATTAACTAATCCTAACCCAGTCCAACTCTTAGGGTTTTTTATCTTAATGAGCTCGAGTATCCTTAGGGGCCAACATCTAATTAATTTTAGAATTAAGATTTGGATCAATGCAATATGAAGTTTTATGATTTTTGGGCTAAAAAAGGATGATCATATCCCCTCCTTATCTTGTTTAATTGGGTTTAGCATCTTTAAAGTATCTTATGAAGATGAGATGCAAAAAGTCAAGATGTCCAAGTAAAGTGAAACATGCAAATTTAAATTAATTAGGTTTACTTATTAGGTTATGTGATTAGGTCTCTAAATCCTAGATAGCTTATGCGATGTTAATGAATTTTTTTTTAATTTTTAAATTTTTATTTTTTTGAAATTTTTATTTTTTAATTTTTTTTTAATTTTTTTAAATTATATTTATTTATTTAAAGCAACTAAATCATGATCCTCCTACAATGGCATCAAAATTTGATCACTATCGTAGGCAGTCAAAAATAAAACATAACTCACTGCTATATAGATAGGGTGAGTTAGGATCGTATCCATAGGAATCATGTTAATTGCATTTAAATAATAAATTTAACTTGAGAGTAGGATCTAAGAATTAATTAAAAGGCTACTTAATTAATTAAAAAAATAAATAAATAAGTAAATTAATTTAAAGGAAGGTTGCAAATATAGAGATGGATTATCAAGATCTTAATTGGTCACTTATTTGATAATTGGTATTCTTTTTAATATGCTTTAATTGATATCTAATCAATAAAGATATAATCTATCTTAGAGAGCATGGTCTGTACCCTTGGATCACAGCCCATTCCTTAAAATTATAGACTAGTCTAAATAGATTTAGATATTAAAAAGAAATTAATCTAAATATAATTTATTCTAAGAGTATAAATCATATCCGTAGATCACGATTCATTCCAAGGATAATAAACTATTCTAGATTAATTATAAGAAAATAAAGACATAAAAATATTTATACTAAAAATAGTCTTTATTGCAAACTAAAAAAATATAAAAGATGAAAAATAGAAAAAAATCATCAAAATAAGATCACAATGATCTCCTGAGAAAGAGAGGATCAGCCAGACATCGAGGAGCTTCTCGCTGAAATCTTCATCCTGGAGCCTGCTGAAGAATTCGAGCTGTAGTAGGTGACATAAATTTAGAATAGGAGAGAAGTTTTGGTGGAGATGTGGGCTTTGGTGCTGGTTTGAAGAAGGAAGAAGAGAAAAGGTTGAAGAAAGAAGAGTTTGAGAGAGAGAATTAGGAAGAGAGAGAGAAATTTTGGTGAAAAGAGGGCTTTGGAGAGCTTAGGAGAGGCTAAGCCCCCAAGGGGAGGCTTCTGTCTCATTCATTTGGCTTTAGGGAGGTTTTATAGAGAGAAAAAAAGAGAAATTGAGTAAGAGTTCGAGAAAAATAAGGGAAAATGAGTTTAAATCGAATTTTACTACCTGTTGTGTAAAGAAAATTGCACAGGGTTTAAGCATGTATTTTTAAAAAAATTTTAAATAAAATAGTAGTAGAAATAAATATTAATCTAAAATTAATACTATGTATGCATTGATCATATCAAATAAACCCTACTCAAGATCTAAACATGCTAATATGTGACAAAAAAATAAAATGCATTCGACCAGCAAATCAAATATGCTGACTGATACGTGTTCAGAACTCGATACCTTTTTATGGGTAGCTGATCTTTATGATCTGAATCTACTGGAAGAAGCTGTGGTATTACACTATAGCTACACACTCGTTTGGCCTCTATGGATGGTCCATACGGAGCTCCTGGTTCTAACCAGCCCTACCAAAGTGCTAGCTCCTCGTCGGGGCCTTCGATGGCCGATCACGATCGATCCAATCGATCATATATCTTTTTGATTTCTTAGATATTATAAAAAATCAAAATACAAATATTGTAGGATGATGAAGAGTTGTTTCAAATTTGGTGGTAATCCAATGCTCACAGCACTCGATCTCTCCACCCGAACCCAGATTCCCAAAACTAGGGTTTCACTCAGTCCAAAAATCCTGACACACTAAAAATCCTATCACGCCCTCTCTGTATGGAGTTTTTCTATAAAATAAGTTTTTATAAAAGGATGACTTTTATATCTATAAGTTCTATTTAGATTATATCTAAAAATTGAGTATCCTTAGAGATGAAAATTAGAAGAAAAAAGAGGCATGAGGGAAAAGTAAAGTGCTATAGGACCCTACTCACCTTCACTCTAAAATTTTTTTCACCCAAAATTAATGCTCAATTATTCTAAAATTTTTACCACATAATGCTAACCACCTCTTCTACATGCACAAAAATTCTCATAATTTATTAACATCAATACCATAGGAAAGTGTATGGAAAAATATAAGGGTCAAATGGTTGGAAGGTTTTAACCACTCACTTGATTTCAAAAATCAAAAGAGCCTCTTGTCTTTATCCAACGCCTCCTCCTATATGTTTAACACATAGAAGGACTCTCCTTCTATGTGTGCATATTTTTATTTCTCTAAAAATATTTGATAAATAAAAGGGAGGGCGTGGAAAGCAGATAAGGTTGGATTGGTTCCAACCTCCAACAAACTAAGTTGAATTCAAAACTCAACTTACTTTGAACTGGTCCAACCCTTGGACCAGGTCAAAAGCAGATAAGAGAGGGGGTGCAGAAATCTTTTGGGTGAGGGAAAAGTTACGTACAAAAATTTTAGGCATGGAACAAGAGTGGAAAAGTCAAAAAATAGAGGGTGCATGGGAGAGTTTGAATTCAAACTTCATTTGTCTTGGTCCTAATTGGTTTCAACCAAATTAATTAATCTAGATCTAATTAGACCAGGTTAAATCCAACCTAATTAGGTTTAGCCTAATATAATAAAATTCTAATTAAATTATAAATTAATTAGATCCAGATCCTAATCAATCAGGATTAAAACTTTCATAGCGATTAAGTCATCTCATAACCTGATCCAATCAAACTCAATCGAATCAAATTCAATCAGACTTGATCGAATCCTCATCGCTCAATCAAATTAAGCTAATCAATAATTAAATTATTAATTAATCCTTTAAAAATATCTAAGTTCAAATCAGATGGATTATCAAACAGCAGAGTACCATCAACATGAAACTGCTGAAGAGTCCCAATCCAGTGAGACTTTTGAACCCAGTATCCCGAATGAATGAAACTCACGATCTTAGAGTCCCAAACTAGTGAGACTCCTGATCAGAGAGTCCTAGATAAGTAGGACTTAGAGTTTCAGTCTAGTGGGACTCTTATTCATAGAGTCCCAGTCCAATGAAACTCTTGACCACAGTGTCATAGGTCATCAAGACTCATGATCAGCCATCAGATCAGGTAGGAACTCCTTATGTGTGTGACCCCATAGGTTCGAATTCTAAGCTGGTAGCATAGAAATTAATTTTTTGTACCAATCGATGTGACCATCTAGTAATGATACCCGACATCTGGATAGGTCGAAAAGTCATAATGCAACAATGACGAACCTGTGGAATATGGTTACTGTATAATTCATCCCCTTAATCATGATGCTTAAAACGATGATCTAGGGTTTACTATCAATCTTAAAATTTATCCACATTGTATTTCAAAATTTAGCATCCATCATATGGACTACCCTGGCCGAGGATTTGCTAAATTGAAATACAGAGATGCACTTACTCCAACACTTGGAGAGATTAATCCCATCTTGACTCACACGCCGATAAGTCAAGTACTTAACTGCACCCAGTAGCCTTTCATCACTGAAATTAGAAATTTAGATAGTTTGGTACCTAAGTACAGTGAGTTGCTTGCAAGTCACCATGGTGGTCTCAGGTCTAAGGGATACTTATACCCATATTCTTCAAGGCTAATCTTGATAGAAGGAAAGATTCAGAGTTGATCACGTTTAGTATAGATGTACCTATACATCTTACTTGTATGCCATGCCAGTGTCTCAACACTCCTTGATTACGAGGATAACTAACCTATGTGGCACACAACGATCTATACTCGATAAATGTTGTCATCCTAAATAACAATATATCTTTTGATCATAAATAATTTAAAGACTAAATGACAAATCCTCCTTTGTCAAATCTGGATAGTCCTAAGGACTTCATCACAACATAGGAGTTCATTAGAAGACAACAGAATTTATGATGAAAAATACCAAAATAATTTTTATTATTTGATAATTAATATATAAGTATAATAAGTAGTACAACCATTAACAGACTGACCATTGGCTTTGGAACATATTTCCAACAATCTCTCACTTGGACTAAAGCCAATCAGTGTAGTATCTAATACCTATCTTCGATTTGAAGTCGTCGAACTCCTTCACCACAACAACTTTAGTGAATGGATCGATCAGATTCTTCTTTCCATCGATCTTTTGAAGGTCGACATCACCTCGATCCATAATTTTTTGGACAAGATGAAAGCGGCATAGAATATGCTTCGTCCGCTGGTGTGCCTTAGGTTTCTTTGCCTGAGCAATGGCTCCAGAGCTATCACAATAGAGCAGAATTGGACCATCAAGGAAGGGTGCTCCTCCAAGCTTGGTGATGAATTTGCTCAACCACACCACTTCTTTGGCAGCATCTGATGCAGTGACATACTCTGCCTCACAAATTGAATCGATCATAGTATACTGCTTGAAACTCTTCCAGCAGATGGCCCCACCATTAAGGATGAATATATATCCCAACACACTCTTGCTATCATCATGATTAGATTGAAAACTGGAGTCTGTGAACCCCATCAGTTTCAAGTCCGATTCATCATATACAAGCCACTGGTTCTTAGTATTTCGTAAATACTTCAGGATAGTTTTAACAACCTTCCAGTGGTTCTCTCCTGGATCAGATTAGTATCTACTCACTACTCCTAGTGAGTATGCCACATCTGGTCGTGTACATTTTATAGTGTACATGATAGAACCCACTACCAAAGCATATGGTATTCTACTTATATGCTCTCTTTCTAGAGGTGTTGTCGAACATTCCCTCTTTGAAAGAGAAATTTTATGGCATATCGATAGATAGCCTTTCTTAAAATTTTTCATGCTGAATCATTTCAGCACAGTATCAATGTATGTAGATTGGGACAATCCAAGCAATCTTTTAGATCTATCTCTATAGATCTTCATCCCTAGGATGTATAAAGCTTCTCCCAGATCTTTCATGAAGAATGGTGATGATAGCCAGATCTTTATTCCTTGCAATGCAGGGACATCATTTTCGATTAAAAAAATATCATCCACATATAATACTAGGAATACTGTTGCTGAACCATTAGCCCACTTGTATATGCAGAGCTCCTCTTTGTTCTTAACGAAGCCATACATTTTGATTGTTCTATCAAATCATATGTTCCAGCTTCGAGATGCCTGCTTAAGTTCATAAATGAATCTTTGAAGCTTATACACCTTAGACTCATCTATGGATATGAATTCTTCAGGCTGTATCATATACACTGAAGAAAATAGTGTAGGATTTGCCATGCTCCTTTCAAAAAATATTTCAAAAGTAGCAATAATATAGTAAAAAAAAATTAATCTAATTAATTATCTACTGATCATATCAAATTATTTAACCCTACACATTAGGATCTAAATATAATATGCATGCATACATCAATAGATCTAAAAATAAAACTATGTAATAAACTATTTACTACATCTACGTATTTAGAACATAATACTTTTTCGTGGATAGTCGATCATCATAATTTGAGTCAATCAAATAATGCTCTGATATCATGTCATAGCCACATACATGTTTGATCTCTACAGTTGGTCTACATGGAGCTCTTGATCCCGATCAGTCCCACTAGAGTGCTAGTTCCTCATCGAAGCCTTCGATGGCTGATCATGATCGATCTGATCGATCATATACTTTCTAATTTTTTAGATATTTTAAAAAATTAAAACATAAATATTGGAGGATGATGAAGATGTGTTTCAAATTTGGTGGCGATCTAATGCTCACAGCACTCAATCTCTCCACCCGAACCCAGATTCCCAAATCTAGGATTTCACTCGACCCAAAAACCCTGACACACTAAAAATCCTATCACGCCCTCTTTGTGTGGAGTTTTTCTATGAAATAAGTTTTTATAGGAAGATTACATTTAGATCTATAATCTCTTTCTAGATCATATCTAAAAATAGAATATCCTTAGAGGTAAAAATCACAAGAGAAGAGAAGGATAAGGGAAAAGTAAAGTGCTATAGGATCCTTTTCACCTTCACTCCAAGATTGTTTTTGCCCAGAACTGATGCCCAAACACTCTAAAATTTTTACCACATAATGATAACCCCTTCTCCTACATGCACAAAAATTCTTATAATTTATTGACGTAAATACCATGGGAAAACTGCATGGAAAATGATAAGGGTCGAGTGGTTGAGAGGTTTTAACCACTTACTTGATTTCAAAAATCAAATGAGCCTCTTATCCTTATCCAATGCCCCCTCCCTTGTATTTAACATGCAGAAGGACTCTCCTTCTACATGCATATTTTTATTTTTCAAAAAATATTTGACAAACAAAAGGAAAGGCATGGGAAGCATAGTGGAAAAGTTAAAAATGGTGGGCGAATAAGAAAATTTGAATTCAAACTTCATTTGACTTTGTACTAATTGGTTTCAACCAAACTAATTAATTTAGATCTATTTAAACTAAGTTAAACCCAACCAAATTAGGCTTAGCCTAATTCAATAAAATTTTAATCAAATTAGAAATTAATTAAATCTATGTTCTGATCAAATCAGGGTCAAAACTTTCATAGCGATTAGATCATCTCATGACCTGATCGGATCAAATCCAATCGAATCAAATTCAATCAAACTTGATCAAATCCTCATCATTTAATCAAATTAAGCTAATCGACAATCAAATTGCTAATTAATCCTCCAAAAATATCTAAATCTAAATTAAATGGGTTACTGGGCAACAGAGTCCTATTAACATGAAACTCTTGAAGAGTCCTAAATCAGTGAAACTCTTGAACCTAGTGTCCCAAATGAATCGAACTCACGATCATAGAGTCCCAGACTAGTGAAACTCTTGATCAGAGAGTCTCAGATGAGTAGAACTCAGAGTCTCAGTCCAGTAGGACTCTTGATCATAGAGTCCTAGTCCAGTGGGACTCTTGACCATAGTGTCCTAGATTATCAGGACTTATAATCAGAGAGTCCCAGACAAGTAAGACTTAGAGTTCCAGTTAGTAGGACTCTTGGTCATAGAGTTTCAGTCCAGTGGGACTCTTTACCATAGAGTCCCAAACCAATAGGACTCATGATCAGAGGTCCCAGATAAGTAAGACTCAGAGTCCCAATCTAGTAGGACTCTTGGTTATAGAGTTCTAGTCTAGTGAAACTCTTGACCATAGAGTCCCAGATCAGTGAAAATCTTAATCAGCCATCAGATCATATAAAAATTTCTAATGTGTGTGACCCCATAGGTCCGAACCTAAGCCGGTAGCATAGAAACTAATTTCTATACTAATTGAAGTGACCATCTAGCAATAGTATCTGATGTTCGGATAGATCGAATAATCGCAATCATAACATTCAAAACTTATGCGAATATGATTATCGTATAATTCATCCCTATGACCACTGTGTAATAGATGATTTAGGGTTAGACTATCAACCCTAGAAAATACATCCACATCGTGTCTCAAAATAATTAGTCCCGTGACTCCTCACTAAGACTATCCTAGTCAAGATTTTGCTAAATTGAAACACAATTGAACACAGCTCCTGAAATCAAGAGTGGTCAATCCCATCTTGATACATGCACCAACTCCACAAGTATTTGACTGTGCCCAAAAATCTTTTATCACTAAATTAAAAATTCAGATAGTCCGATACCAAAACACAGTGAGTTGCTTGAAAGTCACCATGATGATTTCAGATCGGAGGAATATTTATACCCATATTCCATCGAAGCTAATCTTGATAGGAGAAAAGATCCAAAGTTGGTCACGTTCAGTGTAGATGTACCCATACATTTCACTTGCATGCTATATCAGTGTCTCAATACTCCTTGGTTATGAGGACAACCAACCTATATGGTACACAATGACCTATACTTGATAAACGTTGTCGTTCTAAATAACAATGTATCATTTGATCATGAACTATTTAAGGACTAAATGATAAATCCTCCTTTGCCGAATCTAGATAGTCCTAAGAACTTCATCACAATATAGGAGTTCATTAGAAGACAACAGAATTTATGATGAAAAATGCTAAAATAATTTTTATTAATTTATAATTTATATATAATTATAAATATATGGCCCAACCATCAATAGACTGACGATTGACTTTGGGATATATTTCCAACAATCTTCCACTTGGATTAAAGCCAATCAGTGCAGTATCTAATATCTATCTTTGACTTAAAGTCGTCGAACTCCACCATAATAGCTTTAGTGAATGGATTGGCTAGGTTCTCCTTTTCATCGATCTTCTGAAGGTTGACATCATCTCGATCCATAATCTCTTAGACAAGATGGTAGCGACATAGAATATGCTTCGTCCGCTGGTATGCCTTTGGTTTCTTCACCTGAGCAATGGCTTCAGAGATGTCGCAATAGAGTAGAACTGGACCATCAAAGGAGAGTGCTACTTCGAGCTTGGTGATAAATTTTTTTAGCCACACTGCTTCTTTGGCAGCATCTGATGCAGCGACATACTCCATCTCACAAACTGAATCGACCATAATGTGCTACTTGAAACTCTTTCAGTAGACGGCCCCATCATTAAAGATAAATATATATCCCGACACACTCTTGTTATCATCATGATCGAACTAAAAACTGAAGTCTGTGAACTCCACAAGTTTTAAGTCCGATTCATCATATACAAGCCACTGGTTCTTTGTATTTCTTAAATACTTTAGGATGGTTTTAACAACCTTCCAGTAATTCTTCCCTTGATTAGATTGGTATCTACTCACTATACCTAGTGAGTATACTACATCTGGTCACATACATATCATGGCGTACATTATAGAATCCACTGTTGAAGCATATGATATTCTATTCATACACTCTCTATCTAGAGATGTTGTTGGACAATCCTTTTTTGAAAGAAAAATTCCATGGCCTATCGGTAGGTAGCCTTTCTTGAAATTTTTCATTCTGAACCGTTTCAGCATGGTATCAATGTACGTGGACTGAAACAATCCAAGCAACCTTTTAGATCTATTTCTATAGATCTTCATCCCCAGGATGTAGGAAGCTTCTTCCAGATCTTTCATGGAGAACTATGATGATAGTCAGATCTTTATTCCTTATAATGCAGGGATATTATTTTCGATTAAGAGAATGTCATCCACATACAATACTAGGAATACTATTACAGGACCATTAGCCCATTTGTATATGCAGGGCTCCACTTTATTCTTAACGAAGCCATACGTTTTAATTATTCTATCAAATTATATATTCTACCTCCGAGATGCTTGCTTTCGTCCATAAATGGACCTCTAAAGCTTACATACCTTAGCTCATCTATAAACGTGAAACCATCAGGTTATATCATATACACCTCTTCATCCAGCTCTCCATTCAGAAAAGCTATTTTTACATCCATCTACTAGATTTCATAGTCCAGATGGATAGCTATGGCAAGTATTATCTAAATGGATTTGAGCATTGCCACAGGAGAGAACGTCTCGTCATAGTCAATATCATAATGTTAACGATATTTCTTAACAATCAGACGGGCTTTATAGGTCTTCACCTTTCCATTTGCGCCTCTTTTCCTTTTGAAGACCCACTTACACCTTATGGGTTTTACCCCTTCGGATGGGTCAACCAATATCCATACATCATTGACCTTCATGAATTCCATCTCAAATTTTATGGCCTCAAGCCATTTCTCAGAGTTGGATCTCTGCATTGCATCCATATAGGTGCTTGGATCCCGATCGTTCTCATCGAGTTTGATAGGATCCCCATTCCGGATCAGAAAAATATAGTATCTATCCAATTGATATGGTACTCTACCAGATCTTCTTAAGAATACTTCTACAATAGGTTCTGGATCTGATCTAATAAGATCTAGCTTAGGTTCAATAACTTGTGTCCATTCTTCCATCTATCGTACTTCATCAAGTTTGACCTTGGAGGCATTAGTTCCTTCACCAAGGAACTTTTCTAAAAAGACTGCCTTAAGGCTGGCAAATGCTTTTTGCTCATCAGTAAGGTAGAAGTAGTATCCTTTGGTTTTTTTTAAGTAACCTATAAAACTACACCTATCAGACCTAGGTCCAAGCTTGTCTGTCATCAAACGTTTGACGTAGGCCGGATACCCCCAAACCCTAAGGTGTGAAAGCATTAGCTTACACCCTGTCCATATTTCATATGGTGTTTTATCAATAGATTTACTCAAAATCCTATTTAGAATGTAACAAACTGACTCAAGCACATATCCCCATAGAAAGATCGGCAAACCAGCAAATCCCATCATGGATTGAACCATGTCCAATAAGATTCGATTTCTCCTTTTAGACACACCATTATGTTGTGGTGTTCCAGGAGGGGTCCATTGGGAGAGAATCTTGTTCTCCCCAAAATATATCAATAACTCATTGAAAAGGTACTCACTCCCTCGGTCAGACTAAAGAGTTTTAATACTCTTTTCAGTTTGCTTTTCTACCTTATTTTGAAATAGTTTGAATATTTCAAACGACTCTGACTTATGCTTCATTAAATGACATATCCACACCTTGATAGGTCATTTGTGAAGGTTATAAAGTAAAAATATACACCTCTAGCACTTGAGCTCATGGGTCCACATACATCTGAATGTACTAAACTTAAGAGTTTAGTGGCTCATTCACCTTTTTCAGTAAAAGATAACTTGGTCAACTTACCAAAAAGACAGGACTCACAGGTCGAAAGTGACTCACAATCACTAACCTTAAGAATTCCTTCTCGAGCTAACCTGTTAATTCTATTCTTGTTAATATGACCTAGCCTACAGTGCCAAATATAGACATTAGACACATCACTAATCCTAAGATGTTTACTAGAGAATTGAACCACGTTAATAGGCATAGAAAGTAAATAAATTCTGTTATTCAATTGTTCAATCAAAATTGTAACATCATTCAAAATGACATTATAAAATTTTTCTTTTATTAATATTTCAAAACCATTCATGGCCAAAAGGCCTACAGAAATGACATTCAATAAGAAAGTTGGACATTAAGAATAACTTTATTTGAATTGATTACAAGGTTCATGATTTCTAAAGCTAGAATTGGAACTTGTCTTCCATCTCCAACGTTCAGGAACCTCTCATCTTGATCAAATCTCCAACTGACCTGCAAGCCCTGCATAGAATTACAAATATGATAAGGGCTTTCAGTATCTAATACCCTGATAGTAGAATCAAATAAGAAAAAATTATAAGATATTATCATATAATTACCTTGCCCAGCAACCACTTGCTTCTTCCTCGGCTTGTTTGGATCCAAGGAGATAATGTACAAAGGATAGTTCCTCTTTCAATGCTCCGCTTCTTACAGAAGAAGCACTCTACCTGGCTCTAGTCGAGCTTGCGCTTCTTGGTCTGATCCTATGCAGTCATCCCAGTATGTGGCCGCACCTTCTTGTTTTTCTTCTTCTTGTTCTTCTTTCCTTTCTTAAAAGGTCAACGACTAAAAGAAGACCCTCCCACTACATTTACTATCTCTTTGTGGAGTTTGTGATCCTTCTCAAAGTTCTGCAGCAACCCCAACAAGCCGTGGTAGTTCACTGCAGGCTTTGCCATTTTAAAATGAGTTAAGAAGGGGAGGAAGGACTTAGGCAAAGAATTAAGGATCGTATCCTTACCGAGCTGCTCGTACAAGGAAAAGCCCAACTTGCTAAGGCACTCAATCATCTCGATCATGTACAATACATGATCGGTGATTGAGGCTCCATCCCTCATCCGAGGGTTGAAAATGGCAAACTTATTTTGTGCCTTTCAACGTCATCCGATGTACCAAAAGAGTCATTCAATATTTGAAGCATCTTCTATGGCTGGATATTTTTAAACCTACGGTTGAACTCATCATTCAATGCTGCCAGTATTATACATCAAATGATGATGCGATCATTGAGCCACTTCAGATAAGTGTCTCAGACCGCTTTCCTAGCGTTCGGGGCTTGCTCCTTAGGTGCTCGATCCATTACCACATAAAGGATCTGCTCATGCTCCAGGATAATTTTTAACTTATGATACCAGCTATCATAGTTAGGTCTCATTAATTTGTCATGGTCTAACAATAACTGAAGCGATAGGTTAGTGGCCATGTCTGCACAAAAAGAAAAATCAAACCTAATTACTATATGAATTGTTAATCCTAAAGACTTGGATTTCAGTCTAAAGGTCCTTCCACTATTTTATATGAATTGGTAGCCTCTACCTTCAATTTGAGAAATTACTCTAATTTTTTAGTGGATACTAGAATCCACATAAACTACACATGAGCCCAACTTTGGTTGGTCAACCCATGTGCACCTATGGGTAGATTCAAAATCAATTGTTTCTCTAAACAACTTCTAGCAACATTGATTTTGCCCCATAGACCTAATCATTAGGCTTTGGCCTTCACTGAAAAAGATTTGGTTAGGTCCAACCATTAACATGACTACATTTGATCTTATCTATCCAATAAATAATCAAATCCGACTTTGGTCGGCCAACCTAACCATCATCAGAAAGACTTAACCAAATTATCATTTTATGAATGATAATTTCATTAATCAATAATCACCAGGTCTTTGGGCCTCCAATGATCATTATACTAATGAACCCATTATCACTCAACTTAATGGGAGGCTATGATTTAGTTATCTATATAACTATTTTATTTTTAAGGACCTAATAATTTTAGAGGATTTAGTTAACCAATTTAAGAAAATTCAGTGAGTTAATTTTGATCCTCCCACTGACTTCACCAAGTTAGAAAAGAATCTAATCTAAGCTGGCATTAGGAGCACCTAAATCAGTCGGACTGATTTACCTAATAGACATGGGTGAGCTTAAATCACCAAGTGATCTAATCAAAATCTAACTCAGTATGATGGCCAGGTAAGCGAGATTAGTGGAAGGGATATGCCATTAACTCGTCAAAGATCGAATCAATGCAAGTAGCTTCCAATTAAAAACCACTGATCAAACAGCTAAACTAATCTTAGACACCATCTGGTTCATTAGTTTTAATTTGGCCAACCTAGTAATTTCGGATTCGATCGCGTAGCCTTGAATCAAGTCCATTTGGTCCTTGTTAAAGGCATGGACTTGACTAACTACAACTATTGTAATTGAGTCTATAGAGTCCTTGACCTAATCTAAATTAACATTTAATTAGATTTGATCAATTACTCTAAATTAGTCCATCTTTTAACTAACATTAGGTCTAACCCAATTTATAGACTTAATTTAGCTAACCCAATAACCCATAAGTTTATGATTAATGACTTAGAGTCTTAATTCATAATTCTAGATACTAAATCATTATACTTAATTTTTTATTAAGTTTATGGGATGAGGGTTAGGATTCAGCATTTCAAAAATATTTTTAATTTTGAAAGGTTCTTTATAACTTAGCATTATTCACCAATTGAGTCAACTCATTTTAAAATTAAATCATCTCAATTCACAAACAACACTAGTTGTAAGGTTTAATCTAAAACTATGTACACTACATAATCATGAAATCATGAATCAAACTTTATCTAATTATGCATTCATGATATAAATCAGATTAAAGTTTAATATAATTAAATCATAAAAATATTAAATTAAATCTAATAATTTTATAATTAATGATATAAATCAGCAACATACTAGGATAACTTTTTCACTGTAGGGGTAAACCCTACAGTAGGACAACCTACAGTCCATGCGATCTAGATTTTAATTTTTTAGATCTAATTATTCTAATTATTAGATGAATATTTAGATCAAATCTAAATTATTAATCTAAATGTGCAAGCATATCATATTTAAAGAGCCTTGCTCTGATACCATTTAAAGAAAATAGTGCAGGATTTACCATGCTCCTTTCGAAAAATATTTCAAAAATAATAATGATGTAGTGAAAAATAATTAATTTAATTAATTATCTACTGATCATATTAGATTATTTAATCCTACACATTAGGATCTAAATATAATATGCATGCATACATCAATAGATCTAAAAATAAAACTATATAATAAACTATTTACTATATCTACGTGTTCAGAATACAATATCTTTTCATGGATAGTCGATCACCATAATCTGAGTCCACCAAATAATGCTCTGGTATCACGTCATAATCACACATGTCTCCGACCTCTATGGTTGATCCACATGGAGCTCCTAATCTCGATCAGCCCCACTGGAGTGCTAGCTCCTCGCTAGGGCCTTTGATGGCTGATTATGATTGATCTGATTGATCATATATTTTTTAATTTTTTAGATATTTTAAAAAATTAGAACATAAATATTGGAGGATGATGAAGATGTATTTTAAATTTGGTGGCGATTCGATGCTCACAGCACTCGATCTCTCCACTCGAACCTAGATTCCCAATTCTAGGATTTCACTCAGCCTAAAAATTCTGACACACTAAAAATTCTATCACGCCCTCTCTGTGTAGAGTTTTTCTATGAAATAAGTTTTTATGAAAAGATAACTTTTAGATCTATTATTCCTATTGAGATCATATCTAAAAATAGGATATCCTTAGAGGTGAAAATCATAAGAGAAGAGAGGGATGAGGGAATAGTAAAGTGCTGTAGGATCCTATTCATCTTTACTCCAAGATTTTTTTTTACCTAGAACTGATGCCTAAACACTCTAAATTTTTTACCACATAATGCTAACTGCTTCTTCTACATGCACAAAAATTTTCATAATTTATTGACGTAAATATCATAGAAAAACTGCATAGAAAATGATAAGGGTCAAGTGGTTAAGAGGTTTTAATCACTCACTTGATTTTAAAAATCAAATGAGCCTGTTATCCTTATCCAACGCCCCCTCCCTTATGTTTAACACATAGAAGGACTCTCCTTCTACATGTATATTTTTATTTTTCAAAAAATATTCAACAAACAAAAGGGAGGGCGTGGGAAGTAGAGTGGAAAAGTCAAAAATGATGGGCGAATGGGAGAATTTGAATTCAAACTTCATTTGACTTAGAGGCATTAGTTTCTTCACCAAAAAACTCCTTTTCTGAAAAGACAGCCTTAAGGCTGACAAACATTTTTTGCTCATCTACAAGGTAGAAGTAGTACCCTTTGATTTCTTTTAGGTAACCTATAAAACTACACTTATTAGATCTTGGTCCAAGCTTGTCTATTATTAAACATTTGACATAAGCCAGACACCCCCAAACCCTAAGGTATAAAAGCATTGGCTTGCACCCTATCCATATCTCATATGATGTTTTATTAATAGATTTACTCGGAACCTTATTTAGAATGTAACAAGCTGACTCGAGCGCATATCCCCATAGGAAGATCGGCAAACCAGCAAATCCCATCATGGATCGAACTATGTTCAACAAGGTCCGATTTCTCCTTTCTGACACACCATTATGTTATGGTGTTCCAAGAGGGGTCCATTAGAAGAGAATCCCATTCTTCTCAAGATATGTCAGAAACTCATTGGAAAGGTACTCACCCCCTTGGTCAGATCAAAGAGTTTTAATACTCTTTCCAGTTTACTTTTCTACCTCATTTCAAAATAGTTTGAACATTTCAAATGACTCCAACTTATGCTTCATTAAATAGACGTACCCATACCTCGATAGATCGTCTATGAAGGTTATGAAGTAGAAATATCCATCTTTCGCACTTGAGCTCATGGGTCCACATACATTTGATTTAGTCATCTTACCAAGAAGATAGGACTCACAGGTCGGAAGTGATTCACAATCACTAACCTCAAGAATTTTTTTATGAGCTAACCTGTTAATTCTATTCTTGTTAATATGACCTAGCCTACAGTGTCAAAGGTAGACATCAGATACATCACTAATTTTAGGATATTTACTGAAGGATTGAACAACGTTAATAGGCATAGAAAGTAAATAAATTCCATTATTCAATTATCCAATCAAAATTGTAACATCATTCAAAATGACATTACAAAATTTTTCTTTATTGATATTTCAAAACCATTCATGGCCAAAAGGCCTACAGAAATGACATTCAATAAGAAAGTTAGACAATAATGACATTCATTAAGAATAACTTTATTTGAATTGATTACAAGGTTCATGATTCCTAAAGCTAGAATTGGAACTTATCTTCCATCTCCAACGTTCAGGAACCTCTCATCTTGTTCAAATCTCCTACTAACCTACATGCCCTTCATAGAATTATAAATATGATAAGAGCTTCTAGTATCTAATACCCAAGCAGTAGAATCAAATAAGAAAAAATTGCAAGGTGTTATCATATAATTACCTTGCCCAACAACCACTTGCTTCTTCCTCGATCTGTTCAGATCCAAAGAGGCAATGTACAGAGGGCAGTTTCTCTTCCAGTGTCCCTGCTTCTTATAGAAGAAGCACTCTGCCTAGCTCTAGTTAGGCTTGTGCTTCTTGGTCCAATTTTGTGCAGTCATTCTGGTGTTTGGCTACACCTTCTTATTCTTCTTCTTCTTGTTCTTCTTCCCTTTCTTAAAACGTCGATGACCAGAAGAAAACCCTCCCACTACATTCACCATCTCCTTATGGAGTTGGTGATTTTTCTCAAAGTTCTGCAGCAACCCCAACAATCCATGGTTGCTAACTGTAGGTTTTGTCATTCTAAAATGAGTTAGAAAGGGAAGGAAGGACTTAGGCAAAAAATTAAGGATTGCATCCTTATCGAGCTGCTCGTGCAGGAGAAAGCCCAGCTTGCTAAGGTGCTCAATCATCTCGATCATGTACAATACATGATCGATGACTGAGGTCCCATCCCTCATCCGAGCATTGAAAATAATATAACTTATTTTATGTCTTTCAATGTCATCAAGCGTGCCAAAGGAGTCATTCAACATTTGAAGCATCTCCTATGGCTGGGCATTTTCAAACCTGCGATTGAACTCATCGTTCATTGCCGTCAACATTATACATCGAACAGTGGTACGATCATTGAGCCACTTCTAATAAGTATCCTGGACCGCTTTCCTAGCATTCGGGGTTGGCTCTCAAGTGTAGGATCCGTTATGACATAAAGAATCCACTGATGCTCCAGGATGATTTTTAATTTATGATACCAGCTATCGTAGTTTGATCCTATTAATTTATCATTATCTAACAATAATCGGAGTGATAGGTTAGTGGCCATTTCTGCATAATAAGAAAAATCAAACCTAATTAGTATATGAATCAATTATCCTAAAGATTTGGACTTTAGTCTAAAGATTCTTCCACTATTTTATACGAATTGATAGCCTCTACCTCTAATTCGAAGAATTACTTTAATTTCTTAGTGGGTACTAGAATCCATATAGACTACACACGAGCCCAACTTTGGTTGGTCAACCCATGTGCACCTATGGGTTGGTTCAAAAATAATTATTTCTCTAAATAATTTTTAGTAATATCAATTGTGCTCCGGAGACCTAATCAATAGGCTTTAGCCTCCATTGAAAAGGTCTGGTTAGGTCCAATCATTAACATAACCACATTTGATCTTATCTAACTAATAATTGATCAGGCCTAACTTTGGTCGGTCAACCTAACCACCATCAGAAAGACTTAACCAAATCATCATTTTATGAATGATAATTTTATTAGTCAATAAGCACCAGGCCTTTGGGCCTCCAGTGTTTATCAAATTAATGAACCTATTATCACTCAACTTAATGGGAGGCTATGATTTAGTTATCTATATAACTATTTTATTTTTAAGGATCTAATAATTTTAGAGGATTTAGTTAATATATTTAAGAAAAATGAGACAATTTTGATCCTCCCTCTGACTTCACTAAGTCAGATAAAAAAGAATCTAATCTAAGCTGGCATTAGAAGCACCTAAATCAGTCAGACTGATTTACCTAATTGATATGGGTGAGCCCGAATCACCAAGTGATCTAATCAAAATCTAACTCACCAGGATGGTCAGGTAAGTGAGATCAGTGGAAGGGATATGTCATTAACTCATCAAAGACCGAATCAATGCGAGTAGCTCTCAATTAAAAACTACTGGTCAAACTGCCAAATTTACCTTAGACATCATTCGGTTTATTAGTTTTAATTTGACCAACCTAGTAATTTCATGTTTGACCGTGTAGCCATGAATCAAGTCCATTTGATCCTCATTAAAGGCATGGACTTGACCAACTACAACTATTATAATTGAGTCTATAGAGTCCTTGACCTAATCTAAATTAATATTTAATTAGATTTGATCAATTACTCTAATTTAGTCCACTCTTTAACTAACCTAAGGTCTAATCCAATTTATGGACCTAATTCAACTAACCCAATAATCCATATTTTATGATTAATGACCTAGAGTCTTAATTCATAATTCTAGATACTAAATCATTATACTTAATATTTAATTATGTTTATGGGTTGTGGGTTAGGATTTGGCATTTCAAAAATATTTTTTAAATTTTTGAAAGATTTTTTATAACTTAGTATTATTCACCAATTGAGTCGACTCACTTTAAAATTAAATCAGCTCAATTTACAAACAATACTAGTTGTAGGATTTAATCTAAAACTATGTACAGTATATAATACTAAATCATAAATCAAAATTTATCTAATTATGCATTCATGATCATAAATTAGATTAAAGCCTAATATAATCAAATCATAAAAATATTAGATCAAATCTAAAATTTTATGATTAACTATATAGATTAGCAATGTACCAAGACAACCTTTTTACTGTAGGGGATAAATCCTACAGCAGGATGACCTACAGTCCGTGCGATCTAAATTTTAATTTTTAGATCTAATTAATTAAATTATTAGATTAATATTTAAATTAAATCTAAATTATTAATCTAAAATATATAAGCATATCATGTTTAGTGAACCTGGCTCTAATACCATTTGAAGAAAATCACACAGGGTTTAAGCATGCATTTTCGAAACTTTTTTGAATAAAATAATAACAAAAGTAAATATTAATCTAAAATTAATACTATGCATGCATTGATCATATCAAATAAATCCTACTCAGGATCTAAACATGCTAATATGTGATGCAAAAATAAAATGCATTCGATCAGCAAATCGAATCTGTAGACCGATATGAGTTCAGAACTTGATACCTTTTTGCAGATAGTTGATCTCTATGATCTGAATTTATTAAAAGAAGCTATGGTGTTACATTATAGCTACACACTTGTCTGACCTCTATGAATGGTCCATACGGAGCTCTTGATCCCGACCAACTCTATCGGAGTGCTAGCTCCTTGCTAAAGCCTTCAACGGTTAATCACGATCGATCCAATCGATCATATATTTTTTGATTTCTTAGATATTCTAAAAAATTAGAACATAAATATTGGAGGATGATGAAGAAGTGTTTCAAATTTGGTGGTGATCCGATGCTCACAGCACTCGATCTCTCCACCCGAACCCAGATTCCCAAAACTAAGGTTTCACTCGGCCCAAAAATTTTGACACACTGAAAATCCTATCACGCCCTATCTGTGTGGAGTTTTTCTATGAATTAAATTTTTATGAAAAGATAACTTTTAGGTATATAAACTCTTTTTATATCAAATCTAAAAATTGGATATCTTTAGAGGTGAAAATTAGAAGAGAAGAGAGGTATGAGGGAAAAGTAAAGTACTGTAGGACCCTGCTCACCTTCACTCCAAGATTTTTTTTGCCCAAAACTAATGCCTAATCACTCTAAAATTTTTACCAACTAATTCTATCACCCTCTTCTACATGCAAAAAAAATTCTCATAATTTATTAACATGAATACCATGAGAAAACTACATAAAAAAAATAAGGATCGAGTTGTTGGGAGGTTTTAACAACTCACTTGATTTCAAAAATCAAATTAGCCTCTTATCTTTATCCAACGCCTCCTCCTATGTGTTTAACACATAGAAGGACTCTCCTTCTATATGTGCATATTTTTATTTCTTTAAAAATATTCGACAAATAAAAGGGAGGACATGGAAAGCAGGTAAGGTTGGATTGGTTCCAACCTCCAACAAACTGAGTTGAATTCAAAACTCAACTTACTTTGAACTGGTCCAACCCTTAGACTAGGTCAAAAGTAGATAAAAGAGGGAGCACAAAAATCTTCTGGGTGAGAGAAAAGTTACATACAAAAATTTTGGGCATAGAATAAGAGTGGAAAAGTCAAAAAATGGTGGACGCATGGAAGAGTTTGAATTCAAACTTCATTTGACTTGGTCCTAATTGGTTTCAACCAAACCAATTAATCTAGATCCAATTAGACTAGGTTAAACCCAACCAAATTAGGTTTAGTCTAATTCAGTAAAATCCTAATCAAATTAAAAATTAATCAGATCTAGATCCTGATCAAATCAAGATCAAAACTCCCATAGCGATTAGGTCATCTCATGACCTAATCCGGTCAAACCCAATCGAATCAAACTCAATCAGACTTGATCAAATTCTCATCACTCAATCAAATTAAGCTAATCAATAATTGAATTGCTAATAAATCTTTCAAAAATATCTAAGTTCAAATCGGATGGATTACCGGGTAATAGAGTACCATCAACATGAAACTTCTGAAGAGTCCCAATCCAGTGGGACTCTTAAACCCAGTGCCTAAAAATGAATGAAACTCATGATATTAGAGTCTCAGACCAGTGGGACTCCTGATCAAAGAGTCCTAGATGAGTAGGACTCAAAGTCCCAATCCAATGAAACTTTTGATCATAGAGTTTCAGTCTAGTGGGACTCTTGACCATAGTGTCCTAGGTCATTAGGACTCATGATCAGCCATCAGATCAGCTAGAAATTTCTTATGTGTATGACCCCATAGATTCAAATCCTAAGCCGATAGCATAAGAATCAATTTTCTGTATCAATCGATGTGATCATCTAGCAATGGTACTCGACATCCGAATAGGTCAAAAAGTTGCAATGCAATAATGGTGAACCTATGGAATATGGTTACCGTATAATTCATCGCCTTGATTATGATACTCAAAAGGATGATCTAAGATTTACTGTCAATCCTAATATTCATCCTCATTGTATTTCAAAATTTAGCGTTCATCATATGGACTACCTCGATCGAGGATTTGCTAAATTAAAATACAGCGATACACTTGCTCTAACACTTGGAGGGATCAATCCCATCTTGACTCACACACCGATAAGTCAAGTACTTGACTGCACCCAATAGCCTTTCATCACTGAATTAGAAATTCAGGTAGTCCGGTACCTAAGTACAGTGAGTTGCTTGCAAGTCACCATGGTGGTCTCAAGTCTAAGGGACACTTATACCTATATTCTTCGGAGCTAATCTTGACAGAAGAAAAGCTCCAAAGTTGGTCATATTCGGTATAGATATACCTATGCATCTCACTTGCATGCCATGCCAGTGTTTCAACACTCCTTGGTTACAAGAACAACCAACCTATATGGCATACAACGATCTATATTCGATAAATGTTGTTGTCCTAAATAACAACGTATCTTTTGGTCGTCAACAATTTAAGGACTAAATGATAAATCCACCTTTATCAAATCTAGATAGTTTTAAGGACTTCATCACAACACAAGAGTTTATTAGAAGATAATAGAATTTATGATGAAAAATGTCAAAATAATTTTTATTATTTGATAATTCATATACAAGTACAATAAGTAGCACAATCGTCAATAGACTGACGATTGGCTTTGGAACATATTCCCAATATGGTGAACTTTAGCCATCAGATCGGGTTCTAATGGCTTAGATTTGGTCAAAATCAGCCTTCTGTAGCTTAAATAGGATCCCAATTAAATTTCAGTCATTCGATCAGTCAATTAGATGAATTTGGATCATTGGATCATACTGAATCTTTCTTGATCAAGTCGAAGATGAATTCTGGTCGTTGGATCTTGATCGGCTTGCTTCCTGACCATGAGATCATGCAAATCAGCTGGGTACTATTTGAATCAAAGCAGAAATTGACGTAGACCATCGGATCTCCATCGAATTGAATGCAGATCATCCGATCTCACTTGGCACTGTAGCTATGGACCGCATGAACCGAGCACACCGAATGCCTCTACCAATCATCGCGTGCTATTCCTGAAAAATTATCATTCTGCCTCTGTGAGCCATGATGGATTTTCGATTAACCCCTTAAGCGTCTACGTCTGCCATGCAGTGCTCCCTGATTTGTTGCACTCGCTGAGCTGATCGATCTATGATAGAAACCATGGATCGACTGACCAGTCTACCATGCACCAGATTATTTTTTTTCTTTTTCTTTTATTTAAAACTTCTGGGCTTCATAATTTTTTCATTTTAACTTTGATTTGAGTGAAATTTATTCCATTGCGATCCATAAATCGACCTCTTTTCATCCATGATATTATTTTCTATAAAAAAATAAAATAAAAATATCAATTCTTAAGAAATAGGAATAAACTAATTAATAAAATAATAAATTAATACTTTATACATATATTTTATATGTTTATCAGCCACCTTAGCCCCAAACGAACTACCAAAAGAAGTCCTTTTTGAGGTCCTACAATGCCCAAGTTTGAAAGAGCCCCAGGCGATAATGCAAGTTGGTCATAAGCCTAGCTAGATCGACCCATTGATAGCAAATCTCAACAAAGGAATTCTTTCCAGAGATCACAAAGAAGCCTTGAAGTTGAGAAATTAAGCTTCCCGCTACATTTTGTATGAAAATAAGTTATATAAGAGATCGTACTTCTTACCACTCCTCAAGTATCTCCGACCTTCAGAAGCCAACTATGCTTTAAGGAAAGTCCATAAAGAGATTTATGAAAATCATTTGGGGGCAAAATTCTTATCATACAAGTTGCTCCATTAGGGATACTATTGACCGATAATGCATCAAGAAGTGGTAGATTATGTGAGAAAGTGTGATAGGTGTCAAAAAAATGCAAACATTCAGAGACAACTGACTTCATAGCTTAAATCGCTGAGTGCCCCTTGGCCATTCGCATAGTAGAGGATGGATATCCTCGGATCTTTCCCCATGGCATCTGGGAATGAAAGTTCCTGCTAGTGGCAGTGAATTATTTTACTAAGTGGATCAAAGCCGAACCTCTAGCAAAAATCTCTGAAGCCAAAGTGTAGGACTTCATTTGGAAGTCGATTGTTTGTAGGTTTGGTCTACCTCGGATGCTAATCACTGATAATGGGCATCAGTTCATAGGTGCGAAGTTTGCTAAGTTTTGCGAAGGTCTGAATACATCTCACCATTTTATGTCAATGGCTCATCCGTAAGCAAATGGTGAGGCAGAAGTGACTAATAGAACTTTACTTCAAGGGATAAAGGCCAGGCTTGAAAGAGCAAAAGAGATCTGGATGGACAAACTCTATCACATGCTCTGGGCTTACCGAACCACTCAAAGGTTATCCACTGGAAAAACACCCTTCGCATTAGCCTTTGGAATGGAGGTGGTTATCCCAGTCGAACTCGAACTCTCCTCAGTACGAGTAGAGGCCTTCAATGAACAAAGCAATTTGCAGGACCTTAGAGCTAACCTTGATCTACTAGAAAAAAAAAAGGAAAAAGGCCCAGATCCGAATGACAACTTACAAGCAAAGGGTAGCCCACTACTACAACTCAAGGATTAGAAGCAAAATATTTGGAATAGGGGACCTTGTACTTCGACGAGCAGACGTTTCGCAGTCTCAACATCGAAGAAAGCTCACCTTGAACTGAAAAGATCCTTATGAAGTGGTGAAAATCGTCCGACTAGGAACATATTATTTAAAGGAGCTCGGAGGATCTATGCTCTCACAGCCTTGAAATTCAAAAAATCTACGAATGTACTATCAGTAACTCAATCCTAATAATATCTTTTATTTCAATATTTTTGTTTCTTGGCACAAAATCATGTGATGACAGAAAATGATCCGACTGAACTTCGCCAATAAACAAAGCAGAAGACCTCCAATTATTTAAGATAGGAGGAGGGGAGAGGCTTTTTCAATGGCTCTTTTGTTCCCCTATACATTTGTTAGGAAAGAGAGGAGGACCTCATCCTAACAAAGGAAGGCCAACCCCATTAGGAACAAGAGAAAAACCTCATCCTACTAGGGAGACAAAGAAGGCCAACCATGTTGGGAACAGAAGGAGAACCTCATCCCGACATGGATGAAGACCTTCGATTATTTAAGATAGGAGGAGGAGAGAGATCCTTTCAATGACCCTTTTGTGCTCCTATACCTTTGTTAGGGATTGGAGGAGGATCTCGTCCTAACAAAAGCAGATCAATCTCATCAGGAATAGGAGGAGAACCTCATCCTGACAGGAGGACAAAGAAGGCCAACCGTGTTGGAAATAGGAGGATAACCTCATCTTGACATAGATGTAGACCTTCGATTATTTAAGATAGGAGGAGGGGAGAAGCCCTTTCAACGGTCCTTTCGTGCTCCTATATCTTTATTAGGAATAGGAGGACCTCATCCTAACAAAAAAAGACCAACCCCATCAGGAATAGGAGGAGAACCTCATCTTGACAGGAAGACAAAAAAGGCCAACTGTGTTGGAAACAGGAGGAAAATCTCATCCTAATATGGATGAAGATTTTTGATTATTTAAGATAGGAGAAGGGAAGAGGTCCTTTTAATGATCCTTTCATATCCCTATATCTTTGTTAGAGACAGGAGGAAGATCTTGCCCTAATAAAGAAAGGCCAACCCCATCGAAAATAGGAGAAAAATCTCATCCTGATAGGGAGACAAAGAAGGCCAACCGTGTTGGGAATAGGAAGAGAATCTCGTTCCGACATGGATGAAGACCTCCGATTATTTAAGATAGAAGAAAAGAAAAGGTTCTTTCAATGGCTCTTTTATACTCTTATATCTTTATTAGGGATAGGTGGAGGATCTCGTCCTAACAAAGGAAGGCCAACCCCATCGGGAATAGAAGGAGAACCTCATTCTGATAGGAGGACAAAGAAGGCCAACCATGTTGAGAATAAGATGAAAACTTTATCCCAACATAGATGAAGATCTTTGATTATTTAAGACAGGAGGAAGAGAGAGGTCCTTTCAACTGCCCTTTTGTTCTCCTATATCTTTGTTAGGGACAGGAAGAGGACCTCATCCTAACAAAGAAAAATCAACCCCATCAGGAATAGGAGGAGAATCTCATCCTAACAGGAGGACAAAGAAGGCCAACTATATTAGGAACAGGAGGAGAATCTCATCCTGACATAGATGAAGACCTCTGGTTATTTAAGACAGGAGGAGGAGAGAGGCTCTTTCGTGCTTTTATATCTTTGTTAGGGATAGGAGGAAGATCTCATCCTAACAAAGGAAGGCCAATCCCATCAGAAATAGGAGGAGAATCTCATCCTAATAGGAGGACAAAGAAGGTCAATCGTACTGAGAACAGAAGGAGAACCTCATCTCGATACGGATAAAGATCTTCGATTATTTAAGATAGGAGAAGGAAAGAGGCCCTTTCAACGACCCTTTTGTACCCCTATACCTTTATTAGGGATAGAAGAAGAACCTCATCCTAACGAAGAAAGGTCAATCCTCGTCCTGATAGGAGGATAAAAAAAAAGGTCAATCGTATGAAGAACAGGAGAACGACCTCATTCTAACATGTGAGAGACCTTCGATTATGTGAGATAAGAGAAAAATGAAGAAAATGAAGAGGGTAATAAACATTGGACCCAAGCAAAACAAAAGAATGATTATAGAAAGCATGGCTTCATTAAAGATGAAGTTAATTACAAAATAAGGGTCTGCAAGATCGGTTACAAAAAAGAAAAAAAAGAAACCAAAGTTCTAAGAAGGATCAAGTTTCTCGGACTTCAGACTGCTAGCCATCACCAAGGATTTCTTAAGGCTGACGATCTCCTCCTCGAGCTCTTTTTTTCTTATCAAGTTATCGTGGAACATCCTATCAGCCCTTCGATAGTTTTCTTCTGATGCATGCAGTCTCTTCCTCAGAACTTCTGATTCAGCTTCAATATTCTTGATGGCTTGCTATTCACAAATCAACTAAAACTTCAGTTACTGAACTTTGGCCTTCTCCATCTCGATCGATTCTGAGAGTACACCCATGATCCTCTTCAGGAAGGCGATCTCCTCCAACTCCTTACTGGTGCCAGATTGATAACTATCGACAAGCTGCTGTTGAAGTCGGGCCACCTTGCTGTTAGCAGCACGAAGATTTTGCTCTAGCAAGGATATCCCCCCACACCAGCCCAATCGATAGGTCTCATAGGCGAGCTCGACGTCGTGTAATTACTTCTGGAGGGCAAAAAATCTTTGCGGCTAATCCCACTCATACCGAGCCTTATCGAAAGACCATGGTGAACTCTCCTCTAATAGATGAATTTTCTCTTTTGCCATTTTGAGCTCAACTTCGAGGGAGCTGACCTTCGCAGTTAACGCTCAAGACTTATCACTAGCACTTTTCTTAAGTTCGATCAACTCTCTCTCGAAGTTATCTTTTTTAATGTTGAAGCTCACGGAATCTTTCATGTGCAACTTGTGAAGATGAGTGACTTCAATTGTCATCTCCGAAGCATGTTTTCTTGATATTTGAAGCTCGTCTTCCACCTTCTTCAACTTCTTCTTCAGGTGATGGATTTTCCTCTTTAAATCTTTGACTATAGATTTCAGAGGAATACCTTCGGATAGTGGTTCAGCATCGGTTGGAGATGATTGACCTTGACTTCGATCACTAGAAGAATTATGAATAATATTCATCATAGCACAAGTACAAGGAAAAGAAAACTTGTTTCATTTCTTAAAATGTTCGAATATACATCAAAAAAAAAAGAGAGAGAAGTATAATTATTTAAAATTCTAGACAATGGGAGGAGCATCAGTGGACAAGGTCGGAGCATTCTCTACCACCTCCGACTCTGGTATGGGTTCGAGCACCTCAGTGGCAAGTTCGGAGGGCTCAAGGATGGCTTCGATGGGAGAAAGGTCAACCACACAGTGGATGGCCCTGCCTCTTCATCAGGGACCTCCCCATATAAGAAATCGAGATCAAGTTCGAAAAACTTAGCAGCCACTCGATCCTCACAGAGTTCATATCCCTTCTGAAAGGCCTTCTGACCAAATGCAACGTTCAGGTCCCTCATTTTAGAGGTGACCTTGAACTCCTCTACTGCCTAGATCTTCGTCTCTGAGATCTGCTTTAAAGTTTGATCCTTCAGCTTGCCGACCTTAACCTCAGCTTTCTTCCTCCTCTCCTCCTCCAAGGCCAAAGAAGCCTTCAGCTCTATCGAGGTGAGTTCCTTTTTTCTGAGCACCTCCGAAAGACCTTCAACCTCGACCACCTTCTCCTTTAAAAGATGGTTAGCCTTGGCGGTCTTCTCCTAGAGACGGTCAACTTTGGCTTGAAGGTCTTCCTGAGCCTTCAACACCTTCGACCTCAAGCAGCTCACCATTTTGATATGCACGAGTATGTGGTGACCTGACTGTAGTAAATGGATGGTGTTATGCATGCAAAAAACAAAATCGATAAGACGATTACCTTAAGAAAGGTTCCGAGAGAATCCCAAATGAGCTACATATGGTTAAGGTCGGCCATCTGGTCTACCACCTCAGGCATGACAAACTTATCGGTTAGATCCCAGATGAGCTTTAGATTGTCGAAGGGGTCTTCTCTCGAATTATCGCCATCATCACTGGACCCACCATGGCCTGTCTTACGATGCACCTTCACGATGACCTTTTTTTCCTTCTTCTTCTCTCCTTCTTCCCTTCTAGTAGGAGGCTATGGGGCTGGATCTTTAGCTCGAGGACTCATGAATGATGGCAGCATGGAGCCCTCGACAACAGCGCCAACCTTGGCGATGGGGGCAACCGCGACGATGGCAGTGACCTCGATGGCGATGGCGGCATCAGTAAGAGCTGCAGAGTTGGGGGTGTCCACCCTAGCTTCTTAGCAGCAGGCTTATCAAATGTAGTACCTTTTCTTTTGCTAGCCTAGAGCCCCTTTGAAAGCATTTCAATGGCCTTAGCATCCATCTCTACCATAAAGAAAAAAGCATAGTTAGAAAAGAAAGAAGAGAAAGAAGAAAAAGGAGATAGCCCATCGACTTTGGTTGCATACCTGCTGGATTCAGAGGGCTAAGGCCGAGGTTGAACAGGGTTTGTTTTTTTATTAGCTTGGATATCAGGAGAATTCGATAATCTTTGATTGTGGTAACTAACTCTTGGTCTGCTTTCTCTAATCCTGAAGCTCGATGGATAGAATTCCTCAGATATCCCTAGGGTGGAAGTCCTAAGTGCAAGGATGGATAGAAAACAAAGACAAACTTTTTCTTCCAATTATGGATGGAAGAGGGGGCACCCTTAAGCAACCCCTTGTCGGACTGGAAGGAAACATACTATTTGTCATTAGCAATAGGATGATGCTTGAAGATGAAGAAGGTTTGAAAAAGAAAAATAGTGGGGTGGACCTCGACAGATATACAAAGAATAAAAAACCCTATAATGAACCTAAAGGAGTTCAAAACTACCAAAACTAGGAAGATATTTAAAAAGCGAGAAAGGGCTACAACAAAGTCAGGAAGGGAAAGCCTTAATCTAACATGGAAGGCCTCCAGATACAAATAGAACCGCTTGGAGGAGGAGCACAAGCTCGACCACTTGAATCAGGAAGTTCCAGCTTGTACTCGGTAGACATCCCATATTGGATCCTAACTAGTGATAGGTCTTCAGCAATTAAAGAACAGGAAATGGACCTCGATATAAAGTCTGGCTGAGGTACTATCTTAGGTTCAGTTTTCATTCTAACCTTGGGGTTATTGGAGTTTGGGTTAGCTGAACTCCTAGAACTTCTAGACCAAGAAATCTCGAATGATATCTAGATTAGGTTAGATCAAATAAAATCTTCAAAAAAGAACTCAGAAAAAAGGGCGATGGAAGTCCAGAAATGAAGAATGGTGATATCTACCTAGAAAAACTTGAAGAAAACCAAAGAATGCAAGAAAGCTAAAAGTCAAGAGGACAAGGATGAGAGACTGACCTAGAAAAATATCGAAAGAAGATCGAAAAGATGAAAGAGGATCGAGAAAGATGCCGACGGTCGAAAGAGTCGCAGAATGAATAGGGACGACAAGAACAAGGACACCCGAGGATGGTGAGAAATGGAGGAAGGAGAAGAAGTAGAAGCCCAAGAAAAAGCAAGAAACTGCAGATGAAGAAGAAAAAGTTTAAATAAAAAATTAGAGCCCCAAAGGAAGTTATGATTGCAGGACTTCTTCAGTCAACCCTAACCCGCCGCATGTCCCACTCGCACCTGCCGCCTGATGAAGCAATAACTATGCCATAGTTGGAGCTCAGCGCCAGACGAGTTTTTGAGGGAGTATGTTCATTCAAGTCATTCGACATCAAATTACAGTGCCAATTTGAAAAAAGATAAAAAATTTTGTTTTCTAAAATGGAAAACTATCAAAGAACTTCGACTGCAATAATTTTTTCGTACTCCATTCAAAATTCGAACTCGAAAGTAAGAAAACAAGTATTGAGGGTAAAACGGCCCCCATCGAAGTTCTTACCCAAAGTCCTTGGTCGCCTACCTCCTCCCTATTGGGTTTCGTCGATCTCCTCAGTGATGAGTTCATGTTGCAAAACCTCTCAAAAGTGTATAGAAGTTTAGCGATACAATCTTGAATGGTGAAAGAGAATTACTATTATTTTAATCTTGTCCTTTGGCTAAAAATGAATAACAGGATTAGGGTCCAGTCCCATGCCTCTCGGATGACCTCTTCCAGTCGCACTTTCTCTTAATGATCTCCTTCCGGGTGATCTCATCCAGTTGAGCTAATTATGAACGAACTTCTCTCAGTAATCAGACGAACTTCCTTTGATCGACCTCCTTCTAGTTACCTCAAAGGATCTCATTGTCCATATGAATCCAACTACCAACTCAACACAGACCGACCTATGAGGATTGATGGTGCTTTCAAGCCTTGGGAGGCTACGAAAGGAGCTAGGATGTTGGCTCTAGAGATTCTAGAGGCTTGGTTGGTGCTTCGAATGTCTGAGATTCAAGGTGGAGCAAGAAACCAAAATCGAAGAATCAAGACTGTAGAAAAAAATCATTTCTGCTAGTTAGCCAGCTCAGTCTGAAACTGGATTGACTAAGTCTTAGAGAATAGGCCAAATAGAGAGAAGCACGTTCGAGACTATAGCAAGGCATGTTAGACTGAGCTGACCTAGTCTCAGGTTAGCTGGCCCAGTGCTGAGATTGAGTCGACTTAGTCTACGGACAGAGCTATGCGAGGGTCTGTTTGGGGCTAGGATAGGGGTCTTAAAGCCTGGTTTGAGAGGTCTTAAGGGGGCTAACTCATATATGGATCGGGCTTACATCTAGAGGATGAGAGCATGAGAGGCATGGGTGTACATGGGCTCGATGAGTGCTTTCATGTATTGGATTAGCCATAAGAGTTTTTAGTCGAGCCTAATGGCTATGTATAAATACATAGATTTTATTAAAATTTTAAAAGGTGCAATTAATATAGATCTTTTCTTTCTTCAATCTCTCTTCTCTCTTCTCTCTAGAGTAGTTGCCCTAGGTTTTTGAAAAAGTCCTAGAGAGAGGGGGTGCCTCCCTCAAGCCTAAGAAGGAAGGTGCCCCAGCATAGATCTAGATGATGGATCTATAATACGCTGCCTTAGACAACATCAAAGGTCTCCTATGGCCCATGCTAAAGATTAGGGGCTTCTGCAACATGGCATCAGAGCTAGGTGATGTCAGGACGATGCACCAACATTTGGTATCAGAGTTTGATGGTGCATGGAAGCAAAGGAGAAGTCATACAGGATGAAATCAGGAATCTGCACGAGTATTCCATGGTATGTCTCAGATCTACCTTTATTATTGCTATGGTTTGGCCAACCGAGAGTAGTGGATTGAAGGTGGAGGCTAAGAGAATTAATGAGAAGAATTTTTTTCAAGGTGGAAGGTTTGGGTGCATGATTTGCTGGTCGATCTTGATAGAAAAATCAAGATGTATGATGGTAGATAAGGCAGGGAGCACTGGAGTGCTATAGTAGTGCTTTCCTGGACATGCAAGACTAAGAGAGGCTCGATGATACAGCAGTCGAGGAAGGTATCTCAGTAGAGAGCATCAGAATTCTCTAGAATGATGGGCAATGTAGGACTGTTGAAGAGAGATTTTTTAAGAAATAATGATCGAATGAAGGCTGAAGAAGTGACTATACGTCCTTCGGTTGCAAGAAGATGGGAAAGTAGTCGAAGATGTATTTAGCGGTTTGACTAGAGCATGAATTTATAGAGCCTTGGGGATGATGGAGATGGATGATCTATGGAGGTCTAGTAGGTTAGGACTGGATGGCTGTAGAGCAATATAGAGATGAGTTAGGGAGCGCTGGAGTGCTGTAGGAGCGCTACCCTAGGGGCACAGGGGCTAAGAGAGGCTCGATGGTGCAGCAGCGAGGAAGGTATCTTAATAGAGAGTGTCAGGGGCATCTCAATGAGATCGAGAGTAGGTCTCAAGAAGAGCCAAGAGGTCTTAAGGAGCATCAGGAGGTCTCAGGCAGTTGGGAGTGTCCTGGTTAGGTTTCTTCTGTAGGAGCACTAGGGAGAGTCATAGTTCAATGGAGGATAGTTTGTGTACAGCAAGAGAGGATCTGGATACTTATGAGGAGATAGTGTCGAGACGAGTCAGGGAATGCTGGAGTACTTCAGGAGTGCTATCCTAGAGATACAGGACTGAGAGAGGCTCGATGGTGCAGTAGTCGAGGAAGGTATTTCAGTAGAGAGTGTCAAGAGGCATCTGAGGAAGATCGGGGGTAGGTCTCAGGGAGAGCCATGAAGTCTCGAAAGCCTCAGGATGAGGTAGGTGGGTCTGAGCTCAGGACAGAATTTGAGCTGTAGTTCCTTCGGGCGTAACTGAAGCGATGGCTGGTGTAGGGACAGAAGAGGAGAAGGCTAGGATGGAATTTTCTAGGATTCAATCACTGAATTTAGAAGAGTTGGATGAGCTCTTAGATTTTGGAGGTGCCCATGGGTTATGGAGGTATCCGAGATGGCTTTGACGAGGGCCGTAGAGTGTGGAGGGTTCGAAGGAGCAACGATGGTGTTCGAGGTGTAGCGGCGACTCAGCAGTGCAATATTGAGTGGTTGACCTCAAGAGACTCGATGATAGAGTCGACTTCTAGGCATCAGGTGGACTTCGAATATAGATGGAGCTCCACAGTGGCGGCTTCATAAGTGGAAAAAAAATTTGGCATGAGTTCAAAGTTGAGGGTTAGTGCCGGTGATGCATAGTTTCTGGTGAAGCGGCATATGCAGGTGGACAGGCATAGCTTTAAGGAGATTGTATTAGGTGGTATAGCATGTGCTAGTGCAGAAATGCTATAGGTTCTCTAAAAAAGTTCAAAGAAAGTGATGCAGCTACTAAGTAGAAGGAATCTTATTATTTTAGGGTGGTGCCAAGAAGCAAGCACAGGTCTTCAGCAATGGAGGTGGTCATCCCAAAGGCCTCAAAGGTGCACAACAGCTAAAAAGGATTGGCGGAGGTGATGTTTGCACAGGTGCTGTCAGGGTGCGTATCGATAGCAGGATCATGTAGGGGTGCATTACTGAGGGATTTGCCAAAGCTTGGGGCACCAACGTGAAGATTATGAGGATTGAAGGTTCTCCCAAGCTTTGGGAGGCCACAGAAGGAGTCAGAATATTGGCTCCGGAGATTCTAGAGGCTTGGTTGGTGCTTCGGATACCTAGGATTCAAGGTGGAGCAAGGAACCAAAGTTGGAGAATCAAGACTGTAGAAAAAGGTCATTTCTGTAGGTTAGCTAGCTCAGTTTGAAACTGAATCGACTAAGTCTCAGAGAATAGGTCAAACAGAGAGAAATGCATTTAGGACTGCAGCATGGCACTTAACTGGATCAGCTCAATTTAAAACTGAGCCGACCCAGTCTCAAGTTAGCCGGCTCAGTACTGAGACTGAGCTAGCTTAGTCTGCGGGCAAAGCTCCATGAGGGTCTGTTTGGGGCTAGGATAGGGACTTATCCTAGGAATCTTAAGGTCTGGTTTGAGAGATCTTAAGGGGGCTAACTCATGTATGGGTCGGGCTTAGATCCAGAGGATGAGAGCATGGGAGATATGGATGTATGTGGACTCGATGAGTGCTTTCATGTATTGGGTTAGCTAGGAGAGTTTTTGGTCGGGCCTAATGGCTATGTATAAATACATAGGTTGTATTAGGATTTTAAAGAGTGTAATTAATATAGATCTTTTCTTCCTTCAATTTCTCTTCTCTCTTCTTTCTAGAGTAGTTGCCCTAGGTTTCTGAAAAATCCCTAAAGAGAGGGAGCGCCTTCCTCAAGCCTAAGGAGGGAGGTGCCTCAGCATAGATCTAGGTGATGGATCCATGATACATTGCCTTAGATAACGTCAAAGGTCTCCTATGGTTCACGCCAAAGATCAGGAGCTTCCGTAACACGGCATCAGAGCTAGGTGATGCCAGGACGATGTGCCAACACATCCCACATGCGGGCGACCTTAAAAGAGTCCGAACTTTTCTGAAACTATTGTGACTTAAAGCTCTTCACCACTCGAACCCACTGCATCCGAACTTTGACTATTGATACCCGACGAACTAGCAAGTTGCGATAATAAATACCACTCTCGACTAGTACGTCACAACAACTGACACTATCCTTCGTAACAAACTTCACGTGGCTCCGAATGGCCCACTATCAAGAGGTTGCAGCTATCACCATCAGTTTATTATAGGCTCCATCTATATAAAGGATCCTCCAAATACATTTTCTTCCTAAGCTCTCTTCTCTCTCTCATTACTCGGCCTCTTTATCTCCTGAGAACTCCATTCCAGTTGGCCAGAAAATTAACTTGAGCATCGAAGGATCCTGTCGGAGCCATCCACCTCCAGTCTGAACTTTATTTTGCAGATCTCATCGGTGGCCTCATCTTCTCCACTCCAGTCACCTCCGGCATCCTCACGAATTTCCGCACCAATAATGTCCAATCCTTTTGTTTCTTCTAACTTTGAACTAGCACCTTAGGAAATAGGAATATGAGAATTTTTGTCAATAAACGTCTCTCACATCTTCTCTTTTCCTCTCTATTGGAATCTTGAAATCCTTCCATTAGAACCCTTTAATGGAAAAAGAAGGAAAAAAGGCAATCTTGGAGGGAATAAAAGCATTGTAGAAAATGGAGAAGTTGACTCACAAGTGACCTGCAATCAAATTGTAAACCCATGATCTAGCTACTATGATGATTTTCCATGGGTCAATAGGTCCAAAACACCATTCACAAATTTAAGTTCATATTAAAATTTTAAAGAGTAAATCAAACTCCTATCCTGAGGCTTTAGTTTAACGTTTTAGAGTATAATACTGTTTATGTGCATCCTAACAAATACACTGACAAATTTTAAAGGACTTTGAGATAGGATTTTTTTTTTTTTTGCTTCTTTTTCCTCCACATATCAACCATTGGCTAGTATGCATGCAATCATATGCACCTTAGAATCCCACCAGATTGTTTCTAATGATAAGCTTGTGATTTTGCTTTTTAAGGACCTTTGTATTTGGCATGTTTGTCCTAATTATGAAGGAGCATATATTGGTTTGAGTAATAATTTATGGAGCTTGCTACCTTCATTTGTTTAAGTTCCATGTGATGTAGAGATTATCTTGTACTCTCTACTTCTTTTTTCTACTGAAGAATGGACAATATCTCCAACAATTATAATTTAGAACCTTTGATTATGTAAGTAATGCATTTTTGGGTTATACTTTACATGAAGATGTGTATAGCCATAGCCTCTAGATTTTGTTATAGTAATTATCCTATTTATTTTTATAAGCTATGGAGGTCATCAAATGGACATAAATTGGCACCTCATGCTTGGTTTAAGAGATCAAGTAATTTCCTTTAGCACCATTGTTTTTATGTTTCAAAGATAGATCATTCCTCATTTTTTTACAAATTTGGTTCTATTGTCGTCTATATGTTGATGTATGAATATGATATTATTGTCAAAGAAAATCATTCTCCTATTATTGATATTCTAATTGAATCGCAAAGAATTTGCCATTAGTAAACTTGGCCCCTTGCACTATTTTCATGGCATCAAATTCTTTCTTACTGTCATGGTATTTACTATGCCAAGAAAAATACTTGGTAGAGGTTTTCTTCGGCACCAAATGAAAGGTGACAAACAAATGAAACTCCAAAGGTCATATCTCCTCTAATTTCTAAATTTTTAATGAACACCTATGATAGATCCATATATAGGGATGCCAACATGGTGGACTTGGTGCAACTAGTGAAAAAACTGAAACCAAAACTGAAATCTACTGCCATCCCTCGAAACCAAAATTGAAACTATTGACCTAAAGATTGATTTTGATGATGACAAAGAGTTTTGAGTATAATTTGTTATGTTACTAATATTATTTTTGAGGATGTAAAGTTTAAATTTCAAGTGCTCATAATACTCTAAGTAATTTTCATCAATTAAATTGAGTACCATCAATCAAGAGGTCATTAAAGAAAAACTAGACTTGACACATCTTTAAAAGGATGGTTAATGAGAGTTAAATCAAGTTTAGAAAGCAAGTCTAGCCTATAAATGAATTTGGAGAAAAAAAAGCTACTAAAAATCTTATGGCATGCTTGGCATGAAACTTAATCGACTAAGCCAGGAGTTAGTTGATTCAGTCTCAAAGAATAAAAAAGCCAGAAAGTACAGAAAGATCAAAATTCAGGATCCAGGAGACTTAGTCGACTAAGTCAGAAAGTTAGTCAACTCAGTCTCAGAGAACAGCAGCAGGATAAAAAGATAGATTTTTAAGCTTTGTCCACTTAGCAGACCAAGTCAGATTGAGCAGACTAAGACTTAGTCGACTTAGAGAAATTTAGTCGACTAAGTTCATTATAATAGCTAATTTTTTTAGAACTGCATTTTTTCAACCCCAACTTTTTTTCAATGACTATTTTCTTGTTTCTAATGGCTAGATCACTTCTGAAGACCCTCAAAATGAATTAAAATGATAAAAAATCTTAAGAATATATAAGAAAATATTTTGAGCATTAAAGAGAAGTTTTTTGAGAGTTTCATTGAGTATTCATTGAAGAAAGCCAAAGGAGTGAGCTGAAAAGAGAAGAGAAAGAGTTGATTTTAAAGTTAACCTTTATCCTTCCACTACAAATCATCCTCAAGCAAGTAAGAGCAAGAATAAATTAAAGTGAGAAAGCAATCAAGTCAAGAATCAAGTAGACTCATCATCACTCAAGCATTCAAAAAGAAGTCAAGCATTCAACTATCACCATTCGAACTTCTTTCAATTCTTTAAAGAGTTTTTATTTTTCTAAACTTAATCTTTGTATTTTTATATTTTATTTTAAGTTTCTTAGGGTGAGAAACTTGGGTTAGTCCAAGCCTAGAGTTAGATGTTTTAGTAGTTTGATTAGTGAGTCAAGGTTAAAACCAATTGGAATTGATTATTAGCTCAGAGAAAAATAATCTTGTATGATTTTAGTTGGTGATTCGGAGAAAACCAACTGGGTTGATTGTAAGCCTGAAAAATAATCATTGTAAAGATTATAGTTAGTGAGCCTAGATCAAAACTAACCAGATTGGATTGTAAACCCAAAAAAAATAATCAAACTATAATCAATTGAGTGATTATAGTTGAATTTTCAAGTGGATTACTTGGAGAGTAGATGTAGGTACCGAGTTTGGTGTCGAATCACTATAAAAGCCTGATGTTTGTATTTATGTAGTTTTATTTATATTATTCTTCATCTATACTTATGTTTTATTTTATTTCACCAAGCACATAGCATTAAAATTCAGCATATTTATAGTTTAAATTTTTAAATATCCAATTCAACCCTCCTCTTAGGTAACCATCCTTGAACAACAAGTTGTATCAAAGCAAGTGCTCTAATATTTTATTATTGATCTAGCGATCAAAGAGTAAAAGATCATGGCAATCCAAATAAAATTTTTGCTTAATGAAATTATTCTATTGATAGACCCTCAATACTTAATGGATCTATTGAAAAATTAGGATGAAAATTTTTATACAAGCATGTGACTATAGTCTATGGAGGATCATAGTTGATGGCTCACATAGCCCCAAAGCATTAAAAGAGCATGTCAAAGAAACAGACCAATTAAATTCTAAAGCCATGAATATACTTTGTTGCTCGTTAGATATAAATGAATTTAACTTGATTTCTTCTTATGTTTCAGCAAAAGAAGCATGAAAAAAATTAAAAATAATCTTTGAGGGTGCAAATAAAAGAGAAGAATTAAACTTCCAAGAAGAGAAAGAAGCTCATCCCAATTTTTGTCTCGTAGTTCATGAGAATGAAAAGAAGAAGAACAAGAAACAAAGAAAGAAGAAAGCTTCAATTAAGGAGGAGTAAAGCAAAGAAAAGAAAAATAAAAGAGAAGAGCAAAAAGTAGATAAATCATTCTTGATAGATAAAGAGGAAGAATGTATTACAAATCCTTGCCTCATGGTCAATGATGATGAGGTAAACATTAACAACTCTTTTGATTTTACCTTTGATGAATTATATGAAGCTTATAATAATTTAATGATTGAATTCAAAATGATAAAGCTAAAGAATAAAGAGCTTAAAAAGTCTAATCTTCTTTTGGATGATGAAAAGAGTAAATTATTGAATGAAAAAGAAGATATCTTAAGAGAAAAGAATGCTTTAGCTAAAAAAAAAGAAGAACTTCTCAAATCTGAAAAATCTTTAATTGAAGAAAAGAATAAATTCTTAATTAAAAAAGAGGATTTCATGAAAGAAAATAATTCATTTGTTGAAGAAAAAAAAAGTCATTTAAATTTTGAAAATTTTCTTATAGAAGAGAACTCAAAACTAAGAAAAGAAATTAAGATATTGAAGTCAATTGCTGAAAACTTCACATTTAATTTTGAAAAGCTTCAATCAATGATGAAAAATCAAAAATCTATTTTCCACAAAGCTAAAATTGGTTTTAATCCCTTAAGAAAATAAAAATTTATCAAGAATATATTTAAAAAAGTTTCAACTAAAAATCATTATATTAAATATCTTAAATATAACAAAGTTGACCATAAAATTTTAGAATGTAATTTTAAAAGAATTGGCCATACTTTAGTTAAGTAAAATTGGATTTCGAAAGAAACCTTGAGCACTAACTCTAATGGACCCATGAAAGCTTGGGTACCAAGAATTGTAAACTGATTTATACAGGTACACCAAGGATTCAATGGAATGAAAAGAAAAAAATTCTTTTGATGGATGCCTTGAAAATAAAAATAGATGGATGATGTTGTTTGGTAAAAGCTAAACTTTTCTCTACATCATACTATCAATATTTTTAGAATTTATTTAGAATAACTGATTGATTTTGATAATTTATTGGCACTCACATTGAATATGTTTCTTGATCTAAATTTGAATATAAAACTCACATGGTATTTTTGCAAAAGAAAGAGAAAATACTTAAGAAAATAATTTGATCTTAAAAGACTATTTAATTAAAAATATCTTTATTTACAAAGATAAGGGAGAAAATTCATTTAAAATGAATTAATTACTAAATTAGTAATAGTTAAAGATTAATTTGGTATTAATTAAAGGTGCTTAACTTGAAAGAAAAAGGAGAAGAAATATTTTTGATTTACGAACTATTTAAAAATAGAAAATATTTTATGATGAATTTTTTGATATTTAATTTTAAAAATAGAAAGAGAGATATTTATTGAATATTATCTAGCTTTGATTGAAAATTAAGAAAATTGAATAATGATCTTAAATTCTCAATCAATTACTTTATAATATTTTTAATTTAAGCTTTCATATAATCATCAAATTTGACTTACATGATTTGATTGCTCAATCTTATTTTTGGATAATTAATTAGAGCCAAAATAAATTTTTAAATTTAATTCTAAAATTTATTTAAAAATTAAAATATAATACAAAACTTTGGATATGCATTTAGAAATTATTGTAAAATTATTTTTTTTCTGATACTATCGTTGGCTTGGTTGATACATTTTCGATACATATCTTTTTCGAATTTAATTGACTAAATTTTTTTTTGAAAGAAAAGATTGAATATTAAAGTACATATTATGCTTGATTTTATATTTAAATCATTTGAAAAGCTCTATTCTTCTTAAAGCTTAAAAGTATATACTTGAAAATCTAATTAAAAAGATCATATTCATTCAAAAAAGGAGAAGAGCCTTTGATATTTGAATTCAAGCTAATTTCTAAAATTGAAAGTACTTTAAACATGTTTTAAATCAAAAGACAAGTTTTTCAAAGAAAACTTTGATGATAAATTTTCATATCTTATTAATTTTGATGATTAATCTTTTATCCTTCCCATAAGCTTTTTGATATTGTCAAAAAGGAGGAGAGTTATTATTGAGTGTATGCTGGAGCTTAAGTAGAATGAAGTATATTTTTATTGTTTAGTGGTTTTATTTCTTTTAAATATGTAATTCTTTAGAAATCTACTATATATTATTTTGCATATACTCAAAAATTTTGTCATCATCAAAAAGAAAAAGATTGTTGACCTAAAGATTGATTTTGATGATGATAAAGAGTTTTGAGTATAATTTGTTATGTTATTAATATTATTTTTAAAGATGTGTGGTTTAAATTTTAAGTGCTCATAATGCTCTAAGTAATTTTTATCAATTAAATTGAGAACCACTAATCAAAAGGTCATTGAAGAAAAATTAGACTTGACGTTAAAAAGGATGGTTAATGAGAGTTAAATCAAGTTTAGAAAGTAAGTATAACCTACAAATGAATTCAAAAAAAAAAATCTACTAAAAATCTCATGGCACTCTTGATACGAAACTTAGTCGACTAAACCAAAAGTTAGTCGACTCAGTCTTAGAGAATAGAAAAGTCAGAAAGCATGAAAAGATCAAAAGTCAAGATCCAAAAGACTTAGTCGACTAAGTTAGAAAGTTAGTCGACTCAGTCTCAGAGAGCAGTAATAGGATAGAAAGATAGATTTTCAAGCTTTATCCACTTAGCAGACTAAATCAGATTAAGCAAACTAAGACTTAGTTGACTCAGAGAAATTTAGTCAACTAAGTTCACTGTAATGGCTAATTTTTTTAGAACTATATTTTTTCAGTCCCAACTTTTTTTTAACGACTATTTTCTTATTTCTAATGGCTAGATCACTTCTAAAGACCTTCAAAATAAATTAAAATGATGAAAAATATTAAGAATATATAAAAAAAATATTTTGAACATTAAAGAGAAGCTTTTTGAGAGTTTCATTGAGTATTCATTGAAGAAAGCAAAAGGAGTGAGCTAAAAAGAGAAGAGAAAGAGTTGATTTTAAAGTTAACCTTTATCCTTCCACTACAAATCATCCTTAAGCAAGTGAGAGCAAGACTAAATTAAAGTAAGAAAGCAATCAAGTCAAGAATCAAGGAGACTCATCATCACTCAAGCATTCAAAAAGAAGTCAAGCATTCAACTATCACCACTCAGATTTCTTTCGATTCTTCAAAGAATTTTTATTTTCTAAACTTAATCTTTATATTTTTATATTTTATTTCAAGTTTCTTAGAGTGAGAAACTTGAATTGGTCCAAGCCTAGAATTGGATGTTTTTGCGGTTTGATTGGTGAGCCAAGGTTAAAACCAATCGAGATTGATTGTTAGCTCGGAGAAAAATAATCTTGTATGATTTTAGTTGGTGATCCAAAAAAAATCAACTAGATTGATTATGAGCCCAAAAAATAATCATTGTAAAGATTATAATTGGTGAGCTTAGGTTAAAACCAACCAGATTAGATTGTAAATCCAAAAAAAATAATCGAACTACAATCAATTGAGTGATTATAGTTGAATTCCAAGTGGGTTACTTGGAGAGTGGACATAGGTGCCGAGTTTGATGCCGAACCACTATAAAAGCTAGATGTTTGTGTTTATATAGTTTCATTTCTATTGTTCTTCATCTATACTTATATTTTACTTTATGTCACCAAGCACATAGCATTAAAATTCAGCATATTCATAGTTTAAATTTTTAAATATTCAATTCACCCTTTCTCTTGGATAGCCATCCTTGGGCAACAAAAATTGATTGATTTTTGAAACAAAAAACCATAACCATTGCTATAAAAAAAATTCAAAACCAAAAACTGCCTCTCTTCATGCTAGGGTTTGTGGCAATGTGGCTATGGTCAGTCTAAATTGAGTGGGATAGGAGGCTAAGATTATGCGACAGCATTCTCATGGAGATGGTAATTTAGATTTTCACCAATTATAAAGGGTATGAAAAGTATTTAATCTAGGGTATGTTCATTTTCATATTAGGTTTTGGGGGCATGTCAAGTTCTATGTTGGATTTGGTTTTGGATCAAAGAATCATCATAATTGTAATTGAATCAAAAACTAAGTTGTTTTTAATTTTTAAATCCATCATCAAAACTATCCCCATTTAATTTCAGTTAAAAGCATCCCATTCTATTCGGGGATAGGTAAAATATGTAGATGTTCATACCTATTGGCATTCTTATCTACATCTTTATCGAAGCATGGTTGGTACTTATAATATGCAACAATCAATAGAACTTTATTGGCAAGCTACCAAGAGAGTTAGGATTGTATCACTTTTGTGCTATTTATTTTAAAGACTTCTATAAGTTTCTTGCTATCAGTTTCATATGCAAATTGGGCTAGTTGCCTGGATAATGCCAAATCAACAAGTAAGTTTGTTATACCTTCATAACAATCTTATTTTATAGTTTGCTCATATACAATTGTTACTAGATCTTCCATGAAATCCAAGTATAGAGCAAATATGAGTGCTAGTGAAAAAACTTTTTTGCTGTGCATGTCAGATCTAAATAAAAAATTCTATGGTGGAGGCAATCCGATTTGACATACGTATGTATGAGATCGAATCTCATATCACCAGGAATGGTCATATTTTAATATCAAAATAAAAACTAGTAAAGCATATGAAGATCATATCTTCACCTTTGCATGGGCAGATCTTCACCGTGATGTGATGATCATGGTAATCTTCAAGATTCCTCGAAGAGCTGCACACACGTCTAGTCTCTATAGGTATCCACTCGAAATTAATCTAGGATGCTCCTCTTGATCTTGATCCTTCTTCTCCAAGATAGATATGTATGCAATTGATCAACCTTCTGAATCAATTTTGATTAGATGTGCAATCAACTTTTGATCATGATCTTTTTTCTTTCTTTCTTGGTATAGAACTAGATTGCCCAACACCTTAGGCACATAGAGACAAAGGATGCCCAACACCTTAAGTATGGAGAACTACAAGGGATGCCCAAATGCTTTAGGCATGAGGGAGAAAGAGAGAGCATAAGGGAGAGAGGGCGTGAGGGAGAGGAGGGCATGAGAAAAGGAGGGGGCATGAGATCTCTTTTAGTTTAAAGCTTGAGCGATTTGATCTCTCTAAAAGGGTTTAAATAGATCCAAGAGTCCTATGGCTTAAAGGCTTTAACTTTTCAATGCCTTAAAGTAGAAGGACTCTAGCTCCCTTCTCATCCAGATCTCATGCACACAACCAAATGAATAGGGGTGCCAACTATTGGTGCCGCTTCAAGCTTATCAAGATAGGGTATGCACCCCTTGGATCTTATCCAGAGGGGGTGTGCGCCCCTTTCACTTCATCCTTCACACACACCTTCAGATGGGCCATGCATCCCCTGAATCTTATCTAGAGAGGGCGTGTGTCCCTCTCCCTCAATGCTTCATGTGAAACATTAAATGGGGTGTGAGCCCCTTCTTTCTCATCTTTATCTCCATGCAAAAACCAGAAAGGGAGCACACGCCCCTCTTGGATGCATTGACTTGGTTAAATCCTTATCTAATAGGGAGTTCAAGTCCAAGAGGATTTGGGTTTAATCCTGTGCTAGCATGATATTCTTAAACACAATAGGATTTCTCTAAATCCTAACCTAATTAAGACTTCACAAGCCTAATTATATAATCCTAGGCCAAATCTCTTTTGTATGTAACCCCATAGGTTCAATTATATCTAGTAGTAAGATAAATTATGATCTTTATCAATAATATCATTTAAATCTCTTTCAGTGGATTGAAATAATTCTAATTCAACTAATTAAAAATTATTTGATCATCAAAATAATTCTTATTGATCTTAGAATCTACCAGTGATACCAAGTAATATGTAGTGGCAATCTAGCAGAATTAAATAAATAAATCTCTAGGTACAGTTATCAAATAATTTAATTTTCTATCATGAGTTTCGACATGATGGAGTTTATGGATAACTCGTCAAATTTTATCATCTATCATATATAATATTCAATCGATCCGAGTTTATATGTAAAATCTTATGAAAATTTGTTTTCATTATTCACACTGCCATGATCATGTTCTTCTGAACTCAGTCTCATGAATAACATAAGATTACTCCTCATCTACCAAAATCGATAAATTCCATCTAGGTACACATCCTACTTTTACAATGAACTTACTATAACCAACATACACTATAAGATTTCAAATGGCTAGATAACCAAATAATTATACAGTCAAATTATAGCAACTTCATTATGAATAGCCGAGGCACCATAGGCATAAGAACTACTCACACTACTATAATATCGAGTAAGTCACTAAGAAGTAAATAGACATTCAAGTGACTACTCGTGTTAATCATGCTCGGTACAATTATTCTCTAACAATTAGCTGCACTCTCACTCCAGTATTCCTATATCATAGATTCGAGACATGTTTATCCAAAAGAAAGCAATCTGTGTACCAATCTTACTAGATCATTCACCATACGTCCTCATGATGATCCATTAATTGGGAGCATTTAGAAATTAATCATCAATGACACATGCCTTCAATTTTTAATTCTTGAGAATATGTATCATCATCTTATTAATTTCTTGAACGATTCATAGATACATGACACAATATGAATAAAAAATTAATTTAATTTTATTTATTTAAATAATTTAATTATAAAATTATATCCCTAGAAAGATTATATGTATCAATCAACTTGGCTTCTAGGACATATGTCTAACAACTAGACCAAGTTAATTTGGTTGTGCTCTCTTCTATTAAAATTGGGTACTAATGTTATGGTTTGGGTGTTATCTAACTCTCGACCAAAATTCTATTTTGTATACTCAAATTGAGCATATTAAGGAGGAGGGTGTGGGCAGGTGTTGAAGATAATTTAAATTATTTTTTGACTTGATATTATTTTATCTTTTTTTGTTGTAAATTTTTTTGATACTTTCTTTAAAACAATTTAAATATACTTCAATTTGTATACCCGCAACACAACAATACAAAATATAGTTTTCAATCTTCAAATATTTTATTTCATCATATGAATAACTGAATATATTTGAAACTTGTTATTTTGTGATTGCTGTTGGATTGCAAATAAACCAAATCCATGAACTTTAAGATCATAGTGTAGAAGTCAACACGAAGAAAAAAAATATTCCAAAATACTTATTAGTCTTTGGACTTAACTTATTTAATTTGGTTTTGAGTAATAGTTACCTCTCTTTAAAAAATTAAGCAATACTTATCAAAAACTTATAGCTAATGCTAGTAAATTGAAAGATATTAGAAAATAAATTTTGCATCTATTAATCCATTGCCTAACTAAGCAACCCAAGAGGGTGGGTGAATTAGATTCTTTAAAAAATTTTAAGTAATATATATCATAATAAATATACTTTTGAAAATGTAAGTAATGTATAGTGGTAAGTATAAAAAGTATGCAAGATAAGAAAGCAAGTAAATATTCAAGACAATAAAGCAAGTCAAGAGATCAAAATATCACAAACATAAGGGCTTATAGTAGTTTAATGCCAAACCTAGTAGCTACATCTACTTACCAAGCTTGAGAATTTCAATCCACTAATCATTCTCAAATGATTACAACATCGAATCCCACCGACCAAGTAGCCTAGCTTTTTTCAAACTAGTCACTTATTTTTTGGATATAAGTAAATCCAACTCTATTTTAAGATATGGAGCAGTCAAGTTTTGGCATATCCAAAATTTGTTCCCTGAAGTATAAGAAAGATATAATAAGAAATAATCAAAGTTCTTTAATAAGCATAACAAAAATAATAAAAGTACTTTACACAATAATGAAGAAGACTTTGAATGCATCCCTCAACTAGAATGGAGCAGTAAAGGCACTTGGGAGAGGTAATTGGAGTTAAAATGAATGCTTGTTTTCATTTGATGCTTCAATCACTTTGGAGAATATTTTTCTTTGATTCTTGATGTATTTTTTCTTTTTTTAAAAGCCTTTATAGTCTCAATGAATGCTAAAGAAACATTGCTAGCCATTCAGAGTTGTTAGAGACTGATTGAAATATATTAAATGCATCATTTTTGGGCTAAAAAACTAACCATTATCGGCTGTTAGGATTTAGAGGTTGACACAGGGGTCGCCCCCTATCACAAGGGTCAACACAGGGGTCATCCCTTATGGAAAAATAGAGAGATACCTCTCTATTTGACCCCATGACATGGGAAGGATCAACCCCAGGATGGTCTCCTAGTCCAAGGGTCGACACAAGGGTTGCACCCTAGCATACCAAGCTATTCCAATGTGCCAACATCCCCAAAATTAAATGGGATAACCCATATATGGGTAGCCTCCTAAGCTTCAGGGGACAGTTCTTGATGTTCGAAAAGTTAAAAACACCTTCCATCCTTCCAAAATCATCTTGAATACTATTAAGGCTCTCGAAAGCTATCATTCTTATCTCCAACTTGGAAATTTTGAATCTTTGGCCTTCTTCATGCATCCTCATTTGCTCAAATTTATTGGCTTTCTTAAAACACACTTTTAAACTACTCTAAAGATATATAATCATTAGTATCCCTCTCAAATATTTTGTAATGATCAAGATCAATTCTTGGGTCAACATAATCAGTCATATTTGTCAAAACCATAAAAAACTATATAGATTATGGGAATAACCATGTGAAAACTTTTGATTACTCTCATAATGTCCCAATCCTATAAGACTCTTATAATATTTGAAATTTTGAACTATTCTCAGGAAGTATTAGGAGATCAATTTTATCTCTAGCCAAGTTTGAGCATGTCTCTATCAAAGTCTCAAATATTATAATTAATTATTACCAAAAATTAATTAATAACAAATAATAATGGAAATATGTTGGAGGTGGCAATGCAAACTTGGAATTCAAACCAAAGTAAAAATAATGGATACAACAAGGACTCAATAAGTCACATAGGCTCTAACTTGAGCCAAGTTTGATAGAAATTAGGTTAGATTGTAGGCTTTCATTTGATGTCTACCTCTTCCATCCTCATCTAAGGTAGTAGGAAGTTTTGGCCACATGAAAAGAATAATGAGGTAATTGATAATTTCATGCATGAACCTATTAAACCACTAGAATTAGGATTATTCTTTTTTTCTAACTCCAAATGATGTAGCAAGTCTTTTATCATCTAACACAAACCATAATAATTGGGTTAGGTTTAGATTTGCTCCTCACTCCTGAATTAGACTTGAATAAATCTAGCCAAAGACCCTTGGAGCAATAATAACAGCACTAGGTGATTTGAGGCTTGATTTGAGTCATAAATCTTCTTAATAATATACACCTCTATAGCAATTCAAGTTAAGTTGGTGATGTATGAATAGGGGCAAGTGGAACTCAAACATGACCTTAGCTCATTTTAGGTCATAATTTTTTGTCTAGATTTGATCATTGTCTAATCAAATTTGAACCATAGTTTATGAAAAAAAATTTAGGTCTATCAAGTTATTTAGGCTATGCCTAGCAAAGCATGACCCAACCCATTCAAAGAGGAGAGAAATTGGAGTAAATTAGTGGGGGTGAAGGATTAGGTTTAATCATAGTTGATGAAAAAAATTTTAGGTCTATCAAGTTATTAAGGCTACACCTAGCAGAGCATGACCCAACCCATTCAAAGAGTAGAGAAGTTGGAGTAAATTAGTGGGGGTGAAGGATTAGGTTTAGGGTTTGAGGGAGGAGGTGAGATTACTACTTTGATGGAGTGTGAAGAGGAGTATCTTTGGGGAAGAAGACTGACAATGGTTCATATTAATAAGAGAGATCACCTCAAGATTTGGTGAATAATTATATGGTATCTTATGATAAATAGAGGGGGTGGTCATTGACATTTCAAATAGCAAACAACTTTCTAGTTTATGGTAAAGGCTTTGTTTGAGGATGCTATAGCTTTTGGTCAAAAAGCAATTTTTGTCAAATACTGCATTTTGAGGCTTGTTTTAAGATAAAATAGTTTTTTTTGCTAGAAATCAGTTGGCTATCAAAATCCAAAAGCTATTTTAAAGTTGTAGAAGTGGTTCGATGTATATTTGGTTGGCAAATTCAAAAGCTAATTTTGAATGACAAAATGACCAAAAAGGATAAATGCCCAAAATGGTTCTAAATTTTTTTAAATATTAGACAAACAAGTACCATGATGCAAATAAATTTAATAAAAATCTTATAACATAAATTTTTACATTCAACCAATAAAAAATAATATATATATATATATATCAAAAGAAACTTATGCTAACATACTTCGATACCTATCTATATATTAAAATATCACGTATTTCATCACGTACTTGAGCCATGAACTTATCATCTTGTGGCACAATATTTGGTAGAGGCTCTTGTATAATATCATCATGGCTAAGATTGCCTACAATAAATGGCACATATTCATCATCATTATCTACCTTATCAAATTCCTTATCATGCTTTGCATGCTTCCTAATATAGTTATAGATTGCCATGCTAGCAACAATAATTGTTGTTTGATCATCTAGTTTATATGTAGGCATTCAGCTAAGTATGACCCATCTCTTTTTCCAAACTCCAAATGCGTGCCCTAAAATATTTTGGAATGATGCATAAGCTTGGTTGAATATCTCACTTGGACCTTATATTGATGGATTGCCGCATCGAACATGTAATCTTTCTCCTCTATAAGATGCCAAGTACCCTTTCATGTTTTGATATCCAGCATCAACAACATAATAATTATCTACAATAGCATAAATAATATTATATCAGATAAATAATTATTTATTCTAATGATAAAGTTTGTAATAGAATTTATTTGTTACACTCACCACCTCTTAAGTGTGGAAAATTTAAGTCCGATCTTCGCAAAGTCTTAATGAATATACATGTATCATGAGCAGTGCCTTCCCACTTAGCCTAGACAAATGTAAAATACATATCAGTCCTACATGCTGCCATAATATTCTATGTACAATAAGATTTCCTCCTTATATATGGAATTTGTTTATCTATAGAAATCACTACACAAACATATGTCCCATCAATAGCACCAATATAGTCCTGCATATCATATAGTATATAAAGACGCTAATGAATAGAAAGAAAAGTATGATTCATGTATAGAAGAATAGGATATCATGTTGAGTTCTTAATTACTTTGAGATATGGATAAAATTATGGTTTTTGTCAAATATATTCAGTGATGATATCATTATAAGTTGGTGGTGACCTTATCATATCAAATGCAAATTTCTCTGATGCTTGTAGACTATATAAAATTGTCTACTAATAATCTCTCTGGAATGTTGAAATCACTCTTGCACAAATTCATTAGCAACTCTATGGCCTAGGGTCATTTAAAAAAAGACATTATTTCTTCAATTCTTATTAATATGGTATTCATCAAACCATACTTGTCTCTAAATAAATTGTAAATATTTTGAAACATGTCTCCATTCGAAATTGCGCGTAGCATCTGTTACCAAGTCCACGCAAAATATCCATAACCCACATATGAAAAACCTCTACAGGGTTCCTTGTAAATATATTTGAGAAAATAATGAATGCATGTTGCTATGCGGGCTACTACAAGTGCATCAAGCTCAATATTACTATCATTATTCTCCTCTTCAATATTGCTCTCTAGTTGAAAAGAATCAATCCATTCATCCCCATCCATATTTGCTATCATTAATTGAAAATAAGATTATGATTAATTAACAACATATCTTAAAGCACATCAATATAAAAATTGCACTACTATAATTATTAAATGTACGTAAAAATATGAAGATAATCATGCACCCACCAGAATATCAAATACCACTACATCGGCATTCTACAAAATTATAAGAATTATTGTTGCTTGAAACTGTATGCTTCGGGAGTGGAGCAGTCGGTCTTGTGTAGGGGTGCTGGAGTGACCTACAAAATAAAATCTGAGTTGAAGAATTTGACTCCAGCGAGGATCCTCTAATGCTTAAGTTAGCAGAGAATAGCTAAGCAAAAATGGGTTCTCTGAGAGAAATTTTTTGCTTACCTATATCCTCGAGGCTTGTGATATTTGTAGAGAAAGTATTTTGCGAACGTTATGTTATTCTGCTAATTTTGGACTGCTAATCACATCGTTCTAAGATTAAGACCATTCTCCTAGAATGGGAAGGCCATTATCGACGTGATTAGAATACCTTATCTGCTTCCATGAGTTTAGATAGAGTGAAAAATAGTTTAATTATGGTTGGATTATAACTAAATTCTCGTTTATCTTCGAGGGGAGCCGTTGAGTGCGTCGAAGGATTATTCATCTGAGGCAACTTAGAAGTTCTGAATGCTGGATGAGCTACTGTCAAAGAAATTAGCTCGGAGACATCCTTCAACTTTTCCTTCAGGTTGGAGGACATACGGAGAGTCCCTTTACCTCAACATGCTGATGTCTATATATTGATCCAAAGTGTTCGGACATTAACCCGATCGATCTAAGGTATTTATGTTACTACCATAACATTAGCCCTCTAGTGCTGAGTCTAAGAAAATGGCTTCGATCTACTTATCAAGCTCTTAAAGCCTTTTCTCTATGATCAGATCCCGGATGGTGCAAGCCTCGGATTGCTAAGGAGAGCGACGATCGGGAGTGGAGTCATGCCCAGATTGTAGGATAAGAGATCGTCGATGAGCCTATCTCGTCCTTAGACTTTGAGGAAGCGTTCGAGGAAGCTCGACCTGAGGCTGCAATTGAGAGATAAGTGGTGGAGGTGGTGCCATCATTGGGGGTGCAGTTGGAATCACCAAAGAAAGTATAGGCTGCACCATAAAGGATGGTGCAGGGATAGCCTAGCTTGGCTATGGTGCCATTGGGGAAGGTGCAAAAGCATTCTGGACCGTCTGAATGGTGGCTTTCAGAGTACTAACTTACTGGAGGAGTAGATTGAATTGGTCCATCATCACCAGGACCAGTTGACACGATGGAGAAGTTTCTACCACCGGAGGCTATGCATGATCATCAACTCGAAGGTCTGCCTGATGGGAGGTGGTGGCGTCAGTGAGATGCAATGATGCCTTCTTAGGTGATATGTTTAAAAATAGGCCCTTTCTCTATCTGTTATTACTTAAAATTATATTCTTCGAGAGCGGTGTAGTCAGCCTCGCATAGGGGTGCTGAAGTGACCTGCAAAATAAAGTCTGAGCTAGAAGATTTGACTCTAGTGAGGATCCTTCGATACTCAAGTCAACAAAGAATAGCTAAACAATAATGGATTCTTTGAGAAAAATTTCTTGCTTACCTTGATCCTCGAGGCTTGTAATATTTGTAGAGAAAGTATTTTATGGACATTATGATGTTCCGCTAATTTTGAGCCATTAATCACGTCATTCCAGAATTAAAGTCGTTCTTCCAGAATGGAAGGTCGTTACTGGTGTGATTAGAATGCCTTATCTGCTTTCATGAGTTTAGATAGAGTGGAAAATAGTTTGATTATGGTTATATTACAACTAGGTTCTCACTTATCTTCGAGGGGAGCTATTGAGTGCACCGAAGGATTATTCATCTAAGATGGTGTTGCCCAGCTATGCAACCCAAGAGGAGGGGTGAATTGAGTTTTTAAAATTTTAAAGCTAATTTAAAGATATCAAGATTGAATGATGATATGCAAGACGTGTGTGTGAAGCGATTTAGGTTAGAGAAAAGTATAAAAGATTAGAAAGCAAGAATTTAATAAACTAAGGAAAGAAAGATAGCAAGCACACCACAAACAAGCAAGATTTATAGTGGTTCGGTGCTTCCCTTGCACCTACATCCACTCTCCAAGCTCCTATTTGAAAATTAAAATTCAGTAACCGTATTCAAACTGAATACACCGTTAGAAACCTCCAACCCTAGCTATCCTAAGCTAGAACACTTATTTCTTGGATACAAGCCAACCCACTACAATCTTATTCAAGACTAGGATCAATCTTTCCAAGTTTTGGAACTTCTCCAAAACTTGAATCAAACAGTAAAATAGAGTAAAAGATTTAATGATAATCAAATACAAGTTTAGCTCTCTTTGTGAGCAAATAAAATCTTAAGAATACTTTTTACAATAATGGAGGAAGCTTCTCTGATTTTCTTCAAGGTTGTTGGAGATTTGAAAGAGCTCTTGAGAGGTAGGTGAACTTAAAATAAAGGCTTCTTTACTTAAAGATGACTTTTGCTTAGGGTTGAAATTAAATCACACCAATCTCTTATGTTTTTTTCTATTTAAAGCTTTTTTAAATCTTCAATAGATGGAGAGAATCCTGGGCAAGATTTGTAGCCATTGGAGATATTAAAGAAACCATTAAAACCTATCAAAATAAGAAAAAAATAGCTATTGCAGAAAAATTTTCATTGCATGGGTCGACTCATGGCACAGGGGTCGACCTCGAGGTTGGCCTCTGAGACAAAATTCAGAAAAATAGCCATTCTGGATCCTTGGCACAGAGACAGCATGCCAAACAGTCTTTTTTAGCATGGGACGATCTAGGGGTCAATCTTTTCGCTTCAAACTTGATTTTCTTCCAAAATAAGCATCCAAAAATCATGGAATTGCCTCCAAATGATCAAAAATCTTCTATACTTGCTCTTAAAGCTCTTAGATCAAAATTTGATAAAATTATGATTTTGCTCCTGAAATACAAAAAGTTTTTTCTAAGCTAAATTCATTAGTAATCCCCTTAAATGCTTTGTAATCATCAAAATCAATTCTTGGAGCAACAATCTTCCTCTTTTTGATGATGACAAAATATTTGAGCATAAGCAAAAATAAAGCATGTAGAAGCATTGATTGAGGGTTTCAAAAATTTTAAAGAAATATGCTACATCACATACTAGAATATTATATTCAATTATTTGATCAATATGGCATCAAGAGCAGTTTGATGATTACTTATAGTCAGACATTTAAATGATTTGCAAATTTTTTTTATCAATTTTACTTCTATTTTATTTTTTTTGTCAATTTTACTTCAATTTTGCTTATAGCCCAATTTTATTTACTCTACTCTCCCTTTTTAACATCATCAAGTAAGATCTTAAAGGATTTTAAAATTCAAAAATGAAAAAGCCTCCTCCTTAAGTTATTCCATATGTTTTCTTGTTAGAACAAGAGTTTATAACATAATGAACTTTCAATTTACAATATAATGATCATAATGAAATTTAGCCAATTCACGAAGGTTTCATTTCACATCATTCAAATGACATCATCACATATTTACTTTCAAATGGTTATCATAACATCAAGTCATCAAAATATATAAGTGCTAAAAATACAAAATATAAAGGTATCAAAAGTATTCATGAGAATTAGGCCATCAAAACATACAAAATTCATAGATACAACTATCCATGACCCAAATAGCCAATAGTACCAATGCCATAAGTTTGATCCAAAAAAAATATAACCAACTATGACTTGATCAACAACTCATAGAAATAACTAAGAGATACTAGATCATAAACTAATACAAAAATGACTAAACTAAATCTAGTAGAGATCATGGCTGAAAGCATCTAAATCAGATGAGAAATCAGAGATGTGATGGGTTGTGATAGGGTTAAATCCAAGAGCACATCCTCGACCACGTCTGCCTCGACCATGGGTGTAGGTGCGGACTCGAGCAGCTGGATGAGATGACTCAAGAGGCTGAGAGAAAGTGGGCTGAGCAAGAAGAGCAATCCTGATAGTATCAAAATGATCCAGTGCTCTCGACATGGACTGAGTGATAGCACCAATCTATGTAAATAGAGTTTCAGTGGAATCTCTAAACTCTCTCCTTAGAAAGTCAAAACCACCCTCCAGAATACCTCGAAGTCTGGCTATCTCAACAATAAGATCTGATATCTCAGAAATATCCTCTCTCATCTGAGGACGAGCCAGATCCAAAACCTACCTCTAAAACTCTGCCTGTCAATCTCAAAATACATCCCTCGAGGTCCTCAAGCCGTGCAAACTAAGCAGTAAGTAACTGAAAGATAGTAGATACATGTGGAATCATAGACTGATCAGAAGATGGGATGAAGTGAGTACTCTCCCCCTGAGTGGTACTGGCTATCTACCGAGATAAAAGATCTACAATCCTCTAAGATAGGATATCGACAATCGACTGAATCAACTAGTCAGTGATCCTCCTGATCTGATCATTAGTGAATCTAACATCTATGTCTCTGCTCCTCGATGGTGCCACATCTATATCTTTCCTCACTAACTCTAAGGGACCAATCTTATGATCAGATGCAAATAGAAAGTCAAAAGATCCTCTATGATCATGAGGAGATGAAGATGGTCCCTCCTCCTCAGCTCTCTCTACATCCTCAGCACCTTTGGACCAACCACCATCAATCTTTGAAAAACCCATGTGATGCACTGTGTGGCGGTTGACGGTATCGGTGTGAGATAATCTGGCAACTGGCTCCCTTTCAAAACTAACTCCAAACCTCCTAAACACTAATGAGAGGGCCATACCATAGGATAGATGTGCCTTAGACCTATTCAAGGTCTCTCTTATCATTTCTATCATCAAAATAGGAAGGTTAAAGGGGGTCTCTGTAATCACATGAAACATGATACATATGTTCCTAGTAGATAATAAATCATGCCTGCCACTCCTAGGGACAAATAACTTGGTAACCATGGTGTGTAGCACTCTTATTTCAGCAAAAAGAATCTTGGCCTCTAATTTATTCAAATTCTCTCCCCAAGATAGCTCTCGGTCCTTCTTCATTATGGGTTAGTTCCATTTTCTTGTAACCCTCATATGGTAATCTTAGAATTTCTCCCAGATGAACTGAATCAAGAGTAATCTCAGTACCTTTAACAATAGATTTTATTATTTCATTGAAGTATGCCAAATTTAGGTAAAACTCTCTAACCAAATCCACATATGTAGCTTCTTTTAACTTGCAAAAGTAATCCCATTCTTGCTTTTTAATTTTTAACACAAATAAAAATCCTTCTTTTTTAAAGAAACTAAAATCAACATTCTTTCCTGGTTCAACCTTTCTATCAAACAAAAGGACCTTACTTGGTATAAAAGGAGACTGTGAAGATCGTCTGGAGGCAGAGGTTGGACCAGGAGAGGGCTCTAGTGCTATTCTTTTCCGACGGGCTTCTTCCTCTAAGCAACGGATCAATTTTCTTCTTTATGGTAATTTCATCTTGGGTCCCATTCCAACCAATAGAAGCCTTAATCCCACTCAAGAGTATCAAGGGAAAGTGGAATGGAGAAGATTTGAGAAGAAGAGGAAGAGTTTTGAAGGAGATAGCCGACGGTGGGTTTTAGGATAAGGGTTTGCTAGGATTCTTCAATCCATCCAAATAGAAAGAAAGTAAGAAGAGATTTGACTTCTTAAGGAAAGATTTTGAGGAGGGGTTTAGGTAGGAAAGGGAATTTTTAGATATTTGATCGATTGAGAAAGTTGAGAGGGAGAGAGCTTTTGTTCAGTTGAACGAAAGAAAATAAGGAAAAATGGTGAGGTCATCCTTTTTGGCCAAAAGAAAACCCAAATAGGAAGCCGCCCGATGGGTTAAGTGCAACAAAGACCAAAATGCCCATGAGTCACCCTCTAGGTCGACCCATGGCATAGAAAAATCTGAAAAAAAAAAAGATGAAAAAATTTTGAAAAAATATAAGATTTTAAGGATTGAAATTTCATTCATGAGAATGATCAAGAAAGATTAGATTTGAGCTTTTTGAGATAGAAAATTTGAGATATAGGCTTAAGATAAAGATTAATGTCATTTTTGATAGATTTAAGCTTGAAATTATAAAGATATTTAGGCTAGGGGATCAAGAATTCCTAATTCTCTTTTAATCTCATAGAATTTATCTTCACTTAAGATCTTAGTAAAAATATCAACCATTTGATTTTTAATACAAACAGAATCAAGAATTATGTCATTATTTTAAACATGCTCTCTTATGAAATGATGTCTTATTTCAATGTGTTTTGACCTAGAGTGTTGGATTGAATTTTTGGTTAGATTTATGATACTAGTATTATCACATCTCATAGAAGTTTTATTTAGTTTGATCCAAAGTTCTCAAGTTGTTGCTTAATCTACAAGATTTGTGTACAGTAACTTCCGGCTACAATGTATTCAGCCTCAACCGTAGATAATGCTACCAAATTTTGCTTCTTACTAAAGCAAGAGATTAAGTTAACTCCTAGAAATTGGTAAGTTTTACTAGTGCTTTTTCTATCTAATTTACATCCAGCAAAGTCTGCATCTGAATATCCAATTAAATCGATTGATGAATTCTTAGAGTACCATAAATCTATGGATTGAGTTTCTTTTAGGTATTTAAGTATTCTTTTTATAGCATTTAAATATGATTCTTTTGGATTAGATTGAAATCATGCACATAAATAAATACTAAACATGATATCTGATCTACTAACAGTTAAATATAATAAAAAATCAATCATGCCTCTATAAAATTTTTAATCAACACTTTTACCTCCTTCATCTTTGTCAAGCTTACATGATGGACTCATAGGGGTACCAATTGCTTTGGAGCTCTCCATCCTAAATCTCTTAAGTAGTTCTCTTGTGTACTTGCTTTGAGTAATGGAGATTTCTTCTTTTGTTTGTTTGATTTGAAGTCCGAGGAAGAATGTTAGTTCACCCATCATGCTCATCTCGAACTCTTCCTGCATGAGCTTAGCAAAATCTTGATATAAAGTTTCATTAGTAGATCCAAATATAATATCATCAATATATATTTGTATTACTAAGATGTCATCATGATCTCTTTTAATAAAAAGAATTGTATCTACATTTTCTCTTAAAAATCCATTATTAAGTAAGAATTTACTTAGTCTTTCATACCAAGCCTTAGGTGCTTGTTTTAAACCATATAATGCTTTATTTAATCTAAAAACATAATTTGGAAAAGCATGATTTTCAAAATTGGGAGGTTGTTCTACATAAACTTCTTCGATAATATATTCATTTAGAAAAATACTTTTAACATCCATTTGAAATAGTTTGAAATTCATAAAGCATGCATAAGCAAGTAAAAGTCTAATTGCTTCTAGTTTAGCAACAGGTGCAAAGATTTTATCAAAATCAATTTTCTTTTCTTGATTATAATCATTTGCAACTAATCTTGCTTTATTCCTAATTATATTTTCATTTTCATCCAATTTATTTCTATATACCCATTTTGTAATAATTATTAAATAATTTTTAGGTCTTGATACTAAGGTCCATACATTATTTCTTTTGAATTGATTAAGTTCCTCTTGCATTGCATTTATCCAATTATAATCTTTTTCAGCTTCATCAATGTTTTGGGGTTTAAAATAAGAAACAAATGCAAAATAATTGTATGCATCTCTAAGTGAAGAGCGAGTTCTTACCCCATATGTAGAATCACCAATAATTAGTTCTTTGGGGTGATTGTAAACATACCTCCATTCTTTTGAAAGATCATTTATACCTTGAGATTGTTCTTGTTGTCCTTCACCCTCAATTTCTTGCTTGTCTTTATGATTTTCTTCATTTTGAATTATTGAATTCTTTAGGATGATCTCCTTCATTTCTTCTATAAGAGGATCTACATCATCAATACCCTCACTCTTTCTTGATAGAAGATCATTAGTCTCATAAAAAAATAACATGTATTGACTCCTCTACTACTAAGATTCTTTTGTTAAAAACTCTAAAAGCTTTACTAAAAGAGGAGTAACCAAGAAAAATAGCTTCATCAAATTTTACATCAAATTTACCTAGTTTTTCTTTACCATTGTTCAAAATAAAATATTGACAATAAAAAATATGAAAATATGCAATGTTAGATTTTCTTCCTTTCTAAAGCTCATAAGATTTTTCTTTAAAATTGGTCTGATTAGGCCATGATTTAAGATGTAACATGCTATGTTAATTGCTTCCGCCCAAAAGTATCTTGGAAGATTGCTTTTACATAACATAGTATGGGCCATTTCTTCTAGAGTTCTATTTTTTTTTTCTACTACTCTATTTTGTTGGGATGTCCTAGGTGCTGAAAAATTATGGCTAATTTCTTTTTCATCATAAAATTTTTCAAAGTCTTGATTTTCAAATTCAATTTTATGATCACTTCGAATGCTTTGAATTGAAAATCCTTTTTCATTTCTAACTTTTTGATAAAACTTTATGAAAATATGAAAAGTTTCATCTTTGTGTGCCAAAAAAAATCCATATAAAATGTGAGTAGTCATCGATAATTATAAAACCATAATATTTTCCACCTAAGGTTACTATTCTTGTAGGACCAAACAAATCCATGTGCAAAAGTTTCAATGGCCTAAAAGTTGAAACAATGTTCTTAAATTTGAATGAAACTCTTGTTTGTTTACCTAGTTGGCATGCATCACAAAGTTTATCTTTTTCAAAGTTCAATTTTGGTAAACTGGTAATTAATTCCTTTTTGATAAGCTTTGAAAGTGAATGCATACTAATGTGTGCAAACCTACGATGCCAAAGCCAATTAGTCTCATTAATTTTAGCATTCATAGCTACTAGACATTGCATATTTATCATAGAAAGATCATTCAAATCTATCATATAAATATTACCATGCCTATAACCAACAAACTTAATGCCATCATCATTGGGACTAGTTATAATGCACAATAAAGATTCAAAAAAAACTTTATAACCCTTATCACAAAGTTGACTAATACTTAAGAGATTGTATTTTAAACCATCTACTAATAAAATATTTTCAATATACTTGAAGAGAGTAATACCGACATTACCTATACCAATGATATTTTCTTTGCCATTGTCTCCAAATATGACCATCCCTCCATTTTTAGCATCAAGCATGATGAATTAGGACTCATCATTGGTCATATGTCTTGAGCATCCACTGTCAAGATACCATCTTTGATTTTCTCTTTTGGATGCAAGACACACCTACATGCAAAATCAAGTCCTTACTCTAGGTACTCAAGTTTTCTTGGATCCTTTAAGGTTAGTCATAATGGTTCCTTTTGGAACCTATATTTTTTTTACATTTGAATTATTAGAGAAGCATGTATAAGATTTGTATCCTAGTTTACCATATTTAAAGCAAGTAACATTTAAAAATTTATTTTATAAATTTATAAAAATATTTTTCAAAAATTTTTATTTTCTTAGGGGGTTATAGCCTAGACCGGCTTTATTATAAATAGTCTTTTAATTTTTAAGAATCATATGAAGTTTATTTAAACTCAAAGTAAATTTTTCAACTATCGATTTTAAATTACTGATTTTATTTTTTAAATTTAGATTCTCTTGAGTTAAGACTAGTTTTTCACTTAGGATAGTTTTATTTTCTTTTAGTAAGACTTGATTTTTTAATTTTAGTTCTTTATTTTTAGTTTCTAACTTTTTTAAATCATCTACTAAATCATAAAAGGTTTCTTGAAGTTCTTCGAATGTAAATCCATTTGAGATTTCAGCACTTACCTCATTCTCATATGCCATAAGGCATAGGTTGGCTTGTTCATGAGCTTTTTTTTCTTCGGAGCTTGAGTCATCACTATCACTCCATGTTGCCACCATAGTTTTTTTTTTGTATTTCTTGGAAATCTTTTTAAGTTAAGGACATTCAGACCTAAAGTGCCCTGGCTTCTTACATTCATAGCAAATAAGAGGCTACCACATTTTCCTTGTTATACTTCCTTTTGGTAGGTAGCCTCTTCCTCATTTCTTGTTTTCTCTTCAAAAATCTCTTGAACTTTCTTATGATGAGGGCTATTTCTTCATCTTGTTCTTCATCTTTCGTTTCATCGAATTCATCATCTTATTGAGTGATGGATTTAAGGGCTATTATCTTTTTTTTCTTGACATCTTCTTTTTGATGTTATTTTATGCTTAGCTCGTACGTCATTAGTAATCCTAGAAGCTCCTCTAAGGGTAAAATATTCAGATCTTTGGCTTCTTGGATTGCAGTCACTTTGGCCTCCCATGTTCTTGGCAAAGATCTAAGAATCTTCCTCATAAGGTCACTGTTAGAATAAGACTTGCCAAGACTTTTAAGATCATTTATAATATTCGTAAATCTAGTAAACATTACAGTTATTGATTCATCATACTCCATTTTAAAAAGTTCATATTTATGCACAAACATATTAATTTTTGACTCCTTAACTTGATTAGTGTCTTCATGAGTTACTTCTAACCCATCTCATATTTTCTTAGCTAACATGCATGTTTAAATATGATTAAATTCATTAGCATCTAAAGCATAATATAAAATATTCATGACTCTTACATTGAATTGAGCCATTTTCTTATCAATCTCATTCCATTCTTTTTCGGATTTGATTGATTCCTTACCATCAATTATCTTAATGGATGTGTGTGGTCCATTAACTATGATACTCCACATATCATAATCAAGTACTTTATGAAAATTCTCATTCGAGCTTTCCAATAGGTATAGTTTGACCTATTAAAAAGTGGAGGTCGATTTGTGGACTGCCCCTCGACTAGAGAAATACTAACTTGGGTTGCCATAGATCTTTAACTCTTTGATAGTTAAATCAATGTATGGCTAGAGCATCGAGCTCCGATACCACTTATTGCCTAGCTATGCAATCCAAGAGGGGGGGTGAATTAGATTTTTAAAATTTTAAAGCTAATTTAAAGATATCAAGATTGAATGATGATATGCAAGATGTGTGTGTGAAGCGATTTAGGTTAAAAAAAATATAAAAAATTAGAGAGCAAGAATTTAACAAACTAAGAAAAAAGATAGCAAGCACACCATAAACAAGTAAGATTTATAGTGGTTTGGTGCTTTTCTTGCACCTATATCTACTTTCCAAGCTCCTACTTAAAAATTAAAATTCACTAACCATATTCAAACTGAATACACCATTGGAAACCTCCAACCCTAGCTATCTCAAGCTAGAACACTTATTTTTCAGGTACAAGCCAACCCAATACAATCCTATTCAAGGTTAGGATCAACCTTTCCATGTTTTGGAACCTCCCAAAACTTGAATCAAAATAGTAAAGCAGAGTAAAAGATTTAATGACAATCAAATACAAGTTTAGCTCCCTTTATGAGCAAATAAAATATTAAGAATGCTTTTCACAATAATGAATGAAGCTTCTCTGATTTTCTTCAAGGTTGTTGGAGATTTGAAAGAGCTCTTGAGGGGTAGATAAACTTGAAGCGAAGGCTTCTTTGCTTGAAGATGACTTTTATTTACGGCTGAAATTGAATCACACCAATCTCTTATGTTTTTTCCTATTTAAAGCCTTTTAAATCTTCAATAGATGGAGGAGAGAATCCTGGGTAAGATTTGTAGCCATTGGAGACATTAAAGAAATCATTAAAACCTACCAAAATAAGAAAAAATAGCCATTGCAGAAAAATTTTCATTGCAGAGGTCGACTCATGGTATAGGGGTTGACCTCGAGATTGACCTCTAAGATAAAATCTAGAAAAATAGCTGTTCTGGACTCTTGGCAAAGAGACAGCGTGCCAAATAACCCTTTTTAGCAGGGGACGACCTAGGGATCGATCCTTTCGCTTCAAACTTGATTTTCTCTCAAAATAAGCATCCAAAAATTATGGGATTGCCTCCAAAGGATCAGAAATCTTTTATACTTGCTCTTAAGGCTCTCAGATCAAAACTTGATAAAATTATGATTTTGCTCCTAAAATATAAAAAGTCTTTTTTCAAGCCAAATTCATTAGTAATCTCCTTAAATGCTTTGTAATCATCAAAATCAATTCTTGAAGCAACAGATCGCTTAGAAGTCTTGAGTGCCGGATGAGCTACTGTCAAAGAAATCAGCTCGAAGACACACTTTGGCTTTTCCTTCGAGTCGGAGGACATACAGAGAGTCTCTTTACCTCGGCATGCTGATGTCTGTATGCTGATCCAAGGTGTTTCGGACATTAACTCGATTGATCCAAGGTGTTTACGTTACTACCGCAACAAGAATTATTTCCAATAATATAAAGATGCTCAAATCATCTAAGCATAAAATAATATTTTCAAAATTAATCAAACAATAAGTGGTGATAATACAAGATTCATCATATATTAATATAATAAATTTGTTCTAATAAAAATTCCAATAATGTCTTGAATGGTCAAATCTATATTACAAAACTAAGAAATTGAAATAATCTAAAACTAAGAGGCTGAGCCAATGGTTGGATAGTTGTTCTCTTTATCATAAAATGCTCTAAGCTAGACAAGCTGTATAGTTGGATCAGCCAATATAACAAATATTTCTCAATATTCATGATACAAGAATAATCAAGTTCCTAGCAAAAAGAGATTATTCCCATGCTCAACTCATCGAGAGTGTGCCAAGCAAGTTTATCACCTTTAGAATGTTACAGATAAGAGGATTTTGTCTGATGGAGGTAGCTGTACTACAACTTTCCACAACATCAACCAACCAATCAATTGACTTGTTCAAAGCAAAGGTTGTTGACAACTATTTGCTACCCTTTGGAGCTAATCCTCTTGCCTCCCCTGTTATCTTATGAGTTGGGATTATCGATGATGTAGCCCTATGATCCTAGTTATAAGTTATATTCTCTAATTCCGATGTATCCTCATACCTATCATTATCTCCGACCTGCTCGATTGCAACACGTTCTGCCAATTAGGACTTCAGAATTTGGAGCCCAAGCTCGCCTCCTAGTGGCTACTATGTCCATGTATAATTCATCCAAATCAAAACAATGTTCAAGCCTCTTATCCCGGTATTTGGCCTAATATGGATTTCTCAACATAACAGTAGGAATATTTATTAGTATAAACAATGTAGCTAAATATATAAATCTATATGTATGTATGTATGTATGTATCTTTATTTTCTCTCCCCACCATTTATCTGAAGCATCTATTGTTTGCTTTGCATGATCCCAACTCAAACCTTGTTTCTTTATCTACCAAAGTATTCCAGCTTTGCCACTCTTTTTTCACATTATTCCAATGATTTTTCAATTGGATTCTGCCACAGTTTTTCTTGGCCTCTTCATTAAATTTTTTCACTAATAAGTTCCACCCATCCTTTGTGAAATGGGTATATACTGGATCCAACTCTTATAAGAGGGTGCTTGGTTGGGGGGAGTAGGAGTCTGAAATCGGAATGACAATGGATGACCTCCAATGGTTGGGGGGAATCCCATTTCGATTCTGATTTCGAGGTGGAATGAAAATGGCCCAATCTATCTAAAACTCAATCTCTATTCTTTCCTATGGATTCAAATTTTCATTCCGATTTCGATTTCAATTCTGATTTCGGTAACTAAATACTTCAAAGGATTAGGCTATTTCGATTCTAATTCCGATTCCAATCTATTCTGATTCTAATTTCGATCACGAATCAAGCATCCCCTAAGTTTCTTATAATACTTAACAAAAATTATATGGCTTTTGCTATCCTAGACTGCTTTCTTCCTAACTGCCTGTTCCTTTTTTTTTTTTTTTGAGAGGGTAAGCGAGGAGGAAGTGAGGAAGTTACCCCTCGCATATAATATTATATATTAATTATAGTTACAGTATGAGGGCATGTGTAGCATTGTGCAGAATTTACTTTGTACCGACGTGGTGGGAGGAGAATGTAAACAGGGTGCATGTGGTTGTCCTGTGAAAAGGAAGGACTCTCCCCCTCCAAAACAGAGAAAGTAGAGGATGTATTACATTGTGTCTTGTGGCTCCAGTTACCCCTGGGTGCCAAGGAGCTGTTGAAGCGAAGGTTCTTCCTTCTCACAGGTTACTGCAGCTTGAATAATTTGAGACTGGGTCAGGTTAATATTCTTAGAGCAGCCAAGGTTGGATTGTGGAATAAAACAGACGTAGACTTTAGTTGTCTTCCGTATGGAAGTCCAATCTTTTGCCAAGAAAAAAATAGTTCGGTCCATCTGTCTAGAAGATCTAGCTTTCGAGCAAAAGAGTCTGTGATTTCTTTCTTTCCAGAAATACCACAAAGTGATTGAGGTAAGGACGTCCGGTACTCTAATTTTAATAGATTTTTTGTGCTTTTATCTCCATTCATTCCAGAGGTCTTCTACGTCGAGTGGGAGGTCGGTAACATAGTATTTCTGTGGAGCCCTTTTCCACACTTCACTTAACTGTAATGGAGCATGATACGATCCAGTGACTCGTTGTCATTGTAGCAGAACTGGCATCTGCTTGGTCCGTGAAATCCTTTTTTTCAAGGGTATCAGTTGTAAGAATCTTACGGTTATAGCATAACCAATTGAACAATTTGCATTTCTCGAAAATTGGGAGCTTCCATATGATCCTTCCGAAATGGGAAACCATCCCACTATGAACAACAAACTTATAATAGGTCGACACACAGTATTCATGGTTCGGGAACCATTTTCATAGCCTCTTGTCTTCAACCGTGATTTGATCGGCTGAAGTACCTCAGCATCCCAGTTGGAACCTGAAGATTTCATTGGGCAGCTGGGTGAGATGGGTTTATAAAATTTTGAGACCATCCATCCTTGGATGAGAAAGAAGCTACGGTGCAGTCCTTATCTAAAGCCAGCCAGAATGAGATGGGAAAGGTGGTCTTGAGGTTAGGTTCGGTGATCCAGCAGTCGAACCAGAACTTTATGTGATATCCATTACCAACCTGAACTGATGTAAATAGGATGATGAGCTTTTCAATATCCATTATTGCCCTCTAGAAGCTTGATGCTTTCCATCTTAGGTATGGAAATGGTGAAAAAGTTATGCCTCTTGGGTGGTAGTGGTGCTGAATCAAAGATTTCTATATGCCTTGCTTATCCGAGGAGAATCTATTTCACCATTTCATGAGCATAGCTTGGTTGAAGACTTTGAGGTCTATGATGTCCAGCCCACCTAGGTCTTTGGGATAACAAATCTTAGTCCATTTAGCCAAGATCTTGAAGTTAGAGTGCCTCTTGTTTTCGCACCATAGGAAGTTCGGGCATACGGAGTTATTTTTTTTTTGATGATAGCAGCTGGCACCCTGGCGATTGACATCCAATATGTAGGGATCGCCCTTAGCATAGAGTTTATGAGAGTGAGTCGGCCGGCAAAAGAAAGAACCTTTCGTTTCCGGCCAGAGAGTTTCCGATTTATCTTATCCCTGTTCATTACCATCATCAATAGTTTTACCTTTATTATTTGTTATCTCGGAGCTCTGTCCCTTTAAAATATAGAATATATTGTGCAAAATAACATTTGATGAGTGATAAGCAAAGTAGTAGTAAAATAATATTCATAAAGCACCAAATTGATTTTTAAATTCTCAAGAATGCTAGCAAATAGAGAAGATTAAGAGAAAGCTAGCTGCTTGGAAAGATAAGGTTCTCTCACTCGGGGGTCGTCTAATTCTTGTTAATCACGTTCTCAGCAGTATTCCAATTTATTGGATGTCTTCCTTATTAATCCCCCAAGAAGTCATTGACAAAATAGACAGAAAAAGGAGAAGTTTTCCGCGGAGGGGAGAGGACCCATGCAAAGGTATACGCTACTTGGCCGGTTGGAAACAGGCTTGCAGACCTAAGCTTTTTGGGGGTCTTGGAGTGATTAACCTTAAGCTCTTGAATGCATAAACACAACATGACATGGAGGATCCTAATTCAAAGTCTGCATTATCACAACAAACTGCCAAATCGAACAGAAGGAAGGGCTCCAAAATATGCCTCCATAGCTAGAGGTGGGCACCGGGCCGAACCGGCCCGACACGAATTGGGCCGTACCAGGCATAGCCCGCTTAGCACTGTAGCAGGCCGTGCTTTGGCACGGCCCAAAATAGAGGGCCGGGCCGAGTTGAGATTTCGTGGCCCACGGCTCAGGCCCGGCACGGCCCTCCAGGGCCTGGGCTGGCATGGCCCGCCGAGCCAGGCCCGACACGACACACGCTCAGGCCCGACACGGCCCGCATGCCAGCCCACATGGGTCGTGCCATGACACGGCCCTCATGCTAGCCCATGGCACGACCCATTTGGCACGCTATAGTCTTTTTAAAATTTTTATTTTAAAAGATAATTTTTATAAAATAAATAAATTTTTATTTTAAAAAATATTTTTTATAAAATAAATTAAGTTGGTGGATAAATAAAAAAATATAAGATATTAAAATTTTTTTATAAAAATAAAAATCACCTTGTAATGGTCGAGGGTTTGGCGTGGACCCCTACCAGTTTATTAATATAAATCAAAATTATACAAAAGATGAAGGAGGGCTAGGCCTAACCTCCAGAATACAAAAAGAGAGAACTGATAAGAAAATAGAGGTGACTCACCTCAATTAATAAAAAGTAAAAATATATAATTTTAAAAAATTAAAAATTATAAATAAATCTTACTAATTATCTATTGTATTTGTGTTGTCCTCATCATCAGCTTCAGTATCATGTCTTCCTTTGTCCTGAAGTCTCGCCTCCGCATCCAGCTAATCTTTGAAACAGAGCAACATCTCAACTATCTCGCCCATCATCCTGCTCCTCTTTTCATCCAAAACGCATCGACCTACACTGAAAGCTGATTTTGATGCTACTGTGGACATCGGCATAACTAAAATGTCACGTGCAATTGCAGACATAACAGGATATTGATTTTTTATATTCTTCCATCAGGCCAATACATCAAGATTTTCTATTTGATTTTCATCTAATGCAAAAGATATATCATTTCGTAAATAAAATTTTAATTTATTACTTAAATATGAAGAAGATACATATGAATGTCTCCTATGTGCAAGAAATGAAAAAATAGATGATGAACGAGAGGTACTAGAAGTTGATTGTGAAGATGATATGGACTGTCTAGATCCACGAAGCTTTTCATCATATAATGCAAAAATATCATAAAGTAGCTGAGTTACCTCAGCTTTAGATTTTTCAGAATCATGATTCATATATCTACCAATTTCATCAAGTAAAATATGTACGCCACTTAATTTGATCCGTGGATCAAATACAACAGCTAAGTTATGCATGGGACATACCATATTCCAATACTGATTCCATTTTCTTTTCATTTCATAAATAATAAGCATTAAAATATCATCCAATCTACATTGTGCAATTTAACCACAAATTATATATGCTTGTTGTAAAAACGCACAAGAGGTTGAAAAATAAACACCAGAAAGAGTATTTATAGCATTATAAAAACTATAAATACTATAAATACTATAAAAATATTTATAGTATTTATAGCATTATAGTACCAGGCCCGTTGGGCCTGGGCCAGGCATGGCTCGATGCCCAAGTATATCCGTAGCATGGAAAAACATAGTGAAGACAAGCAAATTTTTCCACCAAAGCATTCTGTTTAAATTGAGAAATGGAACCAATGTCTCATTTTGGCATGACCATTGGTTGGATAATATGCCTTTGAAGTATAAATTCCTGGTGTTATTTCATCTGACCTTCACTAAAAAAATGTCAGTCTATGATCTCAAAAAATATTGCGACACCGAGTTGATCTTTAGAGAAGGCATTATGACGAATATGGAGGAAATATTTCAGTCTTAAGCCTATCAGAGACACCCAACAACATCACCTGGAAATGGAGAACAAGTGGCAAATTTTCAACGAAAAAATGTTATCAATTTGTGAGCAATGGTGGAATTTGGTTGACTTCTGCAAAGAAAATTTGGTCCACCCCGTTCCTGAAAAAACAAAGATCTTCACATGGCTTCTACTAAACAATAAAATTCTGACAGCAGAAACTCTGTGGAGAAGAAACACTCAAACCACGCATACCTGCCAAATGTGTGGTACTCACCCAGAGCTAACCAGCCACCTTTTCACTTCATGCTCTTATGCTACCGATATTTGGCAGAGAATCGCACAACTGAAGAAATTTGGGAAAGCTGGCGCGCTAGATTACCAACCAGTATTCCAAAACAAACCTGGGACATCATTGCGTCAACTACCTACTGGCTTATTTGGAAAGAAAGGAACAGAAGATTATTCAAATTCGAAGCACTAACTGCAGATACACTATACCAAAGAATTCTTCAGACTCTGATAAGCTGGACTTCGGTGGTTACAGACTTAAGCATTCAAAAACTGGTTCAGCAACTTCAATAACAATCAGTAGTGCAAAATCCGGAGCAAAGGTCATAACAGGTACCCTTTCTCTTAAAAACTATTGGAATGGAAGCTGGTTTGATCCCTTACTGAACAAAAACAGGAACTCGCTGTCATTCATTACCTATTTTTGGCCACGAAGCAATTGCGACCAAAACTTGATTTTAATAGCAAAGCAAGAAGGCAAACCTGATAGTGATCTCCAAAACCTGTAACTTTTATTTTCTGAAAACCTATAACCTTTTATCTTTTGAAAACCTGTAAAACAGATTTGCAAACCTGAAATCCTGCAAATCTGAAAACCTGAAACCCTGTTTTCTGTAAAACTGGTTGACCTTGGTCAACCAAAGTAAATCAATAAATATGGGTGGTAATACCTCTCCATTCCATAAAAAAAAAAAAGAAGAATGCTAGCAATTAGAATATTAGTACAAAATTTCATAAGTTCTATTTGTGTACAAAGCTATCCTTTTTCATTTTAATATTGAAATGTTTATATCCAACTATTCATAAAAACAATGTAAGGAATGACTTAGGAAAATTAGAGAGAGAAAACGGAAGGCAAAAATTAATCTCTTATGCTTCTATTCTATTTTTCTGCCTGCGCACAAAAGAAAGAAATTACAATTATATCATGAACCCAACAATAGGAATATTTATTATTTTCCTTCTATAAATCATTATCTAATCTTCTAACTCGTTTTCTATAGAAAATCGAAAGGATCACAAGACTCGGTAGGTTATGCTGTAGCTGAACCTTGTATAGGAACCATGAATCTGATTTTTGTAGTGATAGAATCCAATATTACAATACATGAAATCTAGTCCACTAAAGGTTAAAACAAAAACTGATTTCTATAATACTTTAATCTTTATGATCCTAGTCTATCTTTATTAAAGCAATAATGTGATAGATTGCTGAAATCCAAAACAATTTGCTGGCTCCTTTACAAAATCATCTATGATTTCTCCAAGAAAACACTGCAGGCCTAGAACTTATGTAGTGAGAATGATATTTACATGCAAAAAAAATCTGAAGTCTTGAAATAGAAAGGTCAATTTCAGAAAGACTTATAAGATATTGCAGAATAAATATTAACCATCAATATAATAAATAATCAAATAGAACTATGAATAGAGAGTTTTGTAAATATATCTGAAGATAGCTTAAAGCTGCAAAAATGCAAAAACCAAGAAGTTCTTAAACATATACGTTGAAAATGATATTTCAATAAAAATCTGAACTTGGTATATTGAGACAAAGCAATATTATCAATCTTTTGTCAGGCTTGGAACCGAACATCCAAATTGGGAAAATAGCATGGAGCAGCAACAAAGACCCACGTATAGTTTGATGGCCGATTATCCCATGGAAAGAGCACAGGAAGAAGGATAAGAAAGGAGAGATTGGAGGAAGATCGCACCATGACTCTAAAGAGAGAGATTGAAAGAAATCTTTTGAAAGAAATCTTTCTTTTATGAGAAGGTAGGGAAATAGTTGGATACCATTAAGGACTCATTTGATTCGCTGGAAGAACTTTTCTTTTCAAAAAAAAATTATTTTCTAAGAATAGAATTTTAGTATATTTGGTTAATTATAAAAAATTAAAGTACTTATTGAAGAGTGGTTTATATTTAGTTGAGCATCTATTTTTCTGAAAAAACCATATAGAATACCTATTATTATCCTAATAAATATAAAACCATACATTTTTACTTCTAAACTTTATATCTATAATAATATTTTTGTTGGGGATAAACCCCGCTCCTATCGAAGTCCAATTCAATGCTCAGTCTAATGCAATCGATGGCCACGGAAGAGCTTCAGCGGACGGATCTTAGCCAAACTATTTCAGCCGGCCGAACTCCTCAGCGGTCGAGCTCCTTCGGACTCCCAACGGCCGGGCCTTAGTCGAACTCCTTCAGCCGGCCGAACTTTTCAGCGGTTGAGCTCCTTCGGACTCCCAGCGGCCAGGCCTTAGTCGAACTCCTTCAGTCGGCCGAACTTTTCAGCGGTCGAGCTCCTTCGAACTCCTCAGCGGTCGAGCTTCAGTCGGACTCCCGCGAGAGCCGAACTTCCTCCGCGCTCTTCCAGCCAAACGCCTATAGGAGCTGAACTCCTTCCGAGCTTCCCTTTCGGCCGAACTCTTGCAGGAGTCCGAAGTCCTTTGGAATTGATGTATGTCGAAGTCCACCAATTAATGCCTGCTTTCTCAGAGCCATGGCTATTAAATCTAGACGAACTGTTGCCATCAGTCTGCCACAGGCGACGTGATCAAACGACATGGCCATCACTACTGGCAACATCATTCTCTCCATAACCAGCCCCATGCGGCCCATAATCCACCAATATAGCTATCACTATCCGTCTAACGATGCCTTCCTCTCCGTACCGAACTCCATGCGGCCCCGAGCAGCCCACGATCGGACGGTATGACCATCACCATCAATCTGCTATAAGCTCCGCCTATAAAAAGGACCCTTCAGATATGTTTCCTCTAAGCTCTAAGCTCTCCTCTCCTTCTCTAAACTCTACCGAACTCATTTCAGAGTACTCCATTTCTGTTGGCCAGAAGAGCTGACTTGATCGTTGGAGGATCCTGTCGGAGCCACCCCCACTGGCTTCGGACATAACTTTGTTTTGCAGGTCTCCGGTGGCGACCTCATCCTCCTCCGCTTCAGCTGGATCCGACGACAACCAGATTCTGTACCAACAAATTTGGCGCTAGAGGAAGGGCTCGAACCTCCATTCTTGAGGTGTTCTTAAGGCTTCTTGTTCTTAAAGGAGTGCTCAGCGATGATCTCTCTCTTTCCTCTCTAGAGATCTCCCTTCTTCCCCTCTAGAACTCTTTTTTGAGAGAAAATGCCTCCTAAGAGAGCTTCGACCCGACGATCGACGGCCTCCGCAGCCCGACCCTGTTCAGATCCATCTGCGTCCGCTCCAGCCCCGGTAACCCAGGTCCCGCTTGTAGCTGTGGTGGATGCGGAGCAGTTCGACCTACTCGTTCAATAGGTTCATGGCCTCACAGAGGCGATGTAGGCAGTGCAGGCCATGCACCGGTAGGCCCCGGCACTGGCTCAACTAGTGCAGGATTCTCCAAAACTCTGCGGTCCGATCCAGAAATGACCAGCTTGGGCTACCCGGCCTCCGACCCCTGGAAGAGGGAAGTAGAGGATGGAGGCCCCCTGCTCGGACCATGACTCGACCCAGGGGTAAGCTTCGCATCCATTCTATCTAAAAATCTTGGAGATTAAAGATCGTGAAGATCTTTTGGATCAAAGGCTCTTAGAAATGAGCCGACGAATCGAAGAACTTCGTCACACTCCCTCCTTACGTGGTAATGATATTTGTACTGATCCTCCTTTTTTGCAGAAAATTATGCAGAAATCGGTCCCGCCGAACTTTAAGCTCCCGTAGTTTGAGAGTTACGATGAAACTACCGATCCGATCGACCACCTGAAAGCCTTTCGGACAATGATGTTGCTCCATGGCGCGCCAGATGCTATCTTGTGCTAGGCTTTCCCCTCTACCCTTAAGAAAGCTGTCAGGAATTGGTACTCGGCGCTTAAGCCGAGTACCATCTTATTGTTTGATCAGATGAGCCAATAGTTCATAGCCCACTTCGTCAGTAGTCGGCATCCACATCGAGGTTCGGATTTCTTAATGGCCATTAGGCAGAAGGAGGGGGAACCCATTCGGACTTATGTCATCCGATTTAATACTGCCACATTGGAGGTTCGGAACCTGGACAATCAGTCACCATGGCCGTCCTCAAGGATGGCCTTCAGAAGAATGACTTATTATTCTCTCTGAAAAAGAAGTATCTCAGAAATTTCGCTGACATGCTAGCTCGAGCTAAAGGTTATGCCTGGGCAGAGGAAGCCTTCAAGGCCAAGGACGATGAAGCCAGTGGCAAGTGACCAATTGGCAGGCCTGCCCGGCCCACCGAAGAAGGAAAGCGGAGTGAAACTCGACCACGTTCCCAGACTCCTTCTGGTCGCAGGCAAGCCGAAACTCTCCCTCGGACCTTGAGATGGGGAAGCCCCGATGGAAGGGCACGTTAAGGTTCTCCCCAGCGCCGAAGTTCTCTCCGATGAAGATTTCACAACTACGCCCCCCTTAACGCTTCGAAGATCCAAGTGCTGATGAAAATCAGGGAACAACTTCCAAGGCTGGAGAGGATGCATTTTTGCCCCAGCAAGCGCGATCCTAATAAGTTCTATCTTTATCATCGTGATCACAGCCACGATACTGAGGAGTACATCCAACTCCAAGATGAGATCGAAGAGCTCATCAAGCGAGGTAGACTCGACCGATTCCTACGGAGACGACCTGAAGAGCGGAAGGGTCGGCTGAGGGTATTACCACCAAGTGAGGAGAACCAACAAGGAGATCGGCCGCCTCTTGGCGTCATCAATACTATCTCGGAGGGACTTCAACAAGGAGACGCCAGCAGATTCGAGGGACCAATGAAGAGGTGGAGGACCATGAAACCCATGATCTTTACCGAGGCAGACGCCCGGGGGATCCAATTTTCGTACAATGATGCGGTTGTAATTTTTTTGAACATTGCCAACTACGATGTAAGCCGCATTTTGGTGGATAATGAAAGCTCGGCCGACGTATTGTTTTATGATGCCTTCTCGAACATGTCCTTACTCGATGACCGCTTGGGGCCTATGAACTCCCCACTTGTAGGATTCACTAGCAATGTCATACCAATCGAGGGCATAATAACTTTGGCTGTGATGGTAGGGCAACACCCAAAACTGGCCAAAGTGTAGGTCAATTTCCTAGTCGTGAGGGCTCCGTCCGCTTATAATGCCATTCTCAACCGACCTAGTCTAAATGCACTTTAGGCGGTGGTGTCAACCTATTATTTAAAGATGAAGTTCCCGATGAGTCATGGGATCGAAGAGGTCAGGAGAGACCAGGCTCTAGTGAGGCACTGCTACTCCATCGCTCTGCATAAGGGAGAACGGTCTGACCCTTATCTTGTTGACGGACTGGATGTCCGCGATGACCTCACTGAGGAGTGGGGCGAGCCTATGGAGGACCTCATCTCTATACCCTTAAATGATGGAAACTCGGAGCATGCGGTGCAGATCAGCTCCAACTTGGCAGGCGAGGTTCGAGAGCAACTCATTGCCTTCCTCAGAAGAAATGCGGATGTCTTCGCCTGGACCCCAGTGGACATGCCGGAGATTGATGCCGAGGTTATGGAACATCAGTTGGCCGTCGATCCGAGGCATCGATCAATAAAAGAAAAGATGCGCCACCATGCCCCAGAGAGGCAGAAAGCAATCATCAAAGATGTAGACAAGCTCCTCAAAGCCAGACTCATCCAAAAGATTAATTATCCAACCTGGATCTCAAACATGGTCCTCTTCAAAAAGGCGAACAATAAGTGAAGGATGTGCATTGACTTTAAAAAGTTGAACAAGGCCTGTCCAAAAGACAGCTACCCTCTACCCAGGATTGATCAACTGGTGGATGCGACCTCGGGCCATGAGCTCCTCACCTTCATGGATGTCTTTTCTAGTTATAACCAGATATGGATGGCGCCCGAGGATGAAGAGAAGACCGCTTTCATTACTGATCATGGTCTTTATTGTTACAGGGTCATACCCTTTGGACTCAAAAATGTAGGGATAACGTACCAGCATTTGGTCAATAAGATCTTCAAGGAGCAGATTGACTGCAACATGGAGGTGTACGTGGATGATATATTCATCAAAAGTCGAGCTTCAACAGACCACCTCGTTGACCTTAAAGAGACCTTCGGTGCACTTAGGAAGCACAAGATGAAACTAAATCTGAGCAAGTGCGCCTTTGGCATGACCTCCGGGAAATTTTTGGGGTTCATGGTGTCGAGACGTGGAATCGAAGCAAACCCCAAGAAAATCCGAGTCTTTCAGGAGATGACCGCTCCAAAGATGATCAAGAAAGTTCAGCACCTAACCGAAAAGGTGGCATCCCTAAATCGCTTTATCTCAAGGTCGGCCGAATGATGTGTGCCCTTCTTCCAAGTTCTCAAGCAACCAAAGAACTTCTGCTAGATGGCGGAGTGCCAACAGGCATTCGAGGAGCTTAAAAACTACCTCAACTCACCCCCACTGCTGACAAAGTTCGAATTCAAAGAAGAATTGTTCCTATACCTAGCTGTCTCTCCAATGGCCTTAGCAGCAGTCCTGGTCAAGGAAGAAGCAAAGACGCAGCGACCGATCTACTACGTGAGTCGGGTCCTGAGGGATGCGGAGACCAAGTACTCTAAGTTAGAAAAACTAACTTACTCTCTTCTAATTGCTGTTAGGAGGCTCCAACCTTATTTTCAGGAGCACACCATAACGGTCCTCATGGACCAACCAATAAAAGCAGTCTTTCATCAAGTGGATGCCTCCAGAAGAATCACAAAATGGACAATCGAGCTCACAGAGTTCGACATCAACTATCGATCCCGACCATCGATCAAGGCTCAGATACTGACATATTTTGTGTTAGAATGCACCATTCTAGTCGAAGCCGAGCTTGAACAGAACGAGACCGATGCCCTACTATTGCAGTCGAACCTCTTCGAGGAAAGCGCCGACCTCTCCGAAGGCTCCTGGGCTCTGCACGTGGATGGTTCGTCCAACTCCGCTGGAGCTGGTGCAAGGCTGGTCTTGGTCAGCCCCGAGGGAGTCGTCGTCGAGTATGCACTACGCTTCGAGTTTCCCACGACCAACAATGGGGCCAAATATGAAGCGCTGATCGCTAGATTAAAAATAGCAAGAGAATTAAAAGTAGATCGATTTCAAGTCTACAGTGATTCTCAGTTGGTGGTCGGCCAAGTTAATGATAGCTACGAAGCGCGGGAGGAAAGCATTGTGACATATCTTGGAAAAGTGAGGGATTTGACTCCGACCTTCAATAGTTTCGACATTCAACAGATTTCGAGGGTAGAAAATACAAAAGCCGATCTTCTCTCCAAGTTGGCCACTTCAGCCCCAGCCAAACTATCCAAAAAAGTATTTTTGGAGACTCTAAAGTGCCCAACCCTAAAGGAGTCTCAGGTCGTTTTGCAGATGAAATTCGAGCCAAGCTAGATCGACCCGTTGGTCGCCTACCTCAAGGAGGGGGTGCTTCCTCACGATCCGAAAGAAGCTCGAAAACTCAGGAATCAGGCTTCCCGCTATGTTTTACATGAAGATAGGTTGTATAAGAGGTCATACTCCCTTTCGCTGCTGAGATATCTCCAACCTTCAGAGGTCGACCTCGTAGTGTGGGAAGTGCACGAAGGACTCTATGAAAGTCACGTAGGAGCCAGGTCCCTATCACAAAAACTACTTCGACAAGGATACTACTGGTCGACCTTATTTTATGATTCCATGGAATATGTGACGAAGTGCGATCGCTGTCAGAAGAATGCCAGCATACAAAGGCAGTCGGCATCCGAGCTTGCTCCACTAAGCGCACCTTAGCCATTTGCGTAGTGGAGAATGGACAGACTTGGCTCCTTTCCGATGACGTCCGAGTAGCAGAAGTTTCTCTTGATCGCAATCGACTATTTCACCAAGTGGATCGACGTCGAACCACTAGCAAAGATTACCGAGGCCAAGGTGTAGGACTTCATCTGAAAGTCGCTAGTCTATCGGTTCGGTCTGTCCCGAATCCTTGTAATCGATAATGGATGACAGTTTGTTGGGACGAGATTTACCTAGTTCTGTGAAGGACTAAACATCTTCCATCGCTTCACATCGGTGGCTCACCCATAAGCCAATGGAAAAGCTGAGGTGACCAATCGGATCCTGCTGCAAGACATCAAGACAAGACTCGATAGGATAAATGGAACCTGGGTGGACGAACTCTACCACATCCTCTGGGCATACTGAACTACACAAAGGATGCCGATCGGGAAAACACCCTTCGTCTTGGCCTTCGGTATGGAGGCAGTTATCCCGATCGAACTTAAGCTCTCGTCTGCACGAGTCGTGGGCTTCAATGAGCAGCACAATCCTCAGGACCTCAGAGTTAACCTCGACCTACTGGAAGAAAAAAGAGAGGAAGCCCGCATCCGAATGGCAGCCTACAGATGGAAGGTGGCTCGGTACTACAACTCTAGAGTTAGAAGCAAGACGTTCAAAGTGGAAGACTTAGTGCTCCGACGAGTCAGTATCTCTCAGCCTCAGAGCCAGGAAAAGCTTGCCCCTAATTGAAAAGGCCCGTATGAAGTGGTGGAGGTCATCTGACCCGGTACTTATCACCTGAAGGAGCTCGGAGGGATGATGCTTCTATGACCTTGGAACTCAGAAAATCTGAGGATGTATTATCAGTAATCTTCCTTTAATAAAACTGCTTCATTTCAGCATTATTATTCCTTGGTGCAAAAACTATGTGGTGACAGGGAAGAAGCAGTCGATAGCGGTAGTGTTAGGAACAGGACGAGAACCTCGTCCTAACATCAGTCAGTCAAAGACCTTCAACCTCGACCGTAGGAGATAAGATCTGTCCCAAGGGTCCGGGCCAATCTCGGCTGTAGGAGATAAGATCTCCTCCGAGGGCCCGCATCAACCTCAACTGTAGGAGATAAGATCTCTCCCGAGGGTTCGGGCCAACTTCAGCTGTAGGAGATAAGATCTCCTCCGAGCGCCCGCATCAATCTCGACTATAGGAGATAAGATCTCCCCGAGCAACAACCTCGGCTGCAGGAGATAAGATCTCCTCCGAGGGTCCAGGCTAACCTCGACTGCAGGAGATAAGATCTCTTTCGAGCGCCTGCATCAACCTCGGCTGCAGGAGATAAGATCTCCTCCGAGGGTCCGAGCCAACCTCGGCTGCAGGAGATAAGATCTCCTCCGAGGATCTAGGCTAAGCTCGGCTATAGGAGATAAGATCTCCCCCGAGGTTCGAGCTAACCTCGACTGCAGGAGATAAGATCTCCTTCGAGCGTCCGCATCAACCTCGACTACAAGAGATAAGATCTCCCCGAGCGCCCATGTCAATCTTGGCTGCAGGAGATAAGATCTCCCCTAAGGGTCCAGGCCAACCTCGGCTATAGGAGATAAGATTTCTCCTAAGGCAACCTCGGCTATAGAAGATAGGATCTCCCTGAGGGTCCGAGCTAACCTCAGCTGTAGGAGATAAGATCTCTCCCTGAGTGTCCGCAATAATTCCGACTGCAGGAGATAAGATCTCCCCCCGAGGGTCCGGGCCAACCTCAACTGTAGGAGATAAGATCTTTCTCGAGCGTCCGCATCAACCTCGGCTGTAGGAGATAAGATCTCCTTCGAGCAACAATCTCGGCTGTAGGAGATAAGATCTCCCCTGAGGGTCCGGGCCAACCTCGACTGCAGGAGATAAAGATCTCCTTCGAGCGCCCACAACAACCCTGGCTGCAGGAGTGTAGGAGATAAGATCTCCCCCGAGCAACAACCTCGACTGCAAGAGATAAAATCTTCTCTGAGGGTCCGGGGCCAACCTCGGTTGTAGGAGATAAGATCTTCCCCCAAGCGCCCGCATCAATCTCGACTGCAGGGAGATAAGATCTCCTCCGAGGATCCAGGCCAACCTCGACTGTAGGAGATAAGATCTCCTCCGAGCGCCCCGCATCAAACCTCGGCTGCAGGAGATAAGATCTCCCCCGAGGCAACCTCGATTGTAGGAGATAAGATCTCCCCTGAGGGTCCAGGCCAACCTCGGCTGTAGGAGATAAAGATCTCCCCTGAGCGCCTGCAACAACTCTGACTGCAGGAGATAAGATCTCCCTCGAGGATTTGGGCCAACCTCGACTGCAGGAGATAAGATCTCCCCCGAGCGCCTGCTCAACCTCGACCGTAGGAGATAAGATGTCCCCCGAGCAACAACCTCGACTGTAGGAGATATGATATCCCCCGAGGGTCTGGGCCAATCTCGACTGCAGGAGATAAGATCTCCCCCGAGCGCCCACAATAATCCCCGACTGTAGGAGATAAGATCTCCCTCGAGGGGTCCGGATCAACCTCGACTGCAGGAGATAAGATCTCCTCCGAGCGTCCGCATCAACCTCGGCTGTAGGAGATAATATCTCCCTCGAGGGTCCGGGCCAACCTCGGCTGCAGAAGATAAGATCCCCCCCAAGCGCCCACATCAACCTTGGCTGTAGGAGATAAGATCTCTCCCGAGCAACAAACCTTGGCTGCAGGAGATAAGATCTCCCTCGAGGGTCTGGGCCAACCTCGGCTACAGGAGATAAGATCTCCTCGAGGGTCCGGGCCAACTCGGCTGCAGGAGATAAGATCTTCTCCGAGCGTCCGCATCAACCTCGACTGTAGGAGATAAATATCTCCTCTGAGCAACAACCTCGACTGTAGGAGATAAGGTCTCCCTCGAGCGCCCGCAACGACCTCGACTGTAAGAGATAAGATCTCCTCCGAGCGCCCGCAACGACCTCGGTTGTAGGAGATAAGATCTCCTCCGAACCAACCTCGAATGCAGGAGATCAGATCTCCCCCAAGCGCTTGTATCAACCTCGACTGTGGAAGATCAGATCTCCCCCGAGCGTTCGAGTCAACCTCAGCTACAGAAGATAAGATCTCCTCCGAGTCAACCTCGGCTGCAGGAGAGGAGATCTCCCCTGAGTCAGCCTCGACTGCTGAAGACAATATCGCCCCCGAGGAGCTCAACCTCCGACCTCGACCGCAGGAGACGAGATCTACTTCAACCTCGACTGGAGATGAGATTTCCCCCGGGCTTCAACTTCAACATCAACTTTGGCTGGAGATGAGATCTCCCCCGAGCTTCAACCTGAACCAGCACAGAGCCCAGAAGAGGACTTCGGCAATCATCTTTTCTGCAATCCCTTCCTTCGAGTTTCGAACTTGAAAGTGGGAGGACTATTATTGGGGATAAACTCCGCTCCTACTGAAGTCCAGTTCGATGCTCAGTCTAATGCAATCGATGGCCACGGAAGAGCTTCAACGGATGGATCTTAGCCAAACTGCTTCAGCCGGCCGAACTTCTCAGCGGTCGAGCTCCTTCAGACTTCCAACGGTCGGACCTTAGCCGAACTCCTTTAGCCGGTCGAACTTTTCAACAGTCGAGCTCCTTCAGACTTTCAGCGGTCGGGCCTTAGCTGAACTCCTCAGCGGCTGAGCTTCAGTCGGACTCCCGCGAGAGCCGAACTCCCTCCGCGCTCTTCCAATCAGATGCCTAAAGGAGCCAAACTCCTTCCAAGCTTCCCCTTCGGCCGAACTCTTGCGGGAGTCTGAAGTCCTCTGGATTTGATGCATGTCGAAGTCCACCAATTAATGCATGCTTTCTTAGAGCTACGACTATTAAATCTGGACGAACTATCACCATCAGTCTGCCACAGACGACGCGATCGAACGACATGGCCATCACTACTGACGACACCACTCTCTCCGTAACCAGTCCCACGTGGCCCATAACCCATCAATATGGCTGTCATTATCCACCTGACGATGCCTTCCTCTCCATACCGAACTCCATGCAGCCCCGAGCGATCCACGATTGGACGGTATGACCATCACCATCAATCCGTTACAAGTTTCGCCTATAAAAAGGGCCCTCCAGATATATTTTCTCTAAGCTCTAAGCTCTCTTCTCATTCTCTAAACTCTGCCGAACTCATTCCAGAGCACTCCATATCTATTGGCCAGAAGAGCTGACTTGATCGTCGGAGGGTCCTGCTGGAGCCACCCCCACCAACTCCAAATGGAACTTTATTTTATAGGTCACCAACGGCGACCTCGTCCTCCTCCACTCCAGCTAGATTCGGTGACAATCAGATTCTGCACCAATAATTATATTTAGCATAATATAAAAATAATATTAATATATTATAATATAATATTAGATCATAATAATTTATCATATTAATATAATACTAATATATATTATATTATGTTAATATAATATTAATATTTTAATATAAAAATTTATTAATATCTTAATAAATATAATATTATATTAATATAAATATTGATATATTAATATAAATACTATATTAATATTAATAAAAATATCATATTAGTATAAATATTAAAATATGATAATATTAATATTAATATTATATTATATTATTACTATTCAGTATTTCATTATAATCATAGATGATATTTTGCAAAATTTTAGCCATAGATCTTAAAAATATATTTTGAAAAAAAAAAAAAGCACCATCATTTTCTATCCCATGGAAAGTACCAAAATCCATCTTCTCTATGAATTTTTTTTTTCTTTTGATACAAACGACCACTTATCAGTATGGTCGGTAACGAAGGATGCCATCCAATCTGCAGTACTATTCGCCTTCTGGTAGACATGCCTAACAGTCATCATAGAAAATGATGAAGAGCTCTATACATTTTCACTTTCGATGAAGGACTAGTTTGGTTTACGAGAAGTGGAGAGGGAAAGAGAGTTCCTGAAAAATGGAAAGAAAGTCTTTTATTTAGTTGAAGTTTTAAGAGAAAAGAGAATTAAAAAATTCTTTCCATGAAAAGTTACTTTTCATATTTTATGGAAAGTGAAAATCCATAAATGAGGTAGGTTTTGGTACTTTCCATGAGATGGAAAGTGGTGATGCTTTTTTTTCCAAAATATCTTTTTAAGATCTATGACTAAGATTTTTTATAAAATATTATGTATGGTTAAAAAAAATACGAGTAGTGATAATATAATAATATAATATATATTAGTATTATGTTAATATAATAAATTATTATGATTTAATATTTTATTATAATATATTAATATTATTTTTATATTAATATAAATATAATATTATTATGTATATAAAATTTAGGAGAAAAATGTATAGCCTTATTCTATTAAAGGTATAATGAATATTCAATATAGTTTTTTTGAAAAAATAGATAGTCAACCAAATAAAAGTCACTTCCCATGGTCCACCAAATATATCAAAATCCTATTCTTAGAAAATAACTTCTTGGAAAATGACTTCTTGAAAAGTGACTTCCCCAGAATAAAAAAATCTTCTCGTGAACCAATGAGTCCAAAATATGAGAAATAACTTTCTATGGGATGAGCTTTTTTAATTCTATCTTCTCTTAAAATTTCAATCAAACAAAAGATTTTCTCTCCACTTTCCAGGAATTTTCTCCTCCTCCCTCTACTTTCTGTCAACCAAATGAGATCCTAAGAGTCCCAAATATCCAAGGTAATGACATAAAACAAGTGTTTGACCAAGATCCCATCGTGATTCTATCAAGAGGAACAATTAGAAGGAAACCTTTTTTTGAAAGAAATCCTTTCTTTCATGGAAACGGAAGGAAATAGTTTGATATGATTGAGAGTCCCAAATATCCAAAGTAAAGATATGAAACAATGTGAGTTTGACCAAGATCCCATCATGATTCTACCAAGAGGAAGAGATTAGAAGGAAACCTTTGAAAGGAATCCTTTCTTTCATGAAAACAGAAGGCAGTAATTTGATACGATTGAGAGTTCCAAAGACCTAAAGTAAAGACGTGAAACAAGAGAGGTTTTAGAAAGATTAGAAGTCCAAAATACCCAAAAGGAAGATACGAGAGAGGGGCACTGGCAGGTAGCACGATATTTTTCCTAAAAAAAAAAAAGACTTCTCACAAATACAATAATTAGCTTGTGGTGCTGAATCCATAGGAAGTGGGAGGTGGTTAGCTTTACGCAAACCATATTTTTTAGAAATTTTCGGCATGATTCAAAATTATTTTTGGGTTGTAGCTAAATAGTCAAAATTTTACTTTTAGATCTATAATTACTTTTACAAATACACTCCCAAACATGCACAAAAGATATCAAACCTAAAGATATACTACTACTTATTCCACCAAGATAGTAATCTCACTTTCTCCCTTAAACCCTAACTGTCTCATTCATTTTCTCCAATCTTTTCCTCTTCTTTTCTAAAAATGTTTTACTCCTTGCTCCACCAAGATAGTGATCTCACTTCCTCTTCTAAATTATAACTCTACTTTCACAGATCTCTTTGAGGCTTTTCTAATTCTCCTCTACAATATGGTCTTGCTTCTCTTTTATCTTTAGTGTCTAGTTTCGAGCCATGGAGATCTTTGGCCATGCCTTCTACCACCATAGAATTATGAAACCCTTAGAGAAGGCCATGGCATAATCCAGGGAGAGTTTGGTTCGTCACTAATTCTTTAAGGCCAAAATCATAAAATTGAAAGAAGACAAGATAGATAAGACTGATCAACAAATACCCATCTTATCTAAGACTTAAGATACTGTTGGGGCAGGCTTTATGAACAAAGCACCTTTACTAGCCCTAAGTTAGAAGATTTAGGCTCGTTCTCATCTATGCTATCGAGCTTAGGTGCACTCACAATATGTTTATCTAATAGGCATATGGTGAACTAGGATTTAGAAATTGAAAAATCTCTGTGAGCACACCCTAGGAAGTTTAGATCTATGATCTTAAATAATGCTAAGGATTTCTAGGGAATTTATCAAGGGCTTTTGGACCCTATCCTCCCATCTAGATCTACTATTTTAAAAAGAATAAAAGTATACAAGCTAACAACTAAAATAATAAAAACCTACAAAGTAAGTAGAAGATAGAAAGAGACAAGCTAATCGACCATCCAAGAGGAAATATTTTCATTCATCAAAGAGAAATATATGCCAACATTCAAGATTCCAAAATTTAAGCAAAACACAAGGAAAAGAGACATAGAATCAGTTAATTGATGCAATTGGGTTCAATTAGTATAATCAACAATATAATTAATTAATTAAGGGAGGAATGCTGCAGGCTCTTGACCAATTCGTTGCAAAATTAAGGCATGGTACACGTTAGATGAAGATGTACCGAAACTAAGAAGTTTTGCTTAAGTACATGATTATTTATTGATTTTTAGGTCCAAGGGCTTTGGGAAAGATGATCGGGAGTGTCCACAATCAACCATCGCCACACCTCGAGCTTTTCAGAGAATGGCAAGGAAAATGTGGATGGAGATTAAGTTCCACGTGTTCCCTCCATCTCATTTTCTTATTAATATTCTAATAGGTTTTGACAGTGTCAAAATATTAATTTCTCTCCATCCCTTTTCCATTCTTGATGGTAGTGAAAAAGCATCCAACCATGCAACCCTGTTAATTTCTTGTCTGAGTGGAAACAATAGCTCCTTTTTGTTAGTTCTCATGTGGTGGCCCTACCTGCATCCTGTTGTCTTCACCGTGTGGACTAATCACATCCTTGATGAGAGCCCTAAAAGCGTTTCAAACTCATTTCTAATGCTTAGTTCTAAGAAGTTTATTGAGCTAGCATAGAGTATACAAAATTGCAAAAAATGGATAGGATTTGGTCAGGCTTGACCTGAACATGATCCAAATTGAATTCGATCAAAAGTTTTAGAGCAGGGTTTAACCAATCACTTTGTGATTTAGACCAAATTAGATACTCTCAGTTGGGTCTATTAGTTCTAATGTTTTTGGACTAGATTTAGATGTTTCAACTAGCTTTTTTTGTTGGACAAATGGCAGTTTTGTGAGTCGTATGATCTAAAGTCATTGGAGAATGGGTTTCATTATAAACCTCGTATATGATCCGAGGGCCTTAATTTCAAGTATGATGTAATTAAGTACATTTACTTATCCAATTCTATTGACCACATGCACCTTAATCTGCATTCTATCCGTCATGTTAATGTAATTCCCAAAAGTACACCGACAGCACAAAGTCAAAAACTCAAATATCGCGCACCTCTCGTAATGCCAGCCTGTCATCTTGACATAAACAGCGTCCCCACCACGCCAATCTCATGAGTGTCGGTAGCAGACTGGCAGTGTTCTCCCAGCAACCAGCTGGATCTCTCCCTCTCCTTTCCCCACCCACCCGGCCCCGAACCCCGGTGCCAGCCTTGCATGTATACTTATATATTTATTTTCATTAAAAAAATACATATCTATTTTTTATTCCTCTGAAAAAAAAAAAAAAAAAAAAAGGCCATTGCCTCGCAGCCCCCTTAAGTGCTGGCATTTAATAATTTTAATATCTTCTCATCATCTCCAAAATTTAAGATTCATTGATCGACGCCGCTTTCGATCCCATAAGTTTCTCCTCTTTGTTGCATTGCTGGGAGGAACTGGTAGTCCTCTCTCTCTTCCATTTGCTGTGTTTGGAGATCGTTTCCGCGGTGGTGGAGGGGGAGGAGAAGGGATTCCAGATCTCCAGGTGCTGCTCCCTGGATCTCTGCAGCAATTTGTTCTCCAAGGTGGGTTCTTTACCTTTCTAATTGAAGAAATGATCTCCGATTGTGTGGGTCTTATGACTACGTGTTTCTCTATGAAGCATAGCATCCAACATTTTGTGAGCAAGTCGTTATTTTGTTGGATCTAGGTATCTGTTGCCGTTTCATTGAAGGATTTCACGGATCCCTATGGGTTTGTCTTAGCTTATGGGAAGTCTTGTTTGTGATCGTCTTTGTTCGTGGTTTTGGTAGTGGCGAGCTGGGAATCGGTGGCCATGTGTTGCACTGGACTGAGATCTGGCTGAGGTTTAAGGTCTTCGTCCTTCAGATCTGATCAAGAGAAGCACCTTTTGCTCAGAGTAATCCATGGAGGTTGACGGAGAGCCCGGGGTCAGTACATATTTTGGGGAAAAATCTCCTTTTTTTCCTTCATATAAATGTAGCTTCTTTCTGAGAATTTACTTTACTCGGACAATCAGTTTGTAGCTTGTTTTCGATTGTTTGTTTGCTGAGCGTCTAATACTCTAATTTTTGTTCAATGAAGAAATCAGCGAAACATGCCGGCGGCCAGGTCTGCCAGATCTGCGGCGATAGCGTGGGCACGACGGTGGATGGCGATCTATTCGTTGCCTGTGATGTCTGTGGATTTCCAGTCTGCAGACCGTGCTATGAGTATGAGAGGAAGGATGGGAACCAGTCGTGCCCCCAATGCAAGACCAAATACAGGAGGCATAAAGGTGTCAAGATGGAACTGACCTCATTTTCTACCGATCTGCATCATCTAGTCTTTTTCTTCTTACAGTTAGTGGTTGCTGTTTGGTGACTTGGCTTGTCCTTTTGCTTTTAATTTTCAGGAAGCCCACCGGTTCGTGGGGACGAAGGGGATGATGGGGATGCTGATGATGTGAGTGATTTCAACTACTCCGGCAATCAGGATCAGAAGCAGAAGATTGCGGAGAGGATGTTGAGCTGGCACATGAGTAGGGAAGATGTCGGGCCTCCGAAGTATGATAGTGGGGAGATCCCTCGCAATAACATTCCTCTGCTCACTCATAGCCAGGGGGTATGAATTTTTTTTTTTTTTGCTCAATGTACTACTTCTGAGATTCATATTGTTTGCTTTTGCTGTTTCTAATTTATAGGCGATTTTTTTCTTTTTTCGCTTTGATTTTTACAGCTATCAGGGGAACTTCCAGTGACTTCCCCCGATCATATGATGTCTCCTGGAGGAGGTGGACCTGGGAAGCGTGTGCATGCGCTCCCTTATCAGTCACGTACGTATATCATCTAATGGCATGTTCTGTACAATATTGCGCAGTTAATGTGGGCTTTTATGTGTTATTATGTGGACTCTGATGTTTAAATCATCGTTTTTCCTACATTGTGCAGCTAATACATCACGTGAATTTTCGGGTGGATTTGGAAATGTTGCTTGGAAAGAGAGGGTTGATGGATGGAAGATGAAGCAGGACAAAAATGTTGTGCCAATGACCAACGGGACTAGTCATGCCCCTTCTGAAGGCAGGGGAGTTGGTGATATCGATGCAGCTACTGATTATAATATGGATGATGCTTTATTGTGAGTTCTTCACTAAAGAACTATTCCTCCCTGTGCTGTCTATGAGTATTCTTTTTATCTGATCAGGGGAAATAACTTGTTGACCAAGCAATTGATGGTTCTGAGATACTTACCAACATGCAATATACACACTAAAATCAGAATCAGACTGAACATTACATATTTTAGTTCATAACTACCATGAGGTTGAACCTTTTTTTCGGTGCAAATAGTTTCTTTCTTTCTTTGTATGCTAATATCAGCTAGCTCTACTTTATCCATGATGATTTGTTTAATGTAACAACTTGTCAATGTAAAAGTTTGTCTTCCCGACGGAAAAGACCCAGAAAAAATAATTGAATATCATTAACTGTAGAAAAAAAAAGTGAGGGCTATATATATGGTAATTTTAGTAATGTTCTATTACTGTATAATTTTATTTGGTGTGACATCTACTTCGATGATCTAGAAACTTTGATGTTATTTGCTAATGGACACAATATTAAATTGTTAAAAGGAAGCATCTAGTCAGAGCAGCTGTAGTTTGTTATTTATTTTTATCAACAGTGGATTATAACAATTACATTTTGCAAAACCTTTAACCATCATTGTTATGTGAAGGTCTTTAGAAGAGTTTTGACATGTTTCAGGATGTTCTGAATGGTGAAATATTGGTACACCCTACATGTGAGTGTAAATATGTTTTGGTGTATTTATGGTATAACCAGTTGTTCCACTTTTCTGAGATTAACACGTCTTGATGTCCACACCATTTGTTGGAAAAGTCAACTGCTTACCTGCAAAGATGATTTCTTCATAAATTTACAATCTCAAGTGTTAAAAAGTTGTCATTAACTGCCTCACTGTCCAAGTGCTTGACTAATCATTATATCATTGCACACGGGGAAAAAAGGAAGTTAGGAACACTTAAAATATAAGCAATAACACAAGCTCTTATAGTTTTTGGAAAGAAAGTAATGGTCTTTTTATTCGTTAACTTTCAAGAAGATGATATTATCTAGAAAGGTTAATTCGGATACTATATTATGTGGAATTTCATTCTTAGAAGCTCTTGTAACTTGCAAATTTTTTACCCATGTCTATAGTTATGAAATATTTCTGTTATCTGGAATGTTGCTTCATGATACTCTTTAGAAACATAGAATCTCCTAAAATTGTACTGCTAAGAATTTTTCTTACTGATTTTTATTTGCTGCCCTCTGTACTGCAGAAATGATGAAGCTCGCCAGCCTCTCTCTAGGAAAGTGTCAATTCCATCCTCCAGGATAAACCCATACAGAATGGTGATTGTCTTACGGCTTGTTATCCTCTGCATATTCCTACATTACCGTGTTACGAATCCTGTGCGCAATGCCTTTGCTTTGTGGTTACTTTCTGTGATTTGTGAGATTTGGTTTGCTATATCCTGGATATTGGATCAATTTCCTAAATGGTTCCCAGTGAATCGTGAGACTTACCTTGATAGACTGGCTATAAGGTATTTACCTTTTGAGTTCCTCCGTAAAGTTTTTGTTATTCTGAACCTTTAAATTTCCAGCAGCCAACCTATCAAATTCTTTTCATTTTTGTATTTTTGATATTATGATTCTCAATTCACTTAATCAACAGGTATGACCAAGAAGGTGAACCATCTCAGCTGGCTGCTGTTGACATTTTTGTCAGTACTGTTGATCCTTTAAAGGAACCTCCTCTTGTCACTGCCAATACTGTGCTATCAATTCTTGCAGTGGACTACCCTGTTGACAAGGTTTCTTGCTATGTTTCTGATGACGGGGCTGCTATGCTGACATTTGAAGCACTGTCTGAAACTTCAGAATTTGCAAGGAAATGGGTTCCTTTCTGCAAGAAATACAGTATTGAACCCCGGGCTCCTGAGTGGTACTTTTCTCAGAAGATTGATTACCTGAAAGACAAGGTTCATCCTTCGTTTGTGAAAGATCGTAGAGCTATGAAGGTATCTAAATTACATAGTTTTTTTCTTTAGATGGGTCTTTCTGTTTCTTTGGGCATGTCTCCATCTGACAACAATTTGTTTACTGCAGAGAGAATATGAGGAGTTTAAAATCCGCATCAATGCCCTTGTTGCAAAGGCACAGAAAGTTCCAGAAGAGGGATGGATCATGCAAGATGGCACGCCTTGGCCTGGCAATAACACCAGAGATCATCCTGGAATGATCCAGGTTGGTGCGCTTAGCAATTTGGCTTCACTCTGTTGAGATCCAAATTGAATTGCCAAGTAATATTATTTCAAAATGAAAAGACCTGGATTAAAAGTTAGTTAGATACCATTTGAAACAATGTAAAATATTATTTTTTTTGAGGAAAAGTATAAAATATTATCCAAACTACTGCAAATAGTAGTTCTAAAACTTAAACCTTGTACTGCTTATGGACCCATAATTCTCGAAGAGTAAAAAGAAAAAAGAAAATAGAAGAAAGTCTCCAGAGTTGGCTATCTGTTATTATAACATGCTTGTTTTGATTACTACAAATTATAGATATGAAATGTTGTTTCCTGAAACATTTATACTGGAAGGTAGTATTTTATGCTTAATATGATTATTCATTATGTGCAGGTTTTCCTAGGCCATAGTGGAGGACTTGACACTGAGGGTAATGAGCTACCACGTTTAGTGTATGTATCTCGTGAGAAGCGTCCAGGTTTCCAACATCACAAGAAGGCTGGTGCGATGAATGCACTTGTAAGTACCTAAACATAGAAATACATATTTAGCTGCATATAGATATTTCTTTCCTTATTAATTTAATTAATATTCCTCTGCAGGTACGTGTGTCAGCAGTCCTTACTAATGGGTCTTATCTGTTGAATCTTGATTGTGATCACTACATAAACAACAGCAAGGCATTGAGAGAAGCAATGTGCTTTCTTATGGATCCAAACCTTGGAAAGTCTGTATGTTATGTACAATTTCCACAGAGGTTTGATGGTATTGATAAGAATGATCGTTATGCCAACCGTAATACCGTGTTTTTTGATGTAAGTAGGATACCCTCTCCAGCTTCCAAACTGCTTTTAGTTTGTTATTTATGGTTGTAGATGATGGATAGTCTCTCAGTAACTCGGTTATGTATGACAGCATTCGGTGCATTTTAGCAATTAACAGTTTTAGCTGACACTAAAGGTTGAGAAGAGGCTTGGTTGTGAAACATATGGTTTGAATGATATTGATGTTAACTAGGACATACCAGTTCAAAATGCTCTCCTTGTCAAAGGCTTGGGAGATGGTATATTTTTCCTAGCTAAGCTTTAACATCATTATAGTTATTTAGCCTTTACCATGTTTCTTTATGCGGTATACCCAAGTACCTGGTATAAGGTTTGGCTGTGATGGGTATAGGTTGGTGATATTCTTGAATATCTGAAACCCTAGCATGAATTCATGCGTGGGAGTTCAGTATGGCATTTTAATCTATATCTTACCTAGCTTAAGCCATATTTTTCTTGCTCTAGAACTCTCAGTATATTCCTTCTATGGGTAGGTTAACTGCATGTAGTAAAGATCATTATAGATGATTTTTATATATGATGATCAGTGTAAGATGGCTTTAAAAAAAATTCAAGAACTATGAGCTTCAAATTTCCAAGTAACCCAGAGATTCAAATCCTTTTATAGTTTTGATGGGAGATTGACAGAAATCACAAAATGTTCTCAAAGTTTTTGGATCATACTCTGATTTAGGAGCATATATATGGGATAAGGTTTGTTGGTTACTCATTTTTTGGGTTCTTTTTATTCCTTTATGGTATCTTCCTAAAGTGTTTCCTAAAGCCATTAAACATGCAATCCTGAAAGATATTCTTTTCAGTTTCGATAAGTGAAAGATACCCAAATGAATGTGATTCTGAAAGTAAAAGCACCAAAAAGCAAATTTAAGGTTTTATGCAGCTTCCAGGTTCTTCTGACCAATTTTCTTGGTATTTATATTGCCTCTAGATCAATTTAAGAGGTCTTGATGGCATCCAAGGCCCTGTTTATGTGGGTACGGGGTGTGTCTTCAATAGAACGGCTTTGTATGGTTATGAACCTCCTATCAAGAACAAGCATAAGAAAGGTTTCCTTTCTTCGTTCTGTGGTGGCTCTCGGAAGAAGAGTTCAAAATCAAGCAAGAAGACTTCTGACAAGAAGAAATCTAGCAAGCATGTGGATAACACTGTGCCAATATTTAATCTAGAAGACATAGAAGAGGGGGTTGAAGGTAATTGTATTTCATTTTGGTTGTTTTAGCAAATATATGAGGCCCATGAACGTAATGATTTTGTTGTTGATGTGCATCATTCATGTCTTCTAATTGAAATCGTGAAACATGTTTTGATGGTAATTTTTTTATTGCTTTCCTGTCATTTGAAACAAATACATCGGTCTTTGCTTGGGAGAAGCCATGATCCAGTGTCATTATGCTGATCATGTATCAGGGAAAGGGGAGATGGGGAAAAAGAGCGCCAGTTTTATTGTGTGTACAAAGCATGAGCAACTGATGCAAAAGCGTTCAGATTTTATATTTTCTTATTTCTGATGTCTTTAGTCTTCTTGAATCTTTTGTTATATAAACATTATCATATTGATGTGAAAGGTTATCCAGTTATGTAGGGAGCAACACTCTTAATTGTTTAGACAGCTAGGTGTGCTTGTGGAATTTAAATAATTCAGTGATTATGAAATTTGTATATAAATCTGCTAAATAAAATGCCTATAAAGTATTCTTATTGATAGAGAAAAGTTATTGTAAACAACCAAAATATGAGACATTGAAATATTCATATTATTAGTCACCATCATTTGCATTCTTGAATCTTCAAATGCTAAGGTCCAAAAATTCCATTGTTACCATGAAACTGTTCTCTTTCGCAATTTTGTTATCCACATGAACACCTTGATGCTATGAAACATGGACATGGTCCCAGGGATATGGGTTATGGATGTGACATGATATGGAAACTTTTGAACAAGTAGGATACTATATTGGCTAGGATATGAAAATGAATACGCACATACACAAGCACACATGTATGTATATGTATATGCACAAATATTATGTATCTATATATCTATCTATTGGTGCGTGCATGTGTAGATATGTATATGCATGTTTGTAAAGTATACATAAAACACAGCAACCTATTAAACAACATAGTTCATACATTATATGAAATAATGAACTTCCACAAACTCATTATTTAGCAATCATTCAAATTCATAAACCTTGATCCTGACTGCATATTATTAATAATGACATCAAATTTCAAAAATAAACATGAAATTCATCATTAAAAGTTTAATATTCATGAAAATAACAGAAAAATCTCTACTCAACATTCCCTTAGGTATCGGGGGACCATCTTGAGCACATACAAGAAGTATTTGTAAAGATTTTTCAATTTTGAAAAATAGGATACTTAGGTATCAAACATATATTCTAGAAGTTCCAATTGGTATTGATAAACAATATGTAATTGATGCAGACATGGTGTGCAATTTGAAGCATTAGTGCCTCCTAGTCTTATAGACAACAACGACATGATGAACAAAATATACAAGGGACAAGTTCATGGAAGAAATTATAAGTCACATGCTACATGGCGTTGCCAAGTGCCACATTCATGAAGATTGGCATCTACATGAATCATATAAAATTACGAGATGCCTTTTTAACACCTAAATAATCCAATCATTCCTGTGAATCTCCATATTCACATCCATTAGAAAAAGGAGTATTTTTATAATATTTTGTGACTTTTCATAAATAACAAAAAAGTTCTATTTGTTAACCATGGAGGTGTTTGCTTGGGAGTGGTAGATAAGCATTACTTGCCTGGTCTCTCAATTGGTCACCTGCTTGGCTGTTTTATGTTACAAGTGCATAGGCAGCTCCTTGTATAAGCTCCACCTTCTCACATACATACGCATATCGGGGGAGAGTGATGTAGTATGTTGCTAGTGTGTCTAATGCCTTTGCTGGCTTTAAGCAAGATTTGCCGAACCAGTATCGAAGGCCATACTGCCTGGTGACTCATATCATGCCATCATGGGGCATATCAAAAGAGGGACGGTTGGCGAGGGAGGGGGGAGGGGGGGAGAGAGAGAGAGAGAGAGAGAGTGGCCATCAACATCATTGAGGGGGAGAGAGGGAGTGAGAGAGAGGCTGAGAGAGAGAGGCAGTTCTTGTCGTTAGATGGGGAGAGAGGGAGAGAGACTTGCTTGGGGGGCCTTGGTGGTGGCAGCTTCATCGTTGCCAAGCTGCTGCGGATGGATCGAGGAGATTGTATTTTTGAGGGAGGGGAAGGGGTGAAGCTGCAAATGGAATCGAACATGCAAGGGTGACTGGGCAAGGCTTCAATAAAATCAAACTGAATATACAGACTGTGCAGGTAGTTGACAGACTGGTTCTGTACATCCTGAACTGGCCAGGTTGGCATAGTTTGCCAAACCATTATCACATATGCTAGGATACTTATTAGGTAAACATATCGCCTAGACTGATTTTCATACTTAATATCATCAGTTATAAATCGGTTTTACGGTTTTGGGAGTTTATCTGTTTATCAAGGGCCTTCCCTGTCCATGGTTGATGCTTATTTTCTGAGCCTGTCACCTAGACTATGTTCATTTCATGTTCAGTTCCTTATTGGTCTGGTTTGCATAACTTAGTGTTTTATTTGGCTATTCCTGTTTGATGTTGCTAAGTCATGTTTTTCTTTGTTTCGAAAATCCAGGTGCTGGTTTTGATGATGAGAAGTCCCTGCTCATGTCACAAATGAGCCTGGAGAAAAGGTTTGGCCAGTCTACTGTCTTTGTTGCCTCTACGCTAATGGAACATGGTGGTGTGCCTCAGTCAGCAACACCAGAGTCTCTTCTGAAAGAAGCAATCCATGTCATTAGCTGTGGATACGAGGATAAGACAGAGTGGGGAAGTGAGGTATGAGAGCTAGCAATGCGAAACTCTTGCTTTGTTCTGCCTTCAACTTTCTATGTTCTAAACTAGTGATATTTTTTTTACCTTGCTCGGAATGATCAAAATATTTTATGTGCTGATCCTATCCTTTTAAAAGAACTGTAATGTCATGCGTATTGAGGATGGGATGTGGCAAAAATTGACCAGACCCTGCCCAATCCTGTTTGGGCAGGGTTTAGGTCAGGATATTTTAGTTTGTGTTGGGTTGGGGTCAATTTTCTTGATCCAAATTTTAAATGGGTCGGAATGGGTCAGAGCTTTAACTTGACTCGAGTCATGAGGATATAGTTTTATTTGGTCAAAGCAAGTTTGGGCTAAGGGAGAGTTTCTAGCACTTGGTGATGGTCCAACTTCTTTCAGTTGGCAAAACACACTTATGTTGCATCTAGCAATATTTCTCTTTATAAATGTTATTGCTCATTCTTGATAGTGAATCTGAAGGAGTGCACTAGAAAGAGCTACTCTTTATAGATTCTTGGTGTCATGGTCATGCCAATTGATGATTTCCATAATGATCTAGTTCATGTTCTTTAAAGAATAAAATTCATTTTTTGCCATCAAAGGAGATTATAACTGGATGATAAGCTTTTGTTCACTTTACTATCATACTGGGGATTATGGCGGTGGAACCCATGTATCTCTGCCATTTACTTGTTTATCCCCCACACTCTCCTTTTTCTTTTTTGAGGACTCTGGGTTGGGCCTTTCCCTTGTATGGACACCCTTCTTAAAACAGATACACCACTCCATTTACTCTAAAGTGACTAAAATAGACAAAAATACATGGTACCAAACCAGGAATATATTTATCACATCTACTTAAAAAATTTTTGGTTTGTGGGTTTAAGGCCATCCATCAAATGCTCTCTTCTATAAACCTTGTGCTTTTGAACATGCCAAATATTTGGTAGAACTATAAATTTAACTTGCACAAGATGCTATTCTTCGAAATATATAGCCACTCCATTTTCTAAATTCTACCAAGTTGAAGCCATTAGAGCTTGCTGACCACATTTCTACTTGCCTAGATGTCATCTCAAGGTAAGGACACTCTTATTATCTGTTTTTTTTCTAAAGAAAAAAAAAAAGGCAAGTTCGACACACTGATAGAATTGTGTTTGTTTTCACAAGATGTGTGGCATCTTGGTCTGTGAATTATAGGTTTACTTGTTATTTCGTAAATATGTTCTTAGCTTCTGATGAAAATCAATTATTCTGAACAGTTTCTGGTAGTATGGCAAACAGGTTTGTATAGGTTTTTAAGCTTCATTCTCTCTCTCTCTCTTTTTGGACTTTTGAGTTACAACAACAGCTTCTATTTGTAATCTATCAGTGTGTCGTACAGAAATGGAGCTTTCCCCTTTTTTTTTATATATTTCTGATTTTTGCATAAATTGCTTTCTCTTTTCCTTTTAACCATATTTATGCAACATATGAGTTAAATCTATTTTTATTATGGCATCATTGGATTAAGAATTTATGCTGCTTTCTGATTGATATTTTTGCTATGCATAGACCCTAGTTCATAACACCATTCATTTAGTGTAATAGTGTACCTTATGCAAGACCTACTGGCATTTCATTTATTGTTGTTGATATTTGCTTATGTGCTGTTGTCTACCATATTTTTACAACACGAGTCAGTGTTGTTTTAGTATGGCATGCTGCTTTGTGATTGATATTTTCGCTCATGCACAGGACCGTAGTTCATAATACCATCATCTAGTGTAACAATGTATCTTATGCAAGACCTGCCATAATTCCATTTATTGTTGTTGATATTTGGTTATTTCTGTTGCCTTTTTCCAAATTGAAAACTTTTGCTGATTCAGCTTTGTAATATCCAGGGTTCTCCTAGTTTCCAACTAGAGCCTGGATAAAGGCTGACAAGGTATTCTTAGATGGGAATGGAAAAGCAAGATGTACTTTTGCAAGGAAAATAGTAGTTTAAATAGGCTAAACTCTGCAAGGAATTGGCTTTTATTGTAAAAACTTAGTTTATATAAATTTATTTGGAAGTGACTTAAGAAACTTACATTTATCAGGAAGGCAGGCAGAGTTGCCAACGAGGAACAAAAAATCGCAGAAAACCACCTAGATATGAGCTTCAGCATAGAACCGATTGATAAGGAATTTCATAAAGTAATAGTTTACTTAGATGCTTTATGTAGCTGCTTCTTGGTTGTTGCTAGACTACATTATGGTCTTATAAATCAAGGACCTCAACACTTTCTAAACGTGTATTCATTTTACCATAGGTAGCGGTCTCTTTCTCCTGTAGAACTTGGGTTATGCTTTCCTCTGCACTGCATGAAAGCTTTTCATTATTGTCAATGCAAGTTACTTCCACAAGCTTTTTATGATTGTATTCTGATAAATCTTCAACTGCCTTTGCAGATAGGATGGATTTATGGCTCTGTTACAGAAGATATTCTCACTGGGTTCAAGATGCATGCTCGTGGCTGGCGGTCAATCTACTGCATGCCTCAACGCCCAGCATTTAAAGGATCTGCTCCAATCAACCTTTCGGATCGTCTGAACCAAGTGCTCCGTTGGGCCCTGGGATCTGTTGAGATTCTCTTCAGCCGCCATTGCCCAATATGGTATGGGTATGGAGGACGGCTGAAATTCCTAGAGAGATTTGCGTACATCAACACTACCATTTATCCACTCACTGCTGTTCCCCTCCTCTTATACTGTACGCTGCCCGCCGTCTGTCTGCTCACTGGGAAGTTTATCATCCCTCAGGTATTCAGGTCAACCTTCTCAAGTATGCTCATTTGAGATCAATTTGATTTGATATTTAAAATTTTCCCTTCGGCTCTGTAAGTTGCAAATTGCAGTCTGAATGAGTCGAGCATTCAGAACTGATGTTTATACTTCAACAGCAACACATATCCCACCCATGTGAATGGGTTTGCACAGATCAAAGTATGATCTATCAAGGTTCATGAACATTTTCTAGCGCGCTCTTGACCTAATGTCCATGTTTTGCAGTACTGACCATACATGTTTGTACCATCTATACTGCCTCGTGCCACTAATGATGTCTTTTAGACTAGATGGGTTGCAGCTGCAAACTTTACTAATGTTAACTTTGATTAAACTTCTCGTGGCCAGACTCATCTAGTCTATAAAATATCAGAATTAACTGAACTTTATGCATGCTCGAGTTATCATGCAGATGCAATCATAACAAGCATGTGCTATTTCACAGGCAACTAAGTGCTTTTACCTGCGTGAATTTGATTACAGATTAGCAACATAGCCAGTATCTGGTTCATCTCTCTCTTCCTTTCCATCTTTGCCACTGGTATTCTGGAAATGAGGTGGAGTGGTGTTGGGATTGATGAATGGTGGAGGAATGAACAGTTTTGGGTTATTGGAGGTGTTTCTTCCCATCTCTTTGCGGTCTTCCAGGGTCTTCTCAAAGTTCTTGCAGGTATTGACACCAACTTCACTGTTACCTCCAAGGCATCAGACGAAGACGGTGACTTTGCTGAGCTCTACATGTTCAAGTGGACCACACTTCTGATACCACCAACTACCCTTCTGATAATAAATCTGGTGGGGGTGGTGGCTGGAATCTCTTATGCTATAAACAGTGGATACCAATCATGGGGTCCACTCTTTGGCAAACTCTTCTTTGCTTTCTGGGTGATTGTCCACCTCTATCCATTCCTCAAGGGTCTGATGGGGCGGCAGAACCGTACTCCAACTATTGTCGTTGTTTGGTCTATTCTCCTCGCATCGATCTTCTCACTGCTGTGGGTTCGAGTTGATCCTTTCACCACTCGGGTAACCGGACCGGATGTTCAGCAGTGTGGAATCAATTGCTAGAAATTGAGGCAGAAAGGAGGAAATGCAAAATGATGTATCATATGCTACCAAAAGACTGAAAAAATGGTTGAGCTTATTTATGTAGACTTGTACACTCTTGGGGCTCACCGATTTTACTTATATGTAGAGCTAAGACTTGTTTTAGATGTTTGCTGTTCCACACGTTAAAATACTGTCATTATTTTTTTGTTTATTTCCTGTATTGTTTGGTCAAAAACACTTGCCAGCAATTGTCAATGATTTCAATTTTCGTCCAATGGAAAAATTTGACTGTTTGTCTTCCATCGGTGGCATAAAATAATGGCAGCAAATATCAAGTCCTTTACAGTGCTGTGTATCTACTTTTTCTCTCATATTTATTTTATGTCTCTGCCATCCTTTTGTTGATCCTCTATCTTGGTCTATGTTAATAATCATCTTATTGTTGTATGGAGGGTTGGTGCGATCACCCAGATAGGGTCGAGGTATCTGCTTGATTTCTGAACAATTGTGTTGCAGGCAGGATGGGCGGTAAAGAGAATTTCCTTTTTGTAATTTGCAATATTGATGTGCTATAATTGATTTCAGATTGGCTTTTGGTTCTGCTGATTGCCTAGTATTTTAGGAAAATAGGTAAAGAATATGGATTAGTTAAAGGGTGCCTACCGGCTGATATGATGAATGTCTCTTGATGCAAGAGACCTGGATTTGGGTTTGCCTGGGCTTTCCAGCACCATATTTCTTTTCTTGAAAAGAAAAAGCTTCCCACCATCATATTTCTTTTCTAGAGAATAGAAGTACCAGTTATTTAGTAGTTGCCACTATTGCATTCAACTAGCTTTTAGATCAGAATGACAACAATCAAATGCGATAATAATAAACAATAAAAGAAAGAAAAACCTTGAAAAATAAAAGACCTATGCGAAACGGATAGCTGTTGGATTGCAGCAGAATGTATATTTACCTTAGAGGTGGTCTTTAACATGCTAAAATTGAATGAACTAACCTGATCAAAAGTCGAGGATACCAGTTTGGATATGTGATTCGCAGCGTAGACTTGTGGATGGGTTTTACAAATCCTTGTGATGCTGTTTCTCTGTGTTTCCTCTCTTTCGTAGCCTCCGTGACAACAAATACCGCCAGAAGTCTAATAAAATAGCTTACTCTTAAACATCGTTTTAGAAGAGGCATGAAACGAGAGGAGCAGGGAAGAGAGAACAGGTGGAGCTCCTAATGACCTGCCTTATGCAATATTTTCTTTATTATTATAATTTCCTTTGCCTCCGTCAAGAATGAAATGGTCCAATTCCGCTATACAAGGAGTAAATAACTAGAAAATATGGCCACCATCCACCACCGATTTACATTTTCTGGAAAAAAAAACTCATCAGTTTTACTTTTTCTTCGTATAAATAAATTTTAGTGGAATCAAAAAATAATCTCCTTGAAGCACCGTAAGCCAAGACATTTCCCTTGATATATATGAGGGTGGCAATTTACTTTGCCCACCCAATATGATCCGATCGCAGCAGATCTTATATGGTTACAAAAATAGTAAAATCCACCGGATGTATATCTATTCACAAATCCTTTCTTCAAAACTAAAAAATCTATTTGTATGTAAAAATAGATGTATATATCATTTTATCCAACCCAATCTATTTAATTTGTTCACTCGAGACTCAATCCATCCTGCTTTGGATATAGGCAATGGCCTATCCGAACGATATGGCCCATTGCCATCTATATGAGCATCCAATCAGATGTAGTGCAGACTTGAACAGGCGAAAACTTTTTGCTCATACGTGCCTACAGAGGATCTCTCTTCCACAAACTGGAAGGCAAAGACCAATTTATCTTTCTTGACCAAAGAGAACATGCTAGAGGAGCTCGTAGGCAATTAAAATGTAGATATGAACCATTCTTGGCTCAATTCCATGCTAAGCTCTTTTAAAACAAAAGTCTAAAAACCTCAACAAGCTGTACTGAACCACATTGAGCCACCGAGGATTTGAACCATGCTGTGCTAACTGTACTAACCCACACGCGACACTCCCTCTGCTATACGAGGGATTCTTATGACAGGAATGCTAACCCATTGGCTAGGTCATAATTTTTGCTACATTTGCATCGGTGTCAAGGACTGTCAAGATTTGAAAATTCTGAAAATTCAGACAAGTTGTGACATTTTCATTTTAGATTAATATTGAATGGTTCAGTTACCATGATGCCCATACTGGTCCTCAAGCATTGCCTCCGCTGCTGCATTGCATGGGTTTTGATCCACGCATGGGAATAAGTTTCATTCAATTTGGTGATCAAATAGTGATGAACGAGTACTTGTAATAGGTCTAATGATGACTTTGGTTAGTGAGACCTAGCTGCATGGGATGGTTCTGGTTGGATAAATGGACTTCAAGAACTTGCCAACTTTGTATATCCTTTCTTTTATTCTGTCGATCTAAAGCATGCAAAGCTTTCTTCATGGTTCTCCACTTCGTCATCTTTCTCCAGTAGAGCCGACCATCTGCATCTTATGGAGCAAGCTCTGCGGTTCGCTGGTGAAGGAACCTTTTTGTTTCTTGCAACAACCAAATGACTAACAAACCACATGCTTGAAAGCTCATCCAAAGTGATTCAGCTCCCTTGTCTTCATCGATCGAATGGTAAAGATCACACATCATCCAAAGATGTGAAGTATTTGATGTCACACTACACCCCTAACCGATGTACATGTCCGTTAAATAAGGCAGATTTTGATAGGCCAAAGAAATCTACGTAAGATTCTCACTCAGTTTCAGAAAACTGGTACAACTAGAGTTTTAGTCGATGTAGACTTCAGCTCGTCAAACTCTCTTCTATTTACATAAGCAAACAAGAACAGATGGAGATGGCAAGGAGGCAGTTCAGACCCTTCCGACCAAACCGGCGCCCTTGCCTCCAACGGCCCTGATTCCCTGTCCTCAAAGAATGTATTCTTTTACCACCAGCAAGTGCTAAAACTTGCGTCATTGCGGGTCACACACAAACTGCCATTTCTTTCGCTGAACACTTTGCCTCCTCTCTTGGTGTTACTTGCATATTCCAAACATCACGGGCTTTCATTTTCATGTTATTTTGGGTTAGAGTGCACAAATTACCAACTTGTCATACATGGTTGTTATTGAATCTCTTGGAAACAATGGGGTGACTACCTCACCTTCCTGACATTTAGCTTTCACCATTGATTCATGTACTTATTAAAAAAAAAAAAAAAGAAGAAAAGATTATATCTAAAAATATCAAGGTGACACAAGTTCATTGGCGTAAATATGTTCGAATGTCTAATTTTGACTCGAGATCGATTAATGTGATGATTGAATTGTAGCGAACTTTGGACCGTGCAATTAGAGATGTTCATTAACTTGGTCTTTTCATGAAAAGCACTCTTTATGTTGCTGCATCAGGACTTAGGGTGGCGGATATATGCGTCATGCGAAAGAAGGATTTGTCCTTCTTCGTGCGAATCCGTTAGTGCAACCATCGCTTCAAGATCTATGTAGGTGGATGATTGGAGTTTGGAGTGCTTTGATATCTGTGCTAAGCACGATCCATGGTCGACATTGTGAAAGGAGATCAATTCCCAAACCCAGTGTATCATGCCGTAATGAGAATGATGGCTTTAAGAGTTGGGTTAATTGAAGTCTGACATTGATCGATACAATTCCTTTGCAACTCTTACGATCACTGAATAGGGCATGTTTGGAATGACTCTGCGTCTAGAGATTACATCCAATTTACCGAGTGATTTGTTTTCCAAAAGGAAACAAAATCTTAAGCAAACCTTTCTTGTTCCACTTGAGGTTCTGTTGCGGAAATGTACAAGTGAGTTTAGCTTCAAGTTTCGTTTTCTTTATTTAGTATTATTTTAAGTCTTGTGCTGAATTGTTACGTGATCATGTCACTAAATGCTGATTTTTTTCCTTTTTTGAGGGCGTGCATGGGATGGGATTTTAGATATATGTTCATCACATATGAATCATATGTCACTAAATGTGTTAGCAAAATGTTATCATATTGGGATTAGACATGCAATCGGACATCCTAATCATTTTACATGGTATCATGGTCGTATATAGCATAAATTATTATTAGTTATAAATGCAACATGACAATGTAATAAATCTATTATCTATTGTGCGTGTATATGTGTGTGTATGTGTACACACTTAAAATAGAGGCTCAGCATAGCTCTTTATTTGCGACATAGATGCCGGTATTAATAAAACCGATATTTATGTGATAGGCCATCATTAACGTTCATTGCTTAATGTGCAACAGATATTAGTGATGGTATTAATATTGGACCATTAATATTCATTGCTTAATATGCAACAAAAATTTAATAGCCAAATTTCTATTGAATGTTGATCATGGCCACTCAAATTATTATTATAATCATTAATACTGGTGTGCACATGGCAAATAAAGAGCTCTACAAATATAATCAGCTATCATTAAAATTCAATGTTTAATAGAAAATAAATATTAATGATAGTATTGAAGTACTCGCCTACTAAAGTTCATTGGCTCAAGTTCATAGCTTCTTATGCAATTGAAAATTGGCATATTAAGTGATGAAATTTAATGGTTGAGCACATTAACATTGTCATCAGCATCTAGTGCTTGTTAAATAATTAACTTTAATAATAGCCAGACACATTCATATCAGTATAATTAATAGTGTTATCCACGTGGCAAATAAGGAGCTGCGAGCCTCTATTTTAGATAAACATAATAGATTCATGTACTTGGCTGAATATTAATATATAAGAAAAACTTAATCGCCAAATTTCTATGATGAACTTCAATAGCCGAGCACATTAATACAATCATTAATATCTAAGACATATTAATGATGATATTAACTTGCTAACATAATATGCGAAATTTCTGTTATATTTTAAGAACTTTAATGGTGCCGAACATATCAATACCGTTGTTGATGTCTGTTGTATATTAAGTGTAAGGTGAGTCTACATATATAGGCCCACACCTTTTTTTTTTCTTCATTTTTATAGGACAGAAATTCTATTTCTTGTTCAACTTATTGTAAGGCTAAAATGGCTTTCAGCAAACTCAAGTAACCAACAGAGAAAGAAGCAGCATTGATATCAGAGAAAGAAACTTAAGTAAAGCTAAAATCTATTTCAGCAAACTCAAGTAACTTAGAAGCAGCAAGCAGAGAGAGGAGAACAATTTTGCACGCATGGAATTGCTCAAAAACGAGCATAGACAGAATAAGGTTGCGTTTCATCTCATTTATAAATTATATCATTGCATAAGGAGAGAGAAATGGCAAAATATTTTTTGGCATCTGGCGCGCCTTGTGACACTTTCGTCTCAATCTTTGCCATCAAAATCCATACCCATGAATCATGAATAGCAAGACTCAATTAAGTAATAACTAACATCTTTCTTTTCCTGTCCCTTTCTGGCCTCCAAAAGATGAGCAACCCCATCTCGTGTGTGTATATATATTATAAGCCTATCATGTCATGCTTCCCATCTCCGCAATCTTTAACACCCAAGATATATAGTTGTCATCTCTTTCCCCTGAGACTACAAATGGCCATACGCAATCTTCTCTTGCTTCTGTTGTTCTCCTTTCATTGCTTCTCCTGCTTTAGCAATTCAGAAGACCCTTTTGCCAACTTCTTTGTGGAACCTCCTTCCAGCATGGTCGCAGGTGAGGAAGGGGATGCGGCTTCTAGATCCAAGAGCTCTAGCATGGAGCGTTTTGATCAATTAGGTGGTCGAATACCTTCACGGAGAGTGGTGAACGTGGACAACTATGGTGCTAAGGGTGATGGAACTGATGATAAGGAGGTGCCATACATTCATCTTGGAACGCCTAACAAAAAACTCAGTACTATTTCATGTATTTCTGATGACACTTGAATCTTTGGCCAGGCATTTGAGAAGGCATGGAAAGAAGCTTGTGCCTGTCATTCTTCAGTAGTTTTTTTGGTGCCCGAACGCAAGAGATATCTTCTTAAGTCAATCATCTTCTCCGGTCCTTGTAAATCCGACGTCACAGTGATGGTGAGACAAGAATTGCAATGCCACGCTAACATGTGAATGGTCTGTGCTCCCTGTCAGATTTGTACTAATATTTGTTCTCAAAAATCAGATCAAAGGTACTCTTGAAGCTTCTCCAAATCCATCAGATTGGGATGACAGTGATAGGAGGCACTGGATCCTATTCAGTGGCATAAGAAATCTAGTAGTAGGAGGTGGAGGAATTCTTGATGGTAAAGGGAGGAACTGGTGGCGAAACTCTTGCAAAATTAACACAAGTCGGGTAATTGCATTCACATAATTAATTAATTAATTAATTAATCCACCTGTTTCTCCTTAATGGACTACTGATCATTTGCTCCCGAATTTCTTTTCTAGTTTCAGCCTTGCATTTCTGCACCAACGGTATGTCCGCGATCGACGTGCAAGAATTTTATACATTTGGATGGAGCTATAGAATGTTATCGAATGATCCACCATCTATGAATAATAGTGTTGGGTTGCAACAGGCTTTGACCTTCTATTCATGCAAAGATCTGCGGGTGGAGGACCTGAAAATAAAGGACAGCCAGCAAGTTCACGTATTATTCGAGCATTGTACAGATGTTGAAGTTTCCAGGCTCACCATCACTGCACCCAGTTGGAGTCCAAACACTGATGGAATTCATGTGACAAGCACTAAGAACATGCTCATAACCCATAGTGTCATAGGAACAGGTAAAGTATTCTGACGATAATCCCAGATAACTCTTTGTGTTAATGAATTGATAATAATGCTATAAAAATACAATTAAGATAACGAATGATGTAACCAAATGCGAGCAACCCCGAGGTTGTAGAAATCTAATATGTTGATTACTATGTTACTTGATATTATTTCTTTTCTTCAAATTAAAGAAAGAAAAAAAAAAATGGAGAACTAGGTTACTTATGTTTATACAACTGATGCAGGTGATGACTGCATATCGATCGTCGATGGTTCGAAAAGATTGAAAGCTACTGAAATAGTTTGTGGACCTGGTCATGGGATCAGGTCCGTGTCTCTAACTTCAACCTGTTCAAAGTTCATTACTTTCAGATGGGAGCACCTACTTAACTTTTATAGTTTGGTGTGTAGCTTGCCAATTTTTAATGCCTTCCCTTCTTTCTTCTGGTGACCAGCATTGGAAGTCTTGGGGCTGGCAACTCGGAAGCTCACGTCTCCAATGTGCTGGTCGACAAAGTTACCTTGAAGAATACTACAAATGGCGTCCGGATCAAAACTTGGCAGGTATTATTCAGTTCAGTTAGCAATGACTCACATTTCCCTCTCAGTGTGACTTGGTCTACATCACCCCCAGAGCTCAGCATTCCCCCGGAGAGCTCACTCCCGGGGAATTTTGAGGGATGTTTCCCTTAAAGTTTTTCGTTATAGCAATATTTGTTAATATTAATTAACATGACAAAGTTAGGTGTAGGATCGCAATGACCGAGCTCGACTTGATTGATAAAAAAAACTTAGGCTCGAAACTCGACTTTAGATCGATCTAGAGCCTTCATATTTGTTGAGATCGCGTGCACCGGACTGGATCGATTTAGACTTAAATTTTAATATTGTATCTCTTTGAGGCAATTCACCAAATAAATCATAGGCATAAATAAATAAACACAAACGGCACGAAATTTATGTGGTTCGGCATAAGGAGCCTACATCCATGGGGAGAAGGAGTAATCTACTAAATAATCCATCTCGAAAATAGATATAATATAGAGTACAAAATATCCAAAATCAAAATCACAAAGAAGGCAATGGTATATCAAATAGAAGGCAACAGAGATCCAGTTGGATCAACCAATCTTAGCCTCGGCAATAGATCAAAGGTAAAAGAATACCTGAGATGAAGATTCATTTTTCAACCTTGGAAAAAAATTAAGATAAAATACCAAAACACCAACCGAAAAACAGAGGCGTTCGGTCAATAGCACAGGGCATTCGTGAAACCAAGAAGAGAAGAAAGCTTCAAGAATCCTCGCATCCAAAAGAAAGAGAATGGAGAATGGTTCGCCCAGATGCCTTTGGTGCAGAGGTCCAATCAAACATAACCAAAGAAAAGTAGAGCAATATCAAAGATGCAAAAGATGGAGCAAAGAACCCTTTTTAACCAACCTGAGAGGGGGACTATGGCCTCTATTTAAAAGAAAATAAACCTAGCTTTTTCGGCGAATCAGGAAACCCACTTTCCTTCGAAGAAGAATACCTAAGAGTCACAGGAGTCAATCAGGAGAAAATAATAAACCTCTTTTTGCAGATAACCTCCTAACATATTGTTATTTGGAGCAATATATAACAATCCTCCTTCTTGCGATAAATATTATACCTTATATCAGATGTGGATTTAAAAAAGATAAATAAATACTACCTCCTCCTCACCATAAGCTCCGAAGGGCATTACCATATGCTTATACCAATCAAGTTCAAAAAATTTCTTAACTTAATTGTAGGGATTGATTTAGTAAGCATATCAGTCGAATTATTAGCAGTGTAGATTTTTTAAAGCTGGACATTATCTTTTTCTACCAAATCTCTGATGAAGTGATATCTGACATGTACATGCTTTGTGCATTCGTGATACATCTGATCTCTGGCAAGGTGTAAAGCACTCTGGCTGTCACAATGAATATCCAAATAATTCTGTTTGAGACCTAAATCATGCACCAACCCTCTTAGCCAAATGTTTTCTTTGCTGCCTTTGTCAATGCCATTACTCTACTTCAGTGGTAGACAAAGCAACTATAGACTATAAAGTAGCCTTTCAACTTACTGCACATCCAGAAAGAGTAAACACATATCGGATCAAAGATCTTCTATCCAAGTTACAAACATAATCTGCATCACAGAATCCTATAACTATATAATTATTTTATGCAGAGAATACCAATCTCAATTTAGAAGTACCTTTCAGATATCTAAGTATCCATTTCATAGCTAACTAATGAGCCTTCTCAAGCTTATCTATGTATTTGCTCATTACACTTACTGCTTGTAAAATGTCGGGTCGAGTGTAGACCATCGCATACATGATGTTGCCAACTGCAGTTGCATATGGCACTCTAGACATATATCTCTCTTTTTCTTCCATCTAAGGAGAGTTTCTAATAGAAAGTCTAAAATGACCGGCAAAGCGAGTAGTGACTGGCTTGACTGTAGACATACCAAATTTATCCAAGACTTTCTCAATATAACGATGTCGAGTAAGAAAAAATCTACCTAACTGCCTATTGCGAATAATCTCTATCCCAAGTATCTTCTTTGTCAGTCCAAGGTCCTTCATTTTAAATGCAGTATTGAGGTCAGCTTTTAGCTTTTGGATGACTGACATGTCCTTGACTGTAATTAACATATCATCCACATATAGTAATAAGTAACAAAAGGATCCGTCTGAAAGCTACTGGTGATATACACAATTATCATATGGAGATCTACTATATCCATGGTCGACTATAAATTTATCAAATTTGCGATACTACTATCTTGGAGACTACTTGAGACTATATAAAAATCTCTTGAGTAAACATATATGATCTTCTTTATCTGGAATCTCAAAATCAGATGGCTATTGTATATAGATCTGTTCCTCTAAATCACCATGAAGAAAAGCTATCTTAGCATCTAGTTGTTCCAGCTCTAAGTTTTGAGAAGCAACGAGAGCAAGTAACACACGGATAGAAGAGTGTTTGACTGTAGGAGAAAATACCTTCTTATAATCAATATCCTTCCTTTGACTGTAGCCCTTTGCTACTAGCCTAGCCTTATATCTAAAATCTTGAGGACTGACTCCTTCCTTCTTCTTAAAGATCCATTTGCAATCAATTTTCTTCTCATCTTTTGGTAATTTGACTAACTTCCAAGTCTGATTCTTTTCTAAAGACTGTAGTTCTTCAACCATAGCCATGGTCACTGATCAGCCCATGGACTACTAATAGCCTCCTGATATGTAGTCAGCTTATCACCAATGGTGTCTGCAACACTCAGAGCATAATAGACTAACTCAGCACAAGCAAGATTCTTAAAGTCATACCTTTGAGGTGCTCTAATCTGACGCCTGGGTCTTCGAGTGGCAATACTATCAATCTGATTCTAGCCCTATAATGTTACCTTAACCTGAGTCTGTATCTCTTCATTGGTTTGCTGTTGTTGTTCATTATAAGTATCTTCATTTGACTGCTACTGTTATGATTTAATAGTCTACTTGATATCCATAATAGTTCTATTTTGCTGACCTTGATCCTGATCTCTTCGAGAAGAACTAGGCTGTAGCTGCCTTGAAGGAGTGGCTATCTCATGAAATATCACATCCCTGCTGACTAGAAATTCTTGAGATCTAGGCTCTATGCACCATAATCTATAGCCCTTCACCCTATATGCATATCCAATAAATATGCACTTTTTAGCCTTAGGGTTCAACTTTCCATCTCTGACATGTGCATAAGCTGGACACCCAAAGATTTTGAGTATTGAATAGTCTGCAGGTCTTCCTGTCCACATCTCTTTTTGGAGTCTTCATGCTTAATGCTGATGCTGGGGATCGGTTTATAATATAGCAGGCTGTGTAAGTGGGCTCTATCCAAAAATCTCTACTTAATCTAGAACTAGATAGCATAGATATAACTCTCTCTAATAGTATGTAGTTTATGCGTTCTATCACACCATTCTATTGATGTATACCCATAGTTGTTCTGTGTCTAACAATGCTTTCTGATTTGCTAAAGCTATCAAATACTGTAGAACAAAATTCTAAACCATTATCCGTCTGAAAGATTTTCACCTTCCTTTCGATTTGCCTCTCGACCATAGCCTTCCACCTTTCGAATGTTTCAAATACATCACTTATTTTTAATGATGTATATCCAAACTTTTCGAGAGTAATCATTAATAAAAGTAAGTATATATCTTGATCCATCCTTGGATGTAATTGGGGCAAGTCCCTATAGGTCAAAATGAATATAATCTAATATACCAGTTGTCCTATGCACGCTTACAGTAAAGCTGACTATGTGTTGTTTTCTAAATATGCAGTGCTCATAGAATCCAAGTGCACCAATCTTCTGATTACTTAGCAGACCACGTCTGTTCAGCTCCTGTAAACCTTTGTCTGAGATGTGTCCTAGTCTCTGGTACCATAAATATGTCAACTACTCAATAAAAGATTGTACAGCTGATGCCTGACCAACCACCGTACTGCCATCTAGATAGTAAAGGGTGCTACTTAATTTACCTCTTAATAAAGTTAATATCTCTTTATTGATAGTTATAGATCCTCACCCCATTTGCCCTCATAACCTGCTCTGTCAAAAGCATATACTGAGAGAAAGTTTCTTTTTAATTTAGAAACATATCCGACATCATCCAATATCACCATAGTATTTAAATTAGATTTAATTTGGATTATACCAATACCTTCTACATTATAGATACCATCATCCTCAAGACGAACGGTATCATCTTTACAAGATCTAAAGGAAGAGAACCATTCCTTATGAGATGTCATGTGGAAAGATGCTCCAGAGTCCATGATCTAAGTATCAGCATGACTAACACTGCAAGCAGCTGTAAATATTGTATCGTCTGGTATACTGCTATGACCTCCTAAAGAAACTATAATTGATGTCGTACCTGAGACTGTTCCTTTATCTTTTTGTTTCTTCTCTTTTTTAGATTGTAGAAGTCTACATTCTGATTTTTAGTGGTCTAATTTTTTATAATAGTGACAAATACCTAGTCTTTTAGGTCTAGACTTTGATCTATTTTTGGACTTACTTCTACCTATCCATCCTTTTTCTGTTTATCTCTGCCTCTAATAGTAAGACCTTGAGCTGAAGTCTGAGTCTAATGCTGAAGCTGTACTTTTAATCTAAGCTCATTGAATAACAAAGTAGCTTCTACTTCTTCAAGACTTATAGTTTTTCTTTCATAAGGTATGGTAATAGTAATATCCTCAAAGGACTTAGGCAAAAAGTAAATTAGAATCAAAGCCTTATCTTCTTTATCTATATCGACACCGATATTTGTTAGATCAAGAAGGAGCTTATTATACTCATCCAAGTGATCCTTAAGTGAAGTTCCTTCCGTCATACGAAATGTGTATAATTTTTTCCTCAAATATAATCTATTGGTCAGGGATTTTGCCATATATAGACTATCTAATTTTTTCCATACTCCTTTGGCTGTATCTAGATTCACAACATTGCATAGGACTTTATCACTCAATCTTGAAAATAGGATTCCTAGGGCTCTCTCATTAATTTCTTCTTTAGTAGCCTCATTATCTTCTGGGATTGCATTCATACCCTTAAGAGCTTTTACTATGCCTTCTTTAACCAATAGATATTTCATTCTTACCTTCCATAGTGAAAAGTTGCCTGTGCCATCAAGGATGGCCACTTCATGCTTGATGGTGGTGGAGTAAGAAACAGACGCCGAATCATTAGCTATTGAAGAACTTTGTTGCTTGTCACTAGCCATCTAAGTGCTTTAATATCAGTTGTTGAGATCGTGCATACCGGATTGGATTGATTTAGGCTTAAATTTTAGTGCTATATCTCTTTAAGGCAATTCACCAAACACATCACAGGCATAAATAAATAAACATAAATGATATGAAAATTACATGGTTTAGCATAAGGGGCCTACATCTATGGGAAGAAGGAGCAATCTACTAAATAATCCATCCCAAAAATAGGTACAATATAGAGTACAAAATATCCAAAATCAAAATCATAAGGAAGACAACAATATATCAAATAGAAGGAACAAAGATCCAATTAGATCGACCAATCTCAGCCTCGGCAATAGATCAAAGATAAGAAAATACCTGAGATGAAGATTTCTTTCTCAACCTTGGCAAAAAATCAAGATAAAATATCAAAACACCAACAAAAAAAAGGGCATTCGGTCAATAGCACAGGACATCCGTGAAATCGAGAAGAGAAGAAAACTTCAAGAATCCTCGCATCTAGAAGAAAGAGAATGGAGAAAGGCTCGTCCAAATGCCTTCAGTGCAAAGCTCCAACAAAAAAAAAGCAAGAGCAACCAGAGATGCAAAAGATGGAGCGAAGAATCCTTTTTAACCAACCTAAGAGGGGAGGGGGGCTATGGCCTCTATTTAAAAGGAAATAAATCCAGCTTTTCTGGCAAATCAGAAAACCCACTTTCCTTCGAAGAAAAACACCTACGAGTCACAGGAGTCAATCAGGAGAAAATAATAAACCTCTTTTTGTAGATAACCACCTAACATATTGTTATTTGGAGCAATATATAACAATATCCAAGTTCAAACTCGACTTAATCAATATATATATATATAAGACTTGAGATCAAATCAATTCGAATATCAACCAAACCATACTTAAGCATGTTTAAGCCTTGATCATAATTTTAAAAAAATAAAATAAAATATGATATAATATTATTTTAAAAATATTAAATTAATAATATATATTATAAATAAAATAAAATAAAATAACAGATATATGACTGGACTTACAAGCCTTCAAGCCAAGTATTTTGCTATTTAAGCTCGACTTGAGCTCGATAACAATTAAGTGAGTCCAGTTTAGATCCTAGTCGAGCTCAAGCAGCTCGCTAGTTGCTTAGCTCATTTACACCCCTAGTTAGATACTAAGAATTATGTATATATTTTGGTTAAGCTAAGAAATATTACTTTTGCATTCTAAAATAGGTTCTTCCATGATTGTGATGTTATACTAATATTGCTTCTTATTTTCATCCCAATATACCTAATATATAGGTTTAGTATTATGTTGGACTAAGTCATAGGCTTTTAGGTGGTACTAAATAACCTAGCACAACCATGACAAAATAAACTATGTTGAAGCCTATCTATTGAGTTAGGTCACTTATATGGCTAGATGGCTTAAAAATAAAAACAAGAAGTTATTAAATAAAAAGTAGCTCATATAAGAGGGTTGGGAGTAGTGAGGCATGCCCAGGAAGTCCACTCCTAATTGAGTGATAATTGAGAGATATCTTGTGAAAATACAAGTTTGTGAAAACAAAGGTTTAGAGATGAAAAAGTAGAACATTGAGATGGATGGATCCATGAACCCTAAACATGACGTTTCAACTACATAATTTTATAATACATTCCAATTCGCTCTAAATGTACATCCTTTCCACCTTCAACATGGGAATTGCTATTTATCAATAAATATACTATGTATATTTTAATTACAGAGCTTTGAAAATTAGTGAGAAGAAATAAACAGGCTATGAAGAAACAAACTTGCTTTGACTCTTGTCAATATCTTGTAATCATCCATACACACACATACACACACACTCTCTCTCTCTTTCTCTCTCTACTTCTTTCTCTTCCTCTCTTCCCTCTCTCTTTTTGTCTGTCGATGCTTGTGTACGCTTGCATCAATAGTGAACTCTTTAGAAACCACATCTTAAGTATAACAAAGGGAATAACACCTACTAGAATTATGTCATACTTGGAAAATAATCCCATGATTTAAACAAAAACATATCCTCCCATATGGAGGGATAAAACATGTAAAATCTAATCCATTAAAAGCAATATAATAGTAAATTAAATCTTTTGGCATGTACCTCTTGCAAAAGGATAGAGGAAGTACATTGAATCCTTACTATTAGATTTGGAACTAGTATTTATAAAATATTCCTTTTCTATGATATTAAATTCATATATGAAAAAAGTAAATAATTTTTTTATCAAAAAAACTCTGATATATGTAGCCTTCTTGGTGAATTTAAGCCTATGTAGTAAATCTCCAACCTTTTGAACTCCTTTAGCAACCTTATAGATTTTGGTAATATAGCATTAATATATGTCTATATGTTCTTGATGAACAAATTTCTATCAAGTTTAAACACTATAACAAATATCTTGAAGAATCTAAAGAATGATAGTTTCTATTTCAACCAAATAATGTTTTAAATTTTTAATAAGCATTTGATGTCTTTGATGTAGGGGTTAACTGTTAGATATATGTGCCCTAGAAGTCAGAATTGGCTGACACTTGTAATACACTTCTAGGGACAAAATTATAATTTTGACTAAAATCAATAAATGGGTTATTTTCTATCACATATGTGTATTTAGTGTCTGTGATACATCCTTTGAGTTAATGGCAATGATAATTCATATTTTCAAGAGTTGAAAATTTAAGACATGAATAATCATTATTAACTCATAAATTGCTCCCAACCATAGGATCATTGCGAGGATGGTGATTGATCCAGAAGGTTGGTGTACAATCGCTTCTGTTTAGTAGATGAGTCTTAAGTCTACGGTGTGGAGACACCGGAGCGAGAGTATAAGTACTCATTAGAGAACGAGGGCACTGAGCGTGACCACCTCGAGTAGTCATTAGGGAGTCTACCTTCTCGTCAATGACTGACTCGATGCTGCAGTAGTGTGTTTGGTTCTTTGACCTAAGGTGCATCGGCAGTTCACCTTGAGGGTGTTATAGTTTGACTACACCATTACTCGATCTCCTAGCCATATGGAACCCTGAGGTGTATGTTGGCTATGACATGTTCATTGTAGGAACTGGATGGCATCAAGATGGAATCTATCTACCTCGGTGGTAGAGGAGCAGCCCTATGATGATCATGAGAATTAAGTCCAAAAATCCATGGCCATGGTAGAGTGAAATAATAGAAAGAATTTCTATTTAGATTTTCACATTGGACTCGAATCGAATGATTACATCATATGACAGAGACTAGGGTTTGACGAGTTTACCTTAACCCTAATCTGATCGGGGCTCAAGATAGAAGAACTGAATCACAAAGATAGCTGCACCAAGAGGTTCACATTCAGCTCTGATGGGTTGCCACCATATACTGCTAGGTGTCACTGATGGATTTTGGGAGCAATTAGAATGATTTAGATGATCGATCATTCTAGCTGTTCAAATCAGAAGAGTTCTGATCCATCGAAAGGAGTTTCGATGATGTCGATGATAGAGATCATGACATATCCCATTACCATACAGAACTGAACCTAACTGGGTCACACAAACAAGGGTTTGAATCTGGTGATCATCAATTGAACTGATCTAGTTCAATTGATCTGAATGAGATTCAATTAGGTTCAAGAAAATCGTGCTAGCACTCGATTGAACCTAACGTTCTTCTTTTGCTATCATAAATAAGTTGTCCTGTCTGAGCCAAAGGAGTTTGTGCTCAAACAGAGGCCTTCATATGGTCTGACAGGAGGTTGTCCAAGTCAGAAAAGGTTGTCTTATTTGTAAGACACTACCTGCCATTTTTGGTCACCTGCCATTTCTTGTTCTTTGACTTTGGTCAAAAGTCTACCTTTGACTGGTCAAACGTTGACCATTGACACTTTGACTTTTGACCACATGTCATGCACCTATTGGAGAGCTGGTGGGGGCCTGTCCCCCTACCAGAACCTGGCAAGGAGAAGGGCGCACGCCACCCTAGGCATGTGCCCAAGTTGGAGGCGCCTAGGAGTCCTTGTTGGACAAGGACTCCATCTCCTTTTTGGATTCCAATTAGAGTTCTTCTAAGAACCAACTTTGACTGGTCTTAGGCGCCCTCTAAGTAGGAATCCAGGGGTCTCTATTCCCACCAATCAGATTTAGATCTGATTTCACAAAGGGTTGTGATTGGTTGGGAGGAAGAGGAGTTGGATCACGCTTAGTCTATAAAAAGGACCCTGCGCCCAACTCAGTAAGAGATTCAATTGAGAATTGAAAACCCCACGCCCCAAGGCTGCCTCTCCCCTCCTCCTCCATGCCAAAGCTTCTTCTCCTTCTCCTCTCCACATCCAAAAGAGTTTTGGACCTTGGTTGGTGCGATCCAGATCAAAGAAAGGCGATCAAAAGTAAGAAGGCTGCACTGCTGCAAAAGGACGACTGCTGATCTTCAAAAGGAAGTTTTGAAGATCCTCCAGATCAGATCCAGATCTAATTTTTGGAGTTGTGATAGAGAAGAAGAGGATCTCCAGATCCAGCCCGAGTGGATACCGATAGAGGCCAGGCGCTTGCGTGGCTAGATCTAGAACCTTCCGCTGCAAACAGGATCATCAACAGGGTAATAAGATTATCCAAATTCAGGTAAATTAAATTAAATTTAATTTATTCTTATTTTATTTTATTTATTAAAATAATAAGAATTAGATCTGAAACACATCAAGATCTGATTGGGATCAAGAGAAAAATTTTTGAAATATATCTCTTGATCTGATCAGATCTGAACGAACCTGATCCAGAAAATCAAGATTTCTCTTCATTAATAATTATCTTAAAGTGATCCAAAAATAGCTTCAAGTATCAATTCTAGCTCAAGGATGTTCCTCTAGAAAAATAGTTAAAATGATGCTGATGATATTTTATCTTTGAATTAGTAGTTATATCTAGTTGAGATTTTATATCTCTAAGGAGGATGCTTGTTCTGAGAGAAGGTTATGGAAAAATTTATTAATTATTGTATTAAGTTTAATGCTTATTTTGACTTGTATATTGATCTAATAATAAATCCCCTATAATCCATATAAAAGGATAATGCCATAATAGGTGTCAAAGTTTATTAAAGCAAAACTATGATAAAAAAAGTTAAATATTTTAATATAAAAAAATATTTAGCAAGAAGTGCTCTGCCCCGACCCCACCTCCACATCTTTGCATACACTAGCACTAATACTACAAGCGCAAAGCAAAATATATTACATATTTTGACTCATAAGGTAATGATGCTTTTGTCTTGAAATTATGGATAGATATGATGATTATGTTATGTATGTAGTACTTAAATAATATAAAGACATGAAATGAGTTCAATTAGTATCTTATCAATCATCTATGAGATATGCATTTAAAATCATCATTTTTTAACTTATTTAAACCAAATTTATTCAATCCCAAATTGCATTGGCAACTGAATATTAAGTGTTGTAAAATATTTATAATTAAATCTTGACTATTACATATTTAAGTATCAAAGATTTAGCCTCTTAAAAGTGTTATAAAATTGTACATTAATTTTATAAGGATTAAAAAACTTATTATCTTATTTTTTGGCCAAGAAATATTATAGGATCAAGGAAAGTTAAATTACTAATGATCATTATTTTCTTTGTTCTTTTTTTTTTTTTTGATATCCTTAAGTCAGTGCAATTTATGTTTCTTTTCTTCTATCTATTTAATTACTTTTACAAGCATCGATAGCAAAAGTGAGTTCAAGTATCAAGGTTAAATTAAAGTTCCTTTGAATGACTAAAAGGATAAACCAATATTGTTTGCTATAAGTATGATTAGCATTAACTAACATGGATCTATACATAATATGTTTGTATGCATATGCAAATCAACACAACTTTTTTTTACATTACTAATTATCTCTTTCTTTATGTGACATTATTTACTTTTTTTTTTGGTAAACAGGGAGGGCATGGGTATGCAAAAAATATCATTTTTCAAAATATAGAAATGCGTGATGTTTATTATCCTATAATCATTGATCAAAATTATTGTGACTCTAAGATTCCATGCCATGAACAGGTAAACACCCATAACACAAATCTCTCTCTCTCTCTCTCTCTCTCTCTCTCCCTCTCTCATACTTAATTAATAATTTTTATTTTTATTTTACAGAAATCAGCTGTTGCAGTAAGTCATGTTCTTTATAAAAATATTAAGGGAACAAGTGCTTCAAAAGTGGCTGTGAATTTTAATTGCAGTAGAAGTATTTGGTGTCACAAAATAGTATTACAAGATATTACTCTCAAGGAAGATGATGGAGTTCTTACGAAAAGTTCATGCAACAATATAAAATGGACTGAAATTGGAAAGATTTTTCCTTCTTGTGCTCAAAAGAACTAAAATAAAAAAACCATGTCCTTTATGACAATGTTGTATTATTATTCATTCATACTTGATACAGTGATAGCACGAATTTAAATTATTCTTTTTCACTATACAATATCTCATGTTTCTTAATTTTTAATTAGTTAACAATCTCTAAGTAGATTAGAGACAACATAATACAAAATATTAGTTATAATTTTTAGAGTATAAGGTACATCATATTTTAGTGATCTTATTGATTTCTATATTTTAAGAAGCACTAGGCTCAAAGGTGAAATATTGTATTTTAATTACTTTATACTCTTTAGATTTGATAATTTTATCAACTGAAGAAGAAAAAAGGTATATTTATCGAATAATTTTGAAGTTCATAATAAAGTTACAATGTTTAGTGAACATAACATTTATGTATAACTAGCTTCAAAGCAAGATAATAAATACATACAGTACCATGTAGAGAAATAGATAATATTCTTAGAACCTAGATAAGTAAAAATAATTTATTTGTATGCAAAAAAGTATTGACAATTTTGTATTATTAGGTTTAGTATTTAACAAGTGCAATGCATGTGCTTACATCACCTGAAAAATCTTTGTGATTTAACCAATATTATCTTATTGATGAACATTTATAAATAGAATCTTACTTTTTATTTATATATATTTTTTTAATTTAAAAATTATAAGTGAATAGAATATAATGTATTTTATTTAAATTTGAGTATTAATAAACTTAAGATATGGAAACCTGAAATCAAGTTGGGAATTCCACCTCATTAAATATGGTGAAAGTTCCAAAGAGAAAAAACATAATCCATCTCCCTTTGTGTCATTGTATCTTATATTATAATTATGTATTAAAATGTCAATCTTATAGACAAAAGTATAATGGAAAGTTGTGGGAGGAAGCATAGATCCCTAGACTACGCTATGTCCTCTATATTTTCTATTTTATTATAAATTTTATAATAAGTAGATTAGCTAAGTATTATATTAAGTTGGCTAGGGTCCAACTCCACCTATTTTTATAAATTATTGATCTATCATTTTATTTATTATCTCTTTCTTTTGGAACATGCCTTCACTACATGTCATAATATACGGATCCTAGAGCTAGAATCCACCATGAAACCCACTTATTAGAGTAACTACACCTTTTTTTTTCCTTTTTTTTGGACATGTCTCTTCATTCTTCTTTTCAAATGAGAGTTTAAATATCTTTATAAGTGAATATAGATATTATGGAACTTAATCTTGGTTGTCAATCTCATATCTAATATGCACATCAAATGTTCAATACTAATTTATTTATTTGCTACTATCATGAAAATTTTGAGGCTATAATCCGTAAGGTAAATTTCATTGTATCAAGTGTCCTTTAACACTACTTACTCTCTTTGTCCATCTTCCCCAAATCTCTCTCCCTCCCTCCCCCATCGCCTCCATCCCCTACCCTTGACCCTTTCTTTTTTAGGACGGTACATATGTCACACATATTTAGTACTAACAAGAGTATTTTGAGCATTTATGACTATTATTAATAATAACATGTTTAGTACCATACTTGTGTGACCCTATACTTCATATAATACTTCTTGCTTTTATCTATTATTCTCTCCTTGGCTATTATTCTTTTCTTTTATTCCTCTCGCACCAGTTGGGTTCTAGTGTATGAATTTACAACATGATGAGAGGAATGCAAAATGATATATATATATATATATATATATATATATATATATATATATATATATATATATATATATATATATAATGATATATTTGATATTATTCTCCATCTAGTGAAAAAGGGGCTTCTACCACTCCTACACTTGACTAGAAAAGAAAATTGTGAGAAACATCGCATGTTTATATCTAATTATATATTGATATAAATCACTATTCCATTCATTGCTTAGATCACTTGTTTCTAATGGCAATTGAGGATTAGTACAATGCATAAAAGGTAAGCATGCCAAGTGGGTTTTTGGTGTGTTTTGACCAATTTAATGAACATCAAATCAACATGCCTTAATCATTACATACACAATGTTAAATGCAACATCAATATTTTGTAATTTTCATAGTTACAATAATAGCTAGCTACCTTTTTCTTTCATCCAGTTCCTTACCTTTGGGGATGTTAAGTTTCAAAAAGATGAAGTCCAAATCTTTCTTATAATTTTTCTAGTGCGCGCTATAATTTGCCATAAAACTAAAGCACTTCATTTCTATTCAAGTATGCAAACATACAAAAGATAACAACAACATCAATTATGCTAAAAAATTATATAAATTAAAATAATTATGATAAATAATCTTTAGAGGTCTCCTCATCTCACAAAATGGCACCATGGTTGTTAGGATTGATTGGTCAAATTATCAGATGATCACTATTCCATGGTCTATCCATATGTAGTGTTTTTTTTTTTTTTTGATAAAGATAGATTTTATTTATACTAATCTAGAGGAAATACATTCATGTGAATTATAAAATAAAATATTAGAAAATAGAAGAAATGCCTGATAATATTGTCCAAAAAATAGTTCCTATGTGATTTTTCATATATGTTGCCATCCAATCAGCAATATTATTAGCTTTCTTAAAAATTAATGTATGTCACCTTATAAGAAAGTAGAGTAGAAACCAATCTCAATCAATCATGCATTAATGGATGAGAAGCCTTAGTACTTGATGGATTTGATAGCCACCTAATCACTATCGATGAGTTCCCTTCAAAAATAATTTGAGAAGCCTTTAGATGGTTTATTACATACATTAAACCTTCCATGCAACCCACAACTTGACCATAGAAATTATTATCTCATAAAATTTATCTCCACCCTCCACCATTAATGTACTACTTGGACTACTGATAACAAAATTGGCCCCTCCAAACTTGCCTGTATTATGTATACTCTCATCAACATTGATCTTGAGAAAATAGAAGGGTAGTGTGGCTCCCAAGTTATATTAATTAATCAAGAAGATGTAATATTTGCAGAGTAGGAACTATGAATTTTTTCTTTTATCAAAGATCCTTTTGAGGTGGTTGTGAAAATAAATTCTTGAGCTAGCTAAGCAACTTCATTAAAATCAATCCGAGACTGCAATGAACTTTTTGAACTATATGATCATTCCTTGTCAACCAAAACCGATAATCAATATAAGATATTAAAGATGCTTCTAAAAGATTTTTTTTAGTTCTTTGAATGAGCTCATCTATAGAAAATAATAGTACATTAGCTGTATCAATAAGAGGTGCCTATCGCCAATCTGTATAACTATTCTACAATATTAAATAACATGAGAGATAGATTCTTCAATACCAGAACAAATATCACAATGATTCAAAATATGTAATCCATGCTGTACTAGAAAGCTACGATAAGGGGGCCAATTTGATACAATCTTCCACCAAAATAATACAATTTTTCAATAAACAATCCTCCAAGTCCAACCAAAACTATGTTAGTGGAGCTTCCAGCATTAGTCATTTTAAAACTCTAACCTTCATCCTTGAAGAAGGATCCTATCCTAGCCTATCAATACCATCACCTATCAAAATGGGAATAGATCAAAGATTTCAATCTGCCAAATATTTAAAAAAATACTACATTATTAAAGATTGATTCTACTTCTTTTTTGCTTCCAGCAAAAGATCCCTCACCTTAAAATCTTGCAGAGACTCGACATCTATAAAAGTAAGCCATCAAATCAAGGGAGTGGAAGATATCCATAGATCTTGAACAATGTCAACAGTCCCCCCATTACTGGCCAACACTTTTAGATTAGAATAAATCAATGAGGTTGTAAATTCTATGTGAAAGTTCTTATATTTCTTATTGTATTTTATCTCTTTAAATACATGATGTACAAAATAGAATATGGTTCAAGGATAACAAAGATAATAATATAAGCTGATTACAAGCTGATTCCCTCAACTTCTTAATAGAAATAGTTCAAGATCTCAACGGAAGAAGACTTTGTCCAAGAGAAGCCAAAGAACACAACTCTTTCCAAATAGAAAAACTATTCTGTATATACATTGGGTAAGATAGAAGAGACCAATATCCATATTTCACTCTTATGAATAAGACCCACAAATCATCTCTTACCAACATTCACCTTCTAGCATGTTGAGCTATTAACACCTCACTTCTTATGATTAAGGAGGGAATTCCTAGACTTCTAATATCGACAAGTTGGCAAACACACTCCTAGGATAGCAAGTGCACTAGTCTTCTAGATATCTTTGATGAGCCCCATAAAGAAATCTTAATAATTTCTTATAATTTTAATAGAATACCTTTTGGCACAACATAGCTCAACATCAAATAAATAGGAAAGATGTAGGATAGATTTGATCAACATCACTTTACCCATCATAGACAAAACTTTTTACTTCCAACCCTCTAAACTCTTCATAAACTACTAAACCAACTTTTCATAATCTACCAAAAACAATCTTTTACTTGAGATAGGGACCCCCAAATAAGTCCAAGTACTATTAGATTTCTGAATATGCAAATAATTTTTAATCCATTGTCTCAATAAAGTACTAACCTTTAGGCTAAATCTAATAGAAGATTTCTCCAAATTAACATGTTGTCAAGAAACTTTCTAAAAAATATTAAAAGTATTTGCTAGCACCATGGCATTGTTTAGAGTAGCACGAGCAAACAAAACCCAATCATCCACCAAGAGAAGATGAAAAATATATAAACTCAAACTAACTGGATGAGAGGTATATAGAGAGTTAGCCAACATAACTGCCATATGCATCTTTGATAATGCATTAGCATAAATAATAAACAAATATAATTATAATTGGCAATTTTATCTCAAAAGAAAAGAAGAATAAAATATCTTTGAAGGGATGCCATTAAGCAAAATAGCAAAAGATGGAGAATCTACATAGCCATGAATCCAATCAATCCATAAAGCATGAAAATCCAACTGATGAAGTGAAAAGAAAAGAAAATCATACCTTACTCTATCATAAGTTTATTCCATATCTAACTTAATTGCCATATAACCACCTCTAGCTAGAGCCTTCTGCAAGTTATGTAAAATTTTTTGGGCTATTAAAATGTTATCATAAATGCTTCTACCCTTTGTAAAAGTGCCCTATCAGACTAATCAAAAGATATAAAATGTGAATATTTTATTTCCTAAAAGCTTTATAATAACTTTATATAAAGTAGTACATAAATTAATAAGGCGACAATGCAAAGGAAGAGATGGATCTAACCTTTTCAGTATGAGAGTAATAAATGTATGCTTCTAAGATTGTGGTATGGTGTGAGATTGGAAGAACTATTTAACTACATCTAAACGTCCTTACATACAATAGGCAAGCAATGTTTGAAGAAGAAGGATGGAAATCCCTCCAAATCAAAAGCTTTGTCATCTAATATAAAAAGCAAACTTTTCTCAATCTCTTTGTCACTTCCAACCCTTAATAGAAATTCATTTTGTATTATAGATAAAGTGATATCGGAGGGCACACATTAATATCTTCATTATCATCAACTTCTTCTATTCTCCGGCTATATTTGAAAAACTTAATTATTTTTTCTCTAGTAGCAACTTCATCTTCCAATTTCATTACCATTACGATTTTTAATATAATGAATATTGTTTCTACTCCATCTAAGAATTGCAGCATGATGGAAAAATTTAGTATTACTATCTCTCTCTTTAAGCCAATTGATTCTAGATTTATACTACTAATACTATAAGAACTCCTACTATTGAAGAATAGAATTGTGTTGGGCAAGGCTAGCAGAAAGAATATTCATCTCCTTTGGTTATAGTCCACCTTCTTCACTATCTTTCTTATGTAGGTTAGCAATAATTGCTATATTTTTTTCTAATTTTGAAAATATTACCCATAATAGTTTTATTCCACCATTTCAACCTCCTCTTCATAAGTTCTAATCTTCGAGATAGTTTGTACAAAGTATTGCCTCTAATAGGTATATTTTATGCATTGCAAATAATATCCCTAGACTAAAGTTGATGCAACTAAAACTTTTCAAAATGAAAAAGAGGTTTCTAGTTGATTTCCAAAGCAGTATCAATAATCATAAAACCATGATCAGAAGCAATTTGAGATAGATAGAGCAATCAGTAGTTGGAGAAACTTTGAATCTAGTTTTCAGTCATAAAAATTCTATCAATATTCTCCCAAACTCTAGCTTGGCCCTTACGATTATTCCACCATGTAAAGTGAGCTTTCGTAAATCCAAGGTTTAATAATCCATTATTAAATAAAAAATCTCAAAGCTCTCTAGTTTCGATCTTCTTTGAGAAACATTTATCACCTTTCTTTGGCCCATCAATATAGTTAAAATCACCTACAATCAACATTGATTGTTGCCCAAGTATGGCTACCCAAGAGGGGGGTGAATTGGATTTCTAAAAAATTTTGACCAATTTATACTCTAATATAAATATGTGCTTCTAATTAAAAGAACTTGAATGCTTGTAGTGAATAAGCAAGGTGGAGTAGTAGAATTAAAAGCAACTAGATAATGCAAATATATAAAGCAAATAAAGAAAGCAAGAAAAATAAAATTATAATACAAACACATAGATTTTATAGTGGTTCAGTGTAATCCCGCACCTACGTCCACTCCTCAAGCACTCCTTGAGAATTCCACTATAATTTTTAGATTATAGTGCATTTATTTTAACCCGAGATCACAAACAAACCCAATTGATTTTGTCGGGCTTACCAACCATAATCCTATATCGATAGTTTTCTCGGATTTACTATCAACCCGGTTGGTTTTAACCTAGGAGCACCAACTACAACTTTTACACTATCCAATTTTTGGCTTGGATCAACCTACACCCCAAGTTTCTTTTTTTCAAAGAAACTTGAAAATAAACAAAAATACAAGTATAAAAATTCAGCATAAAAATAAAAAGAAAAAGAACTCTTTTTGAAGTTTGATGGAGAGGCTGAAAGATGGCTCTTGAAGCTTTATATTCTCTTCTTTGAAGGTTGAGAGGAAGCTTGAATGAATGAGGATGATCACACTTGGAAGCTTTCAAAATTTAATGCACAAAATCCTCTCTTTTCTCTCTTTTTCTTTAGATATTCAATGAACCTCATAATTTGAATGATTTCTACTTTTAATCCACTTAATCTTATTTTCTAAATATTTCTCTAGCCTTTTATATTCTTTATGATAGCTTGAGGATCGGTTCTAGCCATTGAAAGCCTTGAAATAGTCGTTGGAGTAAAAAAATGACCGTTTGAAAAAGATGCAGAAAATTAGTCGTTACGATCACTGGGTTGGCTCAGTTTTTTAATTAGGTCGACTCAGTTTATAGCTGGATTGGTTCAGTCCTCTGGGTTTTGAAAAACTAGCTTTCTACACTTTTTATCTTTTACTTTCACTGAGATTAGGTCGGCTCAGTCTCAGACTGGGTCGGCCTAGTTTGCATTCCAAATATGCCAAGCAGCCTATTTCAAAAAGGGATGACCTAAGAGTCATCCCTTGGATTGATCCTTTTGCTACAACTTGATTTTCTTCTAATTTATGCATCCAAAAATTATGGGACTGCCTCCAACTTTGTAAAATTATGATTGTGCCCTTTGTCACTTTTCTTGATCGCTAACTTGATAAAATTATATTTTTAACTTGAAAACCTGAAAAGACCTACATTCTTTCTTTAAATACATGGTTAAATACTTAAACACTCAAAGTTTGACAATCATCAAAATCAATCATGGGGTCAACAATCTTTTTCTTTTTGATGATGACAAAACTTTGAGTATATACATAAAAATATAATTTAATGTATTTCAATAAATTGGCTAGTATAAGGCATGAAGTGATAATATACATAAATATAAATGCACACTTCATGAAAGCTTCAATTAATGTTTCACATAATTTATATACTCATATTAAAATAATATTTCAATTCAAAATAATAAGTATTAAGATTTCAAGCATGAAATTCATTGAGTTTCTTAAATATTAATTCTTTAAGCATATACTCAATATACCTCTTTCCATTTTTGACAATATCAAAAAGCTCATGAAAAAGAATAGAAAAAAAATCATCAAAATCAACATCAAGACATTAAATTAAGATATTATCAAATTTATAAAGTCAAATCAAAAAAACCATCTCTCCTTTTGAATGAATATTTTTTTCTTTTAAAAAATTAGCTTGAATTCAAATATAGACTCTTCCTTTTTTTAAATGAATATGATCTTTTAATCTAATTTTTAAATATATACTTTTAAGCTTTAAGAGGAATAGAGCTTTTCAAAAGATTTAGCCATAAAATCAAGTATAATATGTACTTTAATATTCAATCTTTTTTTTCTTAAAAAATTTTAGTCAATTAAATTTGAAAAAGATATGCATCAAAAATATATCGAGTAAAGTAAAATAAATAGTATCAAGGCAAATGATAGTCATATTTTTAAATTTATTACTTTGAGTAAAAATTACTTCAATACAAATAATTCATAAGAATTTTGCAATGCACATCAGAAATTTAGTATCAAATTCGAATTTTCAATGAGTTCCAAAATTAAGTTTAAAAATTTATTTCTTAGAGTAAGAATATATTTTTAATTTAATTTAACTTTAATCAATTATCAAGAATAATCATGCAAATTAAAATATGAAACCAGCATATTAATGATACCATTTTAAATTATTTTTAATATTAAAAAATAATTTATTTATTTGATAGCACTTTAAATCAAGTAGATCAAATTGAATAAACACATGAAAGTATAAATTGAAAAGATTATAAAGTATTTAATAAAAAATTTAAAATCAATAAGGCTCAAAATAAGATAATTGATAGAGAATTTAAGATCATAAATTCATTAATTTTTTTAATCAAATCAAATCAATAAATTTTTCTTATTTTTCATATTAATAGCTGGATTAGTTTACTTTTCAACTTTCTTCCCCTTTGTATTTCAAAATAAGCATATTTTAAATTTAGATTATCAAAATGATATATATATATATATATATATATATATATATTATATATATATATATATATATATATTCATTCTTTAGCATTATCTTTTCTTTTTTTTTTTCAAAATTTACATGCTTAAGCTTTACAATTTTTGTTACTCCCTCTTTTTCTTTCTAGTTAAGCATAATTAATTGATACCACGTTAATCTTAATTAATATAATTTTATCTTTTAAGTTTAGATTTTCAAATTTGATTGATACCAAGTTAGTAATCATTTTATCTTTGATATTTTTTCTTTCTTACTTTTGCAAACAAAGCTATTTTAAAATTAAATAAAATTTTAAGAAAATAAACATCAATTAAGTGAATTAAGTATTAAATTATGCATTCAATTTAATTAAATATAACATTTACTTATGTAGAAACTAATTTTTTTTTAAAAAATTATTTTTTATTTACTTCAAAAGATGTTTACAGTGATAACAATCCATTAAAATCCAAGAGTATGCTATGTAGATATACTTCTCAATTTTAATTAATAAGAACTTTAGGTTTCAAAAATTTGAATAATATAGTCTTGAAAATACTTCTCTTCACTTTGATATTAAAGTAAATCATTCAAACACGTATCATAAGAATTTATCTCAAATATTATAATAGCAAGAATATAACCATAAAAATTCATATTTGAAACAAAGCAACTATTCTTTTGCTAAAAGATAAATCAATAAAATATAAGACATATTGTAAGTTATCTAATCCCAAATAAATAAAACTAAAGTTCTCTTTAAAAATTTGACTTTAAAAATAAATGACAACTTTCTTAAAATATTTTGTATGATATCAACTTCAAAAGATTTAAGAAGAGCATTTTTTAAATTTATTTTTGGATATATCATTCAAAGCAAATCATAAAGAGATTTGTTTAATTTTTCAAAAAATATCTCTTTCTCTTCTTAAGTAGTATCAATCAATTTGAAGCATAAATGTATCAATCTTATAATTTATCTCAAGATATAATATCAAAAATATATTCATGCAAACCAGATTATATGCAAGGATATTTTTTTCATTTTGTCAAAGATAAAGCAATAGAATACAAGATGATAATGATCTATTTGATATCAATCGTTAAAATTTTTGATCAAAAAAGATTAATCAATTTAAATTCAGATCAAATTATCTTGATAAGTTAATTTAAAATGATATTAATAAATTATGTAAAATAAATCATAAAGAGATATTTTGTTTAAACTTAGATCTTTCTTTTCTTAAGAAATATCATTTAATCAAGTTTAAAAAAGATATGAAATTTTTATTTTATTTCAAATGATATAAGCTATGCAAAAGCAGATTTGAGACAAAACATTCTTTTCTTTTGCCAAAAAAAATATAATAAAGTTCAAGACAAGAATGATACCATTGATATCAAGTGTGAGAAATTTTTTTAAGTTGGGGGACAAAATTAATTAAGATTAAAATGAGAGGGATCTAGATATTGGCTCTATATTTTGATCTAATTATGAAATTTTAAATCCTTAAGGATAAACTTAAAATGCAATCAAGGACATTCATAGTTAATTAAACTTATATTGATTTAAGTTTCTCAAATGAATAATTGATAAGGAGAAGCTATTAAGTCATGCTGATTTTCAAGATAATTTCAATTCATAGCATGATATAGAGAAAAGCATATTGATCTTTAAAATTAAAGTATTCAAATTATCAAAATCAATCAATCATACTAATCTTACTAATATATGAAAAAAATTTCAAGCAAGTAAACATAATATGAAATCATATTAAAGTCAATAGATTTAATCAAAATAACTTTAGCAATCATTGATGGTATAATGTAAGAAAAAATTTAGATTATACCATGCATCAATATCCATCCCTTTTTATTTCTGAGGCATCTATAAAAATTTTCTTTCTTTCATTTCATTTGGATCCTTGGTGCACCTGCAAAGTCACTTAATGATTTTTGGTACCCAAGTCATCTTGGGTCTATAGGAGTTAGTATTTAAGATTCTCTTTGGAATCCAAATTTATTTAATCAAGGTTTGGCCAGTTCTTTTAAAATTACATTCTAAAATTTTATGATCAATTTGATTACATTTAATGTACTTAATAGAATAGTTTTTAGTTGAATCTCTTATGAAAATATTTTTATCATTATGCTATTTTCTTAAAATATTAAAATTGATTTCTATTTTATTGAAAATAGTCCCATTAACTTTTACCAAAGATTGGAGATTTTGAAAACTAATGATAAATTTTTCAGTAATAGGTTTTAAAACTTCAATCTCTCTTCTTAATTTTTTGTTTTCTCCTAAGAGCTCTTTCTTTTGATTTAAAAGATTTTCATTTTCTTTTAAGGAGAATCTTAAAGTATCATTATCCTTTTTAAGCTCCAATTTTTCTTTAATTAAAGAATTTTCAAATTTAATCCATTCTTCTTTTTCTTTAGCCAAAGTATTCTTTTCTTTCAAGATATCTTCTTTTTCAGTCAATAGTTTATTTTTTTCATCAGCTAGAAGAAGATTAGATCTTTCAAGCTCTTTATTTTTCAGCCTTAGTTTTTTGTATTCATCCATTAAATCGCTGAAGGCTTCAAATAACTCATCGAATGTAAACTCGAAGGAGTTTTCAGATTTTATCTCATCCTCAATGGCCATGAGGCAAACATTTTTCACTTTCTTTTCTTCATCCGAGCTTGAAGTATCACTATCATCCCAAATTCCTAGCATAGCTCTTTTCTTGGTCCTTTTGGGATACTTTTTGAGTAGGAGGCAATTCGGCTTGTAGTGTCTCCTTTTGTTGCAGTTATAATATATGACACTCTTTCTTTCTTTTTCTTCTTTCTTTTCTTTCTTCTTCATAGTTTTCTTTATGAGAAACTTCTTGAATTTACTTACGAATAGCTCCATGTCCTCATCATCATCTTCACTCTCTTCTTCATCTTCTTCTTCTTCCGACTCATCGCTTTCTTCATGTTGTGCAATGGATTTGAAGGCAATGGTCTTCATCTTTCTTGGCTCTTCTTCTTCCTTTTGAGCCAAGTTCAACTCATGAGTCATGAGTGAATCCATCAATTCTTCTAGGGATAGTTTGATAAGGTCTTTTGCTTCTTGTATGGCTGTAGCCTTTGCTTTCCATTTCTTTGGCAAAGATCTTAAAACCTTGCAAACAAGTTCATAGTTAGTAAAGATTTTGCCAAGACCATTTAGAACATTAATAATATTAGTAAATTTAAAAAATATTTTAAAAATTGACTCATATTTTTTTATTTTAAATATTTTATATTTATGAACAAGCAAATTAATTTTGGAGTCTTTTACTTGGCTTGTTCCCTCATGAGTCACTTCCAATCTTTCCAAAATTTTTTTTGCTGATGTACAAGTAGATATTCTATTAAATTCTTGTATATCAAGAGAGCAATAAAGAACATTGATGGCTTTAGCATTTAATTAAGCCATGTTCTTATCAAAATCATTCCAATTTTTTTTAAATTTGAAAATAGGCATACCATTAATTTCAATTATGAGTGTGTGTGGTCCTATAGTTATGACTCTCCACATGTCATAATCAAAAGCTTGTATGAAAATTTTCATTCTAACTTTTCAAATGTATAATTTATGCCATTAAATAGTGGTGGTCTAGATGTGGATTGGCCCTCAATAAATAATAAACCAAATGGGGTTGCCATGATCTTTTACTCTTTTAATCGCTAGGTTAACAAAAAAATATTAGAGTACCTGCTCTAATATCACTTGTTGCCCAGGTATGGCTATCCAAGAGAAGGGTGAATTGAATTTCTAAATAATTTTGGCCAATTTATAATGCAAATATGTGCTTCTAATTAAAAGAACTTGAATACTTGTGGTGAATAAGCAAGGTGGAGCAGTGGAATTAAAAGCAACTAGATAATGCAAATATATAAAGTAAATAAAGAAAGCAGGAAAAGCAAAACCATAATACAAATATAGATTTTATAGTGGTTCGGTGCAATTCCGCACCTACATCCACTCCTCAAGAACTTCTTAAAAAATTTACTATAATCCTTATATTACAGTGCATTTATTTTAACTCGGGATCACAAACAAACCCAGTTGATTTTGCTGGGCTCACCAACCACAATCTTACACCGATAGTTTTCTCGGATTCACTATCAACCCGATTGGTTTTAACCTAGGAGTACCAACCACAATCTTTACACGATCTAATTTTTGGCTTGGACCAACCTACACTCCAAATTTCTTTCTCCTAAAAAACTTGTAAAGAAATAAAAATACAAGTAGCATAAAAACAAAAAAAAGAATTCTTTTTGAAGTTTGATGGAGAGGCTGAAAGATGACTCTTAAAGCTTTATATTCTCTCCTTTGAAGGCTAAGATGAAGCTTGAATGAATGAGGATGATCATACTTAGAAGCTCTCTGAATTTGATGCATAAAATCCTCTCTTTTCTCTCTTTTTCTTTAGATATTCAATGAACCTCATAATTTGAATGATTTCTACTTTCAATTCACTTAATCTTGCTTTCCAAATATTTTTCTAGCCTTTTATATTCTTTGTGATAGCTTGAGAATCAGTTTTAGCCATTGGAAGCCTTAAAATAGCCGTTGGGATGGAGAAATGACCGTTTGAAAAACTGCAGAAAACTAGCCATTACAATCACTGGGTCGGCTCAGTTTTTGACTGGGTTGGCTTAGTCCTAATTAAGTCGACTCAGTCCCCTAGGTCTTGAAAAACTAGCTTTCTATACCTGCTGTCTTTTGCTTCCACTGAGACTAAGTTGGCTCAGTCTCAGACTAGATTGGCCTAGTTTATCTATCAAGCATGCCGATCAGCCTATTTCGAAAAGGAATGACCTAGGGATCGTCCCTTAGGTTGATCCTTTTGTTACAACTTAATTTTCTTCTAATTTATGCATTCAAAAATTATGAGACTGCCTCCAAAAAATCATAAATCTTCTAAGCTTGTTCTTGAGGCTTCCAAAATAGATTTTCTTCAACTTTGTAAAATCATGATTTTGACCCTTGTCATTTTTTCTTGATCTCCAACTTAATAAAATTATAATTTTAACTTGAAAACCTAAAAAGACCTTCATCCATTCTTGAAACATATAGTTAAATACTTAAACACTCAAAGTTTAATAATCATCAAAATCAATCAGGGGTCAACATTGGTAAACTTTGATGAATTAGTATAGAAGCTTCTACCCATAGCTCATGCCTTAGCCGATGATAAGGATTTGCATAGACCACCACCAACACCAATGGGGATCTGCTAGGCTCATATATATATATATATATATATATATATATATATATATATATATATATATATATATATATATATATATATATATATATATAACAAAGACAATTTGCTTTGAATAATTATTAGAAGAATCAATTCTAACAGTACCATGTTGCCAAATACCAATAATACCTTCCTTTAAATGCTGGGACTGAACATGGCAGAAACCCCAACATGTAGGAAGGCATCACTAGGCTCACTCCAAACTACGATCAGACAATCTAGATTCAAAGAACACGTAAACATGAGGACTATGAAGCTGAATTAATTATTTAATAGCTAGAATAAAAGCAGGCTTGTCAATCCCTCTATAATTCCATAAAAAAACTTTCATTATGAAAGATATCATGTAGAGGTATTCTCTTCCAAAAATCTAGCATTCTTTTTTTTCATCTTCTGGATGTCCCTTCAAAGCACCTTTGAGCAAAACCATTGCTTGATTGTGCGCATCAACCACGCTCAGTCTTCTGATGCTTAAAAGTTTGTCTGCCCATTAACCCTAGTTTGATTCCTAGGCAAGGAAAATGACAATAAGATAAGCCCATCTAGAAGATCCAAAGAGAGTGAGAATTTAAATGCAATAACTATCACCTAAGAAGATCTAAGAGACCTAAAAGACAAAAGAATACACCGTCACTTACTACTTTTGTATTCTAAGAGTGACGATTGTATGCCCATCAATCCCTCTCCATCCATCTATGAGGCCTTCCTCCTCCTTGAGTCCTTTTTTCTTCCAAAATATGAAGTTCCTTCCTCCCCATGGCCATAGATCATATTTGCCAATATACTATATATGGCCAAGTGATGTACATCTAGCAAATTAGTCATTTAATGATTCATACACATCTCTACACAAATTAATACATAATTTCTAAAATATTATGTTCACTGGTACATGGTAGATACTCAAGTGATATATTCTCAATAAGTTTCTAATATATACTTTAAACTTCTTTGATTACATACTAATCGATGACCTAATATGCACCTTCAAGCAAATCGATATATATTTAAATAAATTAATACATATTTTTGAAAACATCATATTTGCCGATACATAATACATGTCAAAATAATATACACTTATCAGATTTTTAATACATACTTTAAATTTCTTTGATATATATCCAGCAGCGATCCGTCATATATTTTCATGCAAATTGATACATATCTAAACAAATTGATGCACAATTTGTAAAATATCATGTTCATTGATATGCAATACATATCCAAATGATAAACATTCAATGGGTTTCTAATGCATATTTTAAGTTTTTTTTATACATATCCAATAAAAACCGAATACATTTCTCTAGGTAAATTGATATATAATTTTCAGAATATGGTATTCACCAATATACACTTCATAACCATATAGTATATATTTGGAACAAACAATCTTGATTCAAAAGAGAAAGGGACTCGATTAGAAGAAAGATCTTATGGATATTGATGATAGTAATTTTAGCCGATATTCAACCCGACCCAATTAGAACCTGAGGTGGGTGTAGGTTTTAGATATAAATAATGATACATCCTACTCCAAATCCGACCTGTTATAATCTTAATCTAAATCCTTCTTTCAAAACTATAATTATAATCTTAATCTAAATCCTTCTTTCAAAACTATAATTATTTTATAATATTTACATGGTAAATTTTTTATCCGATCCGACCTGACTTACACCTATACTTCATCTTATCCAATCCGAGACACATGGATATAGAGTTTTTAATTATGGGATAAGTATGAATATTGGCTGATTCATTATCATCTCTAATGAATGAGAATGGCTTGACCAAAAAGAAAACAGTAATGCAGATGGACGCCTCATGGATGGCACTTGCTTAGATGAGTCCCATCCCACTTTAACCATCCGATGCAATAAAATACATAGGGAAGAAAGAAGACTGCGCAAACCAAAACAATTTTTGTTCCCGCGGGCGTAGATTGTTTAGCCAGGAAAATGATGTTGCAGAGGTATTTATGTTACAAATAAACTAAGACGCTAACCAATAGTGAAAGGCATGCATCATGCATGACAGCACTAACATTTGCTAATTGGAAGATCTAATGATACATACAGCAGCCAAGAAACCAGAGGAACCTAAGCTCTCACTGCCCGAGATCGTGAAGACAACCAATCAGTAAGCTGCCACAGAAACGGCACCAACTACCAGCTCGGGAAAGCGTCAACCCGGTCCAATGCCATTCTTTCACCCCACCACTTATCAGTGGTGTGATTGATGAGATGGTATGCAGGAGCGACCCCTCGAACCACCGATCCCAGGGACCAGTGGCGAGCGGCACGTACTCGCAGGGAAATGAGTGGCGTTTCTCCCCTTTCATTCCAAAACCAATCAAGGAACTGAAATCTTGTCACCATTCACCAAGCCTCCAGCTACTCGGTAAAGGAAAAAAACCAAAAGCCAAAATCTATTTTCATTTAAACGCCTCCAATACCATCACAAGTTAAAGATCACATGCATATAAATAGAGAACCTTAAAAAAATAGCATTAACCTGTCATGAACCACAGAAAATTTGTAGCACAAATGTAAACGTTAACAGTAAGTCTAGTAAATAACTCATATGAACTAGATTCAAAATTTAAGCAAAAGATAGCAGGAAACACCAACTCCAAGAAACCTAAGCTTCCACTCTCTCGGTATCCTCAAGAACAATTGCCTTAGTTGGCTTGGAGAGAAGGTCGGTGTATTCCTGGAATGGAGATTTGGTGAAACGAGTCTCCCTCCAGAAGTCAGGAGTCAGGAACCCGTAAGTCTTCATCAGACACTCAAATGTAGCCTGAAAGCAATCAGCACAAACATCATTAATTCATCATTAATGTTACATACATTCACAAAAAAAATTTGGAAAGAAGTATCAACATCACAACCAAGAAGCTCAAATAAAAAGGTCAAGCTGCAGATGTGTACTTGTACCTGAGTGACAGGTGAAAGGCATGTTCCTAGCTCAAATATAAAAGGTGTTCCTATGAATGCCAAACAAAATAGAGGGAGCAAGTAGGGGTGGCAATTGGATTGGGTCGGAATATAAACATCAAATTTGAACCCGACCTGTTTATTAAACAAGTCATATTTTCAAATCTGAACCTGACCTATTTAATAAACAGGTCATCCAACCCAACCCGTTTAACCTATTTAATCAATCCGACCCAACCCATTTAACCTGTTTACTAAATGAATAACCTGTTTATCAAATCAAACCCGACCTGACCCGTTTAACCTATTTGCTTAAAAAAATTGATTATTTTTTTGGACCTTTGGCCCAATACTAGTTGAATTTTAACCTATTCAAACTTAACAACAAATTTAAATATAAAATTAACAACAATATAAGCAATTTTATGAGAAATTGAGAAGCTGCATTAACTGAGAAGTAACAATACTGTACAATACAAAACTATAGGTCCATAACCATAAGTAATAATGAGAATACATGTTACCCAAAATGATAAGACCTAAAGTAATAATAATATTGTACAATACAATACAGAATGATAAGATCCAAAATGAATTTAAATGCTGTCTGTGAAACAACATGTTACCCAAACCCAAAGAACTAAAAAGAAATACATATCAGCTTGGAAGAGAAACATGAGGAAGTGATATCCACAAACTGGACCATTGATATGTGATTTGTATAGAAGACCTACTACCATGAAACATATTGTATAACTTCAAACACATGAAACAGCTTATCCAGATCCTCATCTATCTCAAGAATGATGATAATTGCATCTGAAAATCATTAGAATAGCAAAGAATAAAAAAGAAAGATCCATGCATATCTTAAAGAGGAAGATGAGGCTCAGATCTGATAATTAATCAACCACTAAATCAAAACGACTACGATCGATTGCCTGTAGAAGAAGGCCGTCCAAGATTTTCACCGTAGAAATAGCTAAGTCATCAAACATATATCCAAAAATCATCGTAGCCTCCACATACAAACCTTTGATTGTTTTGGGACCTTTGGCCCAAAACTATTTGAATTTTAACCTGTTTAGTTCAAACTTAATAACAAACTTAAATATAAACTTAACAATAATATAAGCAATTTCATGAGAAATTGAAAAGCTGCATTAACTGAGAAATAATAATACTATACAATACAGAACCATAAGATCCAAAATGAATTTAAATGCTGTCCCTGTGACATGTTACTCAAACCCAAAAGAGTAAAAATAAATACATGTCAGTTTGGAAAATAAACATGTCAGTTTGGAAGAGAGACATGAGGAAGTGATATCCACAAACTAAAAACTATTGATATGTGAATTGTATAGAAGACCTGCTGCCATGAAACATAGATGATTCATAGAACAGAAAATATGAAAGGTTGACTGCAAATATGATTACAAGTATTTTCATTCTGAACTAAAAATACCATACAACAGAACATTGCATAACTTCAAATCTGATTGCAAATATATTAATATACCATCCAGCAAAACATTTTCATTCCGAGCTAAAAATACCATATAGCAGAATATTTCATACAGCACAAATCTGATTGCAAATATATTAATATACGGCTGAACATTGCTGAGATAAATAGAGAAATTCGATGAATATCCAAATATCCATCATAGAGAATGAGTCAAGAATACAAATATATTGTATAACTTCAAACACATGAAACTGCTTATCCAGATTACTGCATCTGAAAATCATTAGAATAGCAAAGAATAGAAAAGAAAGATCCATACATATCTAAAAGAGGAAGATGAGGCTCAGATCCAATAATTAATCAACAGCTAAATCAAAACTCGAAGATGGGAGAGAACTCGGAAGAAAATAGGGGAAGAACCATCATAATCAGAAAATAGAACTCGGAGAACCTATCATAATCAAAAAATAGAAAGAAAATAGGGAAAGAACCGAGCAAAATAACCAATCGAGAAACAAAAATCAGTTAACATTACCAAAACAAAATCTAATCCAAACAAATGAGATCTAAAAAAATCCTAGATTATGGATTAAGAAAAATATACCTTGGGGAAGATTAAGGAAGCACGAAAGGTGGAAAAGATCAAAAGGAAAAAAAAAAACCCTAGATGGGTGAGGACCAAAGTGCCAAACAGCAAAAGCAGCAAGCCCTTCCTCTGTCCCTCAGTGATGACCGAACCTTGACAAGCCCCACTGCCCCAACCAGCCACTGTTGGAAGGAAGCTGGGCTGCTGGAAGCATCGGAGGAGTGGAACTGTAGAGGAGTGAAGGAAAAAATCAATCAAGATACCAAACCCTAGAAGACGAACCGAAGACGGAGGATGGGACTCGGGAGGAAGAAAGCGAAAGAATGAAAGAGTCGAATAGGGGTTAAAACTTAAAAGCCGAAACCGAGTATGCCCTCCTTACCTTTAGTGCCCCTGGGTTTAAGTCACGGGCTAATGGGTTATAACCCGACCCGACCCGACCTGTTCCAACCCATTTATTAAACGGGTTAAACAGGTCAATGACCTGAAACCTGAATCCGACCCACTTATTTAACAGGTTAAACGGGTTGACCCGTTTATGACCCGGGACCTGTTTAATGCAAACCCAAACCTGTTTAAGGTGGATCGAACATGGGTCGGGTTGACGGGTCGAATCAATTTTTGCCACCCCTAGGAGCAAGTCCACACAAGCTCAAAAACAAGCACAAATACATTTTCCATTTTTTTTTTTAGACATGCAAAATCAGGATAGCTAAATTGCCAGTACCACAACATGACTGCAATCTGATCAGAATCGCATCCCATCTCCATAGGCCTCTTGCAGCAAGACTATCCTTCCCTACAGTAATTTCTGACATCTCTTCCCAATGACCTCTTACATTTAGCAATATGGTAGATTGCTGAGATCTCTTCCCCACAACTTCTTATGTTTAGCAATTTGGTAAATATTAAGGTAATTTTAGCCTTTGCCAGCTCAAAGCACCAAATATACACCAAAAAAATAGATCGCTGACATAGCCCATTTTTCTCTTTTGAGACTAACAAATGAGACACCACCAACCATTTGAAAGAAATGTTGTAAGAATGACGTTGAAAATAATGGGCTATTTGCAGGATGGATTTGAATCCAACCCCCATTTGAGAATTAAAACAGCACATATAACAATAGTGGATGGTAAAGTAGGTTAAGATTGACCACCAAGGCTTGTGCATCCCATGTCCATCCAAAGAGGGTAATACATTACCAAAAAGATGAACATGTATACAAGTAAGAAACAATCGAACATGAAATTTAAAAAGGAAGGTATATTTAGTAGATACTCAAAGCTGAAGATGACTTTTAGGTAATCATGTAAACTACCTTGTGAGCAGGAAGGAAACTGTAGGAAGTACCACATTGAATTATTGAATCATGGTTAGGTTAAAGAGCATGAAAGTAGATCAAACAACTTGGTTTGTTGGTCGCAAAAAAACTGCCTTTTTTACAATTGTACATCTCAATATATTTCCAATAAAAAAAAATACTTCCATAACTTGGTTTAAAAAATGCATGGAGACGCACATAACAAAGAATGTACAATCATGTTGCTGAATCTTGTTTCCGAATTTTAAAGAATCTAAAGTAGTTGGAAGAGACGAAGGAAGGAGTTGTTCTTGGTCATGGTACTAAGAAATGAAACTCTACACTGCTCCTTGCATCTCTGCTTCCAAAGATGATGAAAAGCACACATATATTACTTCAAAGTTTTAGCAAATCTTGGACATTGCATCAAATATTTATTGTTAGATATCTGTGCTTTACATCAATAGCCTTCATCATGACAAATAACAATAAAACAATCCCTCAAGATCTCTCATTTCTAATGGGTTTTCATTGAGCAGCAAGAAAATTCAACTTCTAACAATAATTTACTACCATCCAGAACTTCCTTTCAGATTTACATGGTTTTGAATCTAATTTGCAACCAAATTCAGGTCACAACAATGAAACAGAGATCTAAAATCACAGCATACATTCATCATGATAGATGAAAATACTTGAGCCAGTGGAATATTAATTTATTTAAAAAAGAAATAAATAAATAAATAAATTCTTACTGCATCTTTATCCTCCTTGAGCTCTCAAATTTCCTAATATCCATGGATTAAGGTATGCATGGGTGCTGTACAGAATTGACCTTGCAAGTAAAAGACAGGCATGCCATAGAGTGCATACTATCATACATATCATGCTAGTTCACACTGAGCTGCATCAGAACAAAATGGGTCATGCAAGTTCAATATGCACAGCATAAACTGTGCATGCAAGCCTAGTTTTTGCTCTTTAAAGATTAAAATGCTTGTTCTAGGACCTTCGTTGTTTCTTAATGGCTACAAAGCTGGGACACTTCAAATTGCATGCCATGTTCAAATTGGATATCTATCAAACACCGATGTTTGTTGGACACTTCTAGGATGCATGTTGGACGCTAATATTTTTTTCTTAATGTGAATGTCAAATACTTAAGCGTACTAATTTTGAAAATTCTAGAATAGACTTTAAATACTTTCTGCCTTTCTGGATATACATGAGAATACTTCTCAAAACCTCTAATGATAAAGAGGAGGGCTCTTTCTTTCCTCTTTGATGGTGAATGATGACCTTTTATTGATGAACATTAATTTTGGATTCTGTGATGTAAAAACTATTGTGGAGTATGGATTATGATCCTATTAATTCAATTGATTACTAAATGACAGGACTTGTGGATGTTGATGCTATTGTGTATAGTGGGGACTATTTTATTTTGCTAACTCACAATGCTTTGTAGATGTTTAATATTTATTCATTTGACATAACATAGCCATATTGTGCCCTCTGTTTTCAAGATTTGCCACATTAATGTATTTGTATTGGGTTGTAGACATATCCCATGCCCATATCCATGCTTCATAGCTTATTGGCCCGGCTTTTTAAGTGTGAGGAGAGCATTACACTAGCCAGTCCTACATATTTAAGCCAAACTGAGGATCTCAGCCACAAAATGAGCATGAACCATCATACATCAACAAATATGGCCTACCACATCAAAATGAGGACATTCATTACTATTTCTTCATTAGAAAGATCCAAATTTTTATTATTTCTTGCAAAGTTTAGATGGTTAAAATACACAGCTTATAGGACAAGGTTACATGAACATTAACTTGTTCAATATTATTTGTCTAAATATGTTAAGAACATTATTTTTGGGTTACGCATTTTATTCATCTACTATCAATTATTTTACTTGTTCCCATGTTGGTTATTTAATAGTCCATTCTTGCCAATGTACCAGTATGATATCGTTGCATACCTCATTACTTCAAAAATGAGTCAACATACATACATGTCATGATTATTGGAAGCAAGACTCTACACTACTAGTCTTTATTCTTTTTTTTCAAAAGACAACTCTTAACCACTTAGCAAGACATTTAAATTGGCCTAAGCAGCAACGAAATAACCATGCATAACATAGACAATCCAAGAGTAGCACACCACTAAAGAAAGCCACATACTTTTGCATGCCAATCAATCCCATGCACCAGATAGTGTTGCACATGGCATGACTAGTTCAAGTTCATGGCCAGCACAGACACTTGAGAGCTTTGCCTCTTCACAGTAAACCCACTTAAGTAAAGGACTTCGGTATCTGCAAAAAAATTCTCGAAAGAAAGAAAAGCTTCCTGTAACAACCCTAAGGCCGTGCAGCCAAGGAAGGTGACTTTCAACCACCAAACATCATCCATTTACCTACATGTTCACTACAATATAAATTTTGGCAATTAAGATGCAGCCCTCACCACCTAAAAGTAGGTCAAAATGTAAAAGTAGGTTCACTGTGGCTTTCAATTTCAACCCTCTTCTAACCCCATTTGATCCTCCCATGGCTCCTCGTGCACAAAAGAAAAAGGAACATATAACTGACTTCATGCCTCTACCAAGAAACAGCAAAATTACATAAACAGAATGGCCTCATGCCTAACATTCAAATGAGCATCTCTCCCCTGCAACCTTGGTCACATGAGCACTACAGTAACCAAAATCAAAAGCATATAACATTTACAATCATCTTAGTGGGAAGAACGCATCAATATGGCATAAAAAATAACGAATCAACTCCCAGGCATCTCAAACTCCATATGCCAAAACCAACTCAACAAGTACTCAAAATAAACAAGAAGAACAGCGAAAAGCTGGCTCCATCAAAGAAGATACATCCACATAGACTGTAACAGTAAACAAAATAACTAAAGAAATGCGCAGAGTAACAAAAGAAATGATTCCAAATATATATTTATTATTCTAATCATTTTTTGAATCTATTTATGCAAAACACATCACAAAAGGAAAAATACACTAACCAACTTCCTGCTAGATTTGGTTTAAAACAACTTATAATACTGTTCCATCTAACGTACTTGCAATCGATCAAAACAGAAAATTAACAATTTCACATGATAATTAAGTAAAAAATAAAAGCATAACAAATTAAAAAACAAACCTTTTCGTAAACAGGAAAAAAACGTAATGCTAATTGAAAGAAAAAAGGGAAGAAAAACACGGACCTTGACGAAGTTGCCGAGAGTCTTGGTGGACCCGCGGGATGAGGTGAAGACATCCTCGATCCCCGCGAACTGCAGCACCTTCTTGGGCACACGAGCGGCGACAATCCCAGCGCCACGGGGCGCGGGCACCATGCGAACGGTAACGGAGCCGCACTTGCCGGTGACCTTGCACGGCACGGTGTGCGGTTTGCCGATCTTATTCCCCCAATATCCCCGCCTGACGGGGATGATGGAGAGCTTGGCGAGGATGATGGAACCCCGGATGGCGGTGGCAACCTCCTTGGAGCACTTGACGCCAAGACCGACGTGGCCGTTGCCGTCGCCGACGACGACGAAGGCCTTGAAGCGGGTACGCTGCCCGGCGCGGGTCTGCTTCTGGACGGGCATGATCTTCATCACTTCATCCTTGAGCTGGGGGCCGAGGAGGGTGTCCACGATCTGGTGCTCCTTCACGGGGAGAGAGTGGAGGTAGATCTCCTCCAGGCTCTGGATCCGGCCCTCCTTCACCAAACGCCCGAGCTTCGTCACAGGTACCCACTTCTCCTCCTCGTCGCGCCGCCCGCCTCGGCGGCCACCGCGGCGATCCCCGCGGCCGCGGCCACGGTCGCCCCTGCCCCGGCCGAAGCCGCGGCCGAACCCGCCTCTGTCTCCGCCTCTCTCCGCCATGAATGATGATCTGCGGCTGAAAGGATTAGGGCTCGTAGCTGGCAGCGATAGCGAGGGCGGCGGGGAAGGTGAGTATAGAGGAGAGGATCGTTTCGAAGATGGATTGGTTTATAGCTGTGATGGGATGGAACCCTAGGGTTTTGGTATTCTGATGACCATGCGGTTTGATTACCGCTAGATCCGGTGGTTCACTTCTATCCATAATTCCATCTCCCATCCAGGCTCGTGTTATATTATAAATTAAATATAATAAGATTAATAAGTGGTGCGACAACGCTGGATGGCTAAATCAATATGAGCATGTCGTATTATATAACGAAACATGCTGTAGTAATAGTATTATATATTCTACGTTTTCTTGTATTATATGCTGGTATTATATTTCATATTTCATAATGCTTATAAAAATCATTCACATTATCATCTAATCACAAACAATTGATGCAATTTTCATACTTATTATATATTATATTTATTTATATTTACATTTTAGGCAACATGTCATTATGAATTATATTTTCTAATAATGTATGTAATGAACTATCTTATTTAAATACCATCAGTTTTGCTTTAATTAAATATAATATTCAATTTACTACATAAAACAAACTATATTTATCATACAATGAATCTTAGACTTTGAATACGAGCTTGGAAAAGTAAACTTTATACTTCTGCTAAAGCAATACTGATTTATGAAAAAATATGTATGCAACAAGTGCACGGTATATAATTTAGTTTAATGCACGAATCTATATAATATATAAAAGTAGAAATGGCTGGTGGAATTTTACACGTGGTAGTCTCCGATGAAATTTTGTATTGAATTCTAGCTGGGATTTAATTAATTACATATCAGTTGTCTAAATATGGTTTTGGGAATGCTCCACGAATATAACAATGGTCATGGGCAGAATATGAAAAGATGGCAGTAATTCCTGAGACGGTCATATTTAAATCCAGCTGGAATTTAATTATACATCCAGTTGGGAAAACGAAATGCCCAAGCAAATTGACTATCGTGGTTTGAATGATAACAACTTGGAGAATCTACTTTCCTATTGAAAGCCGGTGTTCATAGCCAATATGGTATTTAAATGGAAAGAAGTGGAATCAAAGGTTGTGGCTGCATGCTGCACATTTGAGGATTCAATTGCCATTGAAACTCCTTCAAGTTTGGATTTTTCGGCGGACCAGGTAAAAATTTGGATACTTCCGAGCTTGGATTTTCTGCTATTGGTATTGTAAAGAAATAGATGGAGAATATTTTAATAGATTAGGCTGATGAAATATTATTTTTGATGATCTATAAGCAGTGAAGAATCTAATGGTTTTTTTCGATTCTGCTTATTGTTTCGTGATCATCCATCTTACGTCCAAAATATATATCATTTGGTTATTAATATTTACTTGTTAATATAATATATCTATTATCTATACTTGAGGAAGTCAGAAAATGGCTAGAAATATGAACTATGTTGCTAACATTAATCCCGATAAAAAAGAATGAGGATCAAGGTCAGGGTAATATGATTGTGGACTGTGCCAAACTATATTAATCCCGATGAGACTAATAGCATTAAAATAGTTCTTATGGATGAGAAATAAACCAGCATTTAGTCTCTTATAAATATATGGTATAAATTTATTATTGTAAACGTATTTACATTGTTTATATTTGCACCATTCACGGGAGCAAAATTCATCTAACAATCAAGAGAGGATTGCAAAATAGGTTCGGATGAAGGGTCTGCTTATACAATGAGCAATTTCGTAGTTGACTACAATTACGGAAGTACCACCAAAGACAAATTTAAGTTGAACTTTGTACCAACTATTATTGTATCATCATGTGCTGATATTAGGATTCCAAATAAGATCTTTTCTTTCGTCCTCTTCATGCCAACACCAATCCAAGATCAAGATCAAATCTAAAGAGGAAGAAGAAGAGGAAGCACAGCATGCTCCAAAAAATTTGAAGAAAGAAGAAGAGATCATCAACTATCTTTCCGACGAGTCTGCACCAAATCAACTTAAACACTTTTTTATAGCTTTTATTTCTTTTACTTTCTCTTTTTAATTTTTTATATTTAAATTCTAAATTTTAATTTTAATTAATATAAAATTTATTTTTATGCTATTTAAATTCTTATTTTTTATTTTTATCATAAATTTATTTTATTATAAATAGATGCTAAGCTTAGTACCAAATTATTTTTATGTATTTTTTATTTTATTTTTAATTTTTTTTATAAAATCAAAAATTTTAAATCTAAAACTTTAATATATTTGTTTGCTCTAATCATTCTAATATTCTCTTATGCATTTTGATACATTTGATTTGATATGCTCTAATTTAATAATTAATTCTACCTTCGACGCATTGACTTTGATATAATTTTCATACATTATAACTTGATACTAATTTTCAAAATCTTTAGCTTTGATATCTTGACAAATACACTATTAAAATCAATATATCATTAAGCCATGATTTATCTTTCAAAATTTTCTTTGCTCCGATACATCATTGAAGTTATGATGATCAAATATACTCAATATATATTTTATTTTGATATAAGTCTATTATTTGCATGTATTCAAAGTTTTGCTATTATCAAAAAGGATAAGATTATTGATTCAAGAATTGATTTTGATGAATAGAAAATATTTAAGTACTTATTTTGATACTGATGCATTGATGAGGTTCTTATATACATGTTTTTGGAAACCTAAAATTATTTTTGAAAAGCTTGTATTGATTGACAAGTTTTGGAAACAAAGGAGAATGATTGGATAAAACTATATCACAAAAAAATCAGGAAAAAAATTTTGAATCGACCCCTAGCTCAAAAGAGTCGACTTTAGCATACATTTTTCAACTGGTACAAATCTCAAGTCAACACCTACTTAAGTACGAGTCAACTTTCTCGGTCAAATAGAATATAAAAGTTTAAGTACCAGATCTCAAGTCGATCCTTGCTTGACTACGAGCTGACTCTCCCAGAAAAGATAAAGTATTTCTATAAAATAGTACTCAAGTCAATCCCAACTTGGTCTCGAGTCGACTTGACTAGACTGACAGCAATAACAGCTAGTTTATAGTCCCTAAACGGTTAGAAATGGCTAGTTTATCTTTTTTGGACTATGTAAAGGCATTCAAACTTGATTAAAAAGAGAAAGAAGTTCCAAGAGAAAGAGAAAAGCTAAGTTTGAGTCAAAAACATTCAAGAGAGTTGAAAACAGTCAATTTCTTAAAGCATTCAAAGTGTTCCTTAAAAAGCTTCCTCAACATGTTCTCCAAAGAGTTTTACCGACTTTATTAGAAAATTTTTTGTAGTGTTTACATTTGTTTTTCTCATCTATATAATATATAAAAGTAGAACCGGCCCGTCGAATTTTACACATGGTAGTCTCTGCTGAAAATTTTTCCTGTCTAAATCTGTATTGAATTCTAGCTGGGATTTGATTACACATCGGTTGTGTCCATATAGAAAGACTAGATATAGTTTTGGGAATGCTCCACAAATATAACAATGGTAATCGGCAGAATATGAAGAGGCGGTAGTAACTTCCTGAGATGGTCATGGGCAGAATATATTATATGTGGTCAATTGAAATCCAGCTGGAATTTAATTACACATCTAGCTGGGAAAACGAAATGCCCAAGTTCTTCATACCCAAGCAAACTGACTACTATGGTTTGAATAATAACAACTTGGGGAATCTGCTTTCCTTTATCGCCATTGAAAGCCGGTGTTTATAGCCAATATGGTATTTAAATGGAAAGAAGTGGAATCAAAGGTTGCTAGAAGTTCTGGGTTATGGCTGGTGCACATTTGAGGGTTCAATTGCTATTGAAACTCCTTCAAGCTTGGGTTTTTCGATGGATCAAGTAAAAATTTGGATACTTCCAAGCTTGGATTTTTTTCTATTGTCTCGATGTAGTATTGTAAAGAAATGGGTAGAGAATATTTTAATAGATTAGGCTGATGAAATATTATTTTTTGATGATTTATAAGCAGTGAAGAATCTAATGGTTTTTTCTGATTTTGTTTATTATTTAGTGATCATCTATCTTATGTCCAAAGTATGTATCATTTGGTTATTAATATTTGCTTATTAATATGATATATCTATTATCTATACTTCAGTAAGTCAGAAAATAGCTAGAAATGTGAACTATGTTGCTAACATTAATCTCGATAAAAAATAATGAAGGATCAAGGTCAGGGTAATATAATTGTGGACCGTGCCAAACTATATTAACTCTGATGAGACTAATAGCATTGAAATAGTTCTTATGGATGAACGGGTGAGAAATAAACCAACATTTAGTCTCCTATAAATATATGGTATAAATTTATTATTGTAAACATATCTACATTGTTTATATTTGCACCACTCAGGGGGGCAAAATTCATGTAACAATCAAGAGAGGGTTGCCAAATAGGTTCAAGGATAGGGTGGATGAAGGGTTTGCTTACATAATGAGCAATTTCGAAGTTAGCTACAATAATGTGAATTACAGAAGTACCAGACACAAATTTAAGTTGAACTTCATGCCGACCACTACTGTATAATAATGTCTGACGCTAGGATTCTAAATGAGACCTTTTCTTTCATCCCTTTTATGTCAATACCAATCTAAGATCAAGATCGGATCCAAAGAGAAAGAAAAAGAGGAAGCCTAGCATGCTCCAAAAAGTTTGAAAGAAGAAGGAGAGGTCATCAACCATCTTTCCGATGAGGCTGCACCAAATCAACTTCAATCTTTTGTTATAGCTTTTATTTCTTTTACTTTCTTTTTTCAATTTCTTATATTTAAATTCTAAATTTTAATTTTAATTAATATAAAATTTATTTTTATGCTATTTAAATTTAAATTTTTTTATTTTTATTATAAATTTATTTTATTGCAAGTAGATGCTAATATCTAAATAGTAGATTTTAGTATTAAGTTATTTTTATGCATTTTTAATTTCTATTTTCTGACTTCTATTTTATTTTTAAAATCGTTCTTTTTTTTTTCTTTATAAAATCAAAGATTTCAAATCTAAAACTCTAATATATTTGTTTGCTCTAATGAATTCCAATATACTCTGATGCATTTTGATACATTTGATTTGATATACTCTGTTTTGATAATTAATTCTACCTTTGATATATTAACTTTGATACAATTTTCATACATTATAATTTGATACTAATTTTCAAAATCTTTAGCTTTGATATCTTGACAAATACACCATTAAAATCAATATATCATTAAGCCATGATTTATAATTTTCTTTGCTCTGATACATCACTGAAGTTATCATGATCAAATATACTCAATATATATTTTATTTTGATATAAGTCTATTATTTGCATGTACTCAAATTTTTGTCATTATCAAAAAGGATGAGATTATTGATCCAAGAATTAATTTTGATGAATACAAAATATTCAAGTACTTATTTTGATACTAATGAGTTGATGAAGTTCTTATGTTGATGTTTTTAAAAAGCTAAAATCATTCTCGAAAAGCTTGTATCGATTGACAAGTTTTGAAAATAAAAGAGAATGATTGGATAAAGCTATATCACAAAAAATTAGGAAAAAAAACATTGAGTCGACCCCTAGTTCAAAAGAGTCGACTTTGGCATGTATTTTTCAACTAGCACAGATCTTGAGTCAACTTTTACTTAAGTATGAGTTAACTTTCTCAATCAAATAGAACATAAAAGTTTAAGTATCAGATCTCGAGTCGAACCTTGCTTGACTACGAGCTGACTTTATCAGAAAAGATAAACAAGTATTTCTATGAAATAGTACTCAAGTCAATCCCAACTTGGTCTCGAGTCGACTTGACTATAACTGATAGCAATAACGACTAGTTTATAGTCATCCCTAATGATTAGAAATGGTAGTTTGCCCTTTTTCGACTATTTAAAGGCATTTAAACTTGATGAAAAAGAGAAAGAAGTGCCAAGAGAAAGAAAGAGAAAGTGACAAGCCAAGTTTGAGTCAAAAGTATTCAAGAGAGTTGAAAATAATCAATTTCTTAAAGCATTCAAAGTGTTCATCTATGGATTGATTGAAAAGCTTCCTCAACACATTCTCTAAAGAGCTTTATCAACTTTTGTTTGCTTCATTCAAAGTTTTTTTTTGTACTGTTTACATTTGTATTTCTCATTTTCTACTAAGCAAGTTTCAATTAGGATTGAAACTTAGGAAAGACTAGTCCAAGCCTAGAATTTGATTGTATTTAATTGAAAAAACCTAGGAGAAGCTTTAGGAAAAAGGCATTCAAAGGCTTTGTTAAGCTGGAAACCAATTTGGTTTAAATTGAGCTAGGAAATAATCTTGCTATAATCTGTATAGAAATTATAGTAGAATTTTCAAGTGAGGCTTAAGAAGTGGACATAAGTGCTAGGTTTGGCACTGGATCACTATAAATCTTTGGTATTTATGTGTGGCTTTTCTTTAGATTGTATTGAATCTTAATTGCTCATTCATTTAAGTATTTCTTACTTTATATTATCCCATTATACTTTACATACTCCATAATTTGTGTATAGTAAATTTTTAAATTTTTGAAAAATCTAATTTATCCCTCCTTCTTGGGTTGTCTCTCTAGACAACACTCTTTTTCTTATTTAAGTTTCAATCTCTATCCTTCTGTACCTCATTGAGATCATTCTCTATCAATAATGGCTTGCTCACTACTACTTTATGAGTAATCAGCTCAAACGCATTCACCAATTGTCTAAGTCGAGGCCTCATTCCCATTATGAATCGTCAAATTCGACTTTACTCATTAGCGACCATAGTAGGAGCAAACTTGGCCAAACGGATAAGTTCAATCTCATACTGAGTCACCGACATATTTCTTTATTTTAGTTTAATAAAGTTACTTTCCATCTACATTTGAACACTTATTTGGTGTAGAAAACTTCTTTGTATAACTCCCAAGTAGAAACCACATTAGGCCCACATCTACATTCTTTCTTTCGACAACCACCAATCATATATGCCCCCTTGTAGGAGATAAGAAGCATAATCAACTTTTTCTTCCTTAGTAGACTTATGAACTTTAAAGGTCTTCTCAATTTTTGTTAGTGATTTCTCAGCCTCCAATAGATCGGTTGTCCCAAAAAATGGTGGTGAAGACACTGCTTTAAAATTGGCAAAAATACTAGATCCCCTTGGTCTATGTGGTGTTGACTGAGTTTGTTGTGGTTGTTGATTCTGTTGCTCAAATTTTAGTTGTTTTTTATGTTGTATATGTAGTTGTTGTTATTGCATCTACACTATCCCAATAAGGGTATGCATTAATTGAAGCAATCTCTTAAGTGCTTCCAATAGAACCATCTAGATTAAATGGATCAACCAAACACTCTTACTAGTGAGTGCCACCATAACATGAACTCTCACCAACCTGATTAGCCTTGGCACGATGTCCCATTCTAATGTAATAAATAATAATAACAAAAATTTATAAATTTCTAGGTAGCTAAAAATAACAAGCAACATCAATATGTTATAATCTCAAAATTTACTACCTCAGCTACCAACCCCAATTGTCTACCCCACCTATTCTCATCCTAAAATTCATTTCAAAAAAATTGAGACTTAAAATAACCTAAGCATTGTCCTATGCTCATCCTAAGGTTTATTCTTAAAGGTCAAAACTTAAGCTATGATAACTTACACCCTCAACTGAAAGGCACATGACTAGGAACATGACAATCTACTACACACACATAGGATAAGGTCCTATGAGCATACAAAATGACAACTTGTCAATGATGTACTAAAATGAATGAAATAATATTTATAATTTAAGATCCACTAATTCAAATTCTAAAACAAAATATTCACAACTTCCATACTTGGATAACTTCATTCATATAATCCATATATTTCTACATAAAATAGCATAAAGAGGGTTCTACAAAATTTGGAAGGTTGGTCCGAGATCATCGCTGTGATCTCACAATCCAATTTCTACACATTCCTCTTTGCACTTTAGGCTCTGTAAAAACACGGAAATCAAAAGAATAAGCTAAAAGCCCAATATTAGTAATCAAGACATAATCAAAGAAATCAAGCAACTACAATCAATATAAATGTTTAATACAATAACTAGTATAGCAATATAATATTTATAATTAGAGTCACACTTATAACTCTGTAATATAGATATAACCATCTAAAAACTTATATATAATCTAGAAGTATTTTAGAATCCATATCAAAACTAAAATGATTATGCTAAAATTTCTAAGAATATCTTATGATTGTATCTTTCAAAAGCATTCTGTTAACTCATCAGTCTATATAACTACAGCCATATATAATCCCTATGATAGGGCCTGAAGCATCATATTTAACTTCTACAGTGTAGGTCCATCATACCATATATAACCTTTATGGAGTAGGTCCATAGTACCATATTTAACCCTTATAGAGTAGGTCCACATTACCAAGTTCCAAAATAATCAATATCAATTGCCAACATATACCCCTGTATGGCAAGATTCAATACATAGATAGAGTGAGAGTTCAGTACTTATACACAAACTCAAATTAAACAATTGCTTTTATCTCCTATGTTAGAGCGCAATATATAAAATTCTGACTCAATGCATATAATCCATAAAGATGAATGACCATCAAAATTTCAACAATCAATATGGAAACAAGGTTTTCCAAATCAGTGTATTCACATTTGTTAATGAACAAACTCCAAAGACTCATACCAAGTTTTTCTAGAATTATATCATTTGGAAATCATTCTAATAAACTTGTAATCATCATATTGCAAAATACCATGAACTCAAGACTCGAAATACTATAAATCTATGCTTCATGCTTGGCTCAGTATTACCGGTATAACAAACGAATAATATAAATTTCAAAGTATTTGGCAAAAACTAAATTAAAGGACATTCTTAAACTATATTCATTTATTATTTTATATAATTACTTTAATTAAGTAAAGGTTACTCACCATAAGTATCTACATTTGACCTCTATGGAGTAGATCCATAATACCAAGTTTTAGAACAATCAATTCCAATTACCAACATATAACCCTGTATGGCAGGGTCCAATATGTAGGTAGATTAAGAATCCAATAAACTTAAATTAAACAATCGCTATTATCACATATGTAGGAGTGTAATGTATAAAATTCCGACTCAATGTGCATAAGCCATAAAGATGAATAATCATCAAAATTTCAATAATCAATATACAAATAGATTTTCCAAATCAATATAATCACATTTGTTAATACACAAATTCCAAATGCTCATACCAATTTTTTTCTAGAATTCTATCAATTTGAAATCATTCTAATAAACTTATAATAATCAAATTGCAAAATATCATGAATACTCAAGACTCGAAATACTTTAAATCTATGCTTCATGATTGGCTCAGTAACACCAGTATAACAAACAAATGATATAATTTTTAGAGTATTTGGTAATAACTAAATTAAAGAATATTCTCAAGTTATATTCATTCATCATTTTATATAATTGCTTTGATTTAGTAAAAGTTATTTATTGTGCAAATACCCACTATTCGATTATCTAAATACTTCACTGATACTACTCGAAATCTAATAATTTTAAAACACACACATATATTTGACATCATTGTCATGAGTAACTTATAATAATTTATAAAATTCTTTTAGACTCTAAAATTTTAGTTTCTAGCTAACTGCCCTTCCCTGCACATCATCCCATTCCATATCTTAGCAAATTAACACCCTCTAAAAACTTCTAAATTTTGCATATTCATTTAGCAATGAGTTGACAACCTCCAATTAAATTTTCAAATCAAAATACCTAACCATTAAAGAGTTAACAAATCCCAAATTACCATAGGGTAGAATCTTTCTACACAAGATTAACTTCAGTTCTTTGATAATACTTTTTTCCTCTAGCTTCTTCCTATCCTCGCATTCCAAAACTTCTCAAATCATCTTACTTATTACCTTAAACCATTCAATACAAATCCTAAAATCCAAAGAAATTCAAAGAGGGATTTGGCCTTACCTAAACTAAGGAGGGAGAAGACTAGAGTTGGGCATTAGGCCAGGCCGCCCATAGGCCGACCCGACTCGACACAGACTAGGCCAGGCTTGGCATAGCCCGTTAAGCACTGTAGTGGGTCATGCCATGGCATGACCCAATGCTCTGGGCCGGACTGGGCTAGGGTTTGGTGGCCCGCAGCCCAAGCCTAGCAGGGCACGGTATGGCACGTGCCCGGCTTGGCACAGCCTCCGTGCCAGCCCATAAGTCGTGCCACCTACTCTCGATGCTCTCTCATGCATATCTCCTCCATCTGGACTCCATTTGAGCTATTTCTGATCTTATTAGATTTCGTTCATTATCCTGAACCTCGTTTTAGGCTTGTTATGGATCGAATCTCAAGATATTTTTTTTAACAATCTCCATCTCGATTCAATATTCAGCTTTTATCTATCTCTAAGAGCCTTTGAGCTATCTCGCTCCCATGTCCTAAGGCACGCCTGCTATCTCATGGATGGGCAAACATGAAAGTCGAGCTAGGATGCTCAGTCCCATCTCCATTATGGGTTGTGTCCACTCTGATCAAAGATCTGCTAAAAAAAATCTCCTATGGCAATAAAAACTACACTCTGCGACATCATCTATCATTCTCCTAAGTCTTTCATCTCGCACTCGATCTACCTCCACCTGGAGCTACATCTCGTACTTAGCTTTCTTTGACTCCTGAAACTCTATCTCGCATTGGACTCTCTGTCAGATAGTAATCTTCTCTCATCTTCTTCTTTTCCTCTATAATAACTTTATCACCATGCATAACCTTCAGGATTCCATCACCAGCTATCCATCTATAGCCGTTTAAATTCTCTGCTCAGTGAGATAAGATTCTTCTTAAAGCTGAGTATGTATCAGATCTCATCCAACTTTTTCATTATTCCATCATGGAGCATCATGCTGGGCATCCAACTGCTCTTGATCTCATAGCTCAATCCATCTAGCAGGAGTATAGTGCCCTCACTAGTATCTAAAGAGTCAACCAGCTTCTCTCTATAATATACATGATGAAAATAAGTAAAATCTATAATCCACTAAAAGAAAGAAATAGATACCTCGTCAATTATCAGAAGGATATTATCACTATCTTCTGTATCGCTATTGGATATCATCACAGTAGCCTGCATCCAATCTTTGAGTTATGGATAATCTTTGATATGATGCCTTAATTCATCACACCGATAGCATCTACTCTTACTATGGTCCCTTATCCTAGATTTGGATCATCCTCCTTACAATCCTCTGTCACTTTATCTACTATCACCTGCTCCTTTAGAAATTACCAAAGCTGAGCTGCTGCCATCTGAGCTCGAAGTTGGATTCTTCTTTCTAAAAATCTTGTTCTAGAGAATCACCATAGTGACTCATTATTTTCTACCGCTCCTTCCTCGAGCCAACTCTCTTTCTCAATCGAGTTCCGTCCCTTCCTCCACCTCATCCATCTTGATGGTGCTCTTCTCTACTAGCAGAGTAGTTACCAAGAACTCATATAAAAGAAAAAGTGATGCTAGCAAGACCAACACCTTAGTCTTCTCCTCAATCTTCTCACCTACACTGAAAAGATTAATAAGAATTTTTTGAAAGTGGCTGAGATGTTCCTGCATGCTCTGACATTCATCCATCCACACCTAATAAAACTATCTCTAAAGGAATAGCATATTAATGAGCGATGTCTTCATGTACAGTTTCTTGAGCTTCAATCATAGCACCATCAGAAAAGTCTCACCAAGTATATGGATCACCATCTTATCTGCTAGAAACACATAGATGGTACTCACCATCTATATCTATAATCACTTCTAGATTTTCTCTTTTATAGTGTCTGATTTCCTTTCATTCAAGAGAGTATCGATCAATTAATGTTGGATGAGAATGTCCTTCACCTTCAAATCGATTGATCTCCATCTTGATTATGCTTGTCTTCTCCATCTTCTAATCTCAATCAACACCGACTCTATATGGACTGTCTAATACCACTTGACCATGGTAACCAAGCTCTGATACCACTTATTAGGGTAGATCCCTCGATTGTAGAATATAGATTATCCATCCAAGATCACAACTGTTGCCTAAGTATGGCTACCCAAGAGGAGGGGTGAATTGGATTCTTTTAAAGTCTTGGCCAAATTAAGCTTTAATACAAATATGTGCTTCTAATAAAAATAATTTAAATGATTATATTGTGTATGATATATGCAATAATGGAATTAAAAATTGAGTGAAACTATGTATGAATTAAACTAGTTTCAAGTAAGTAAGTAAGTAAAGTAAGTAAAATGAATAAAATAAGACACAATATAAATATAATAAATTTATAGTGGTTTGGTGTAATCCCGCCCCTACGTCCACTCTCCAAGCTTTTCTTGGGAGTTCTACTATAATCCCTGATTACAGTGTGTTTGTTTTGATCTGAGATCACAAACAAATCCAGTTGATTTTATCGGGCTCACCAACCACAACCCTACACCAATAATTTTTTGGGTTCGCTATCAATTTAATTGATTTTATGGGCTCACCAACTAAAATCTATACAATCCAATTTCAAACTTGGATGGATCTAATCTCCAAGTTTCTTTCCTCAAAGAAACTTACAAAAAAATAAAAATATAAGTATAAGAATTCAATATAAAATAAAAATAAAAATTAAAACTCTTTGAAGCTTAAAGAAGTTGCTACTGGATTGCTCAAATGATGCTTCAATTTCTTTTGAATAATGCTTGAGAGGATGAGGATAAAGTTGGAGATGATTTCTCTTTGAAAGCTCTCTATTATGTGCATTAATTCCTCTCTTTTCTTTCTTTCCAATTGGTATTCAATAAACCTCACTCAATCTAATAATTTTTTTCTTTTTAAATCACTTTCTTGCTTTTTTCATTGAGTCTCTAGCCTTTTATATGCTTGAAAGTGGCTAGAGAATGAGTTTTGACTATTGGAGCCCTTAAAATAGCCCTTGAGAGTAATTGTAGATAAAAAATTAAAATTCTAAAAAACTAGCCGTTACAGTCATTGGATCGGCTCAATTTTTAACTAGGTCAGTTCAGTTTCTAACTAGATTGGTTCGATATCAATAGATTTTAAAAATTAGCTTTCTATATTTTTTTAAAATTGAGCCGATCTAGTTTTTCACTGAGTCAACTAAGTACTGAGCTAGCTCAGTTTTTCACTGGATCATCTAAGTTCTTAGCCTTCAACAATTTTGCATATATTTCTGCATGAGTGGCTTTTTAGCTTCAACTTTTGAGGGCTTCTTCCATCTTGATTTTTACAGTCTTTTCCATCATTAAGGCTTCCAAAACTTCTTATTTGAGCTTTATTTGAGCATTTAAAATCATTCTTTCTTTGACTTTTCTTTTTTTGAGAAGATTTCTTTTATAGATAATTTCTTCATTTTAAGTACTTGAAAAGTCCTACATACATTCTTGAAATGCATGATTAGTATCATTTATACTCAATATTTTAGAATCATCAAAATTAATCTTAGGATCAATAACAACAGCATCAAAAAAAGATAGATGTTGATGCCATGCAAGAAAAAAAAAGATAATTAAATAAATATAATAAACTATACATAGATTTGATCTCAAGCCTATCTCCACAGAACGTGTAAACTTTATTAGGAGAGAGAGAAAGTCAAATAAATACAAAAAAAATTTATCACTCAATCCTTATACAAGAGTCTCTCAATAAGAAGTTTCAAAATCCTCACAAAAACTCTCTAAAACTTCTCAAAAACCCCTTCAGCACCTCTAGAACATCACTAGCTCTTCGATGTCATAAATGGTTTGTCAATTGAAGTTATATAGACTCCATAATCATCAACATAGTATTTCAATAGAAAATTCAGTCCCAAACATATCCAAAAATTATTCCGAATCATCTGATCATGACCAACTCAAACCAAAGCCATCTGAATGTGAAAAATAGTTTAGATCAAGCCTGGATCATGGTTGGCTCACTTTTGGGCCATCAAATCATGATGCGGTCTATCAAAAATCCTATAAACCATGAGAAACCATATGAAAAATGCTCGACTGGTCCAATGGACCATGCAAAACCAGGAGAAATGGCTTGTCGATCCATGCTATGTGCATGGATCATGTGACGGGCTTGGGCACGCTCATTGGGCCTGCATGCACTTGCATGGCCCGCATGCATCCACACGCATGCTCATAGGCCTGGGCCGGCCCAACACATGACTGGCCTAGTGCACCGTGCACTGCCAGGCTAGGCCCATGCTACCACTGGTCTACACCAGTCTATGGGCTCCTCCGATAGCCCATAGGTCATGCCATTTGCTTTCGGCACTTTCTTGCATGTATCTACTCCATCTAGATTTTGTTTGGATTGTTCTTGATCTCGTTGGATTTCGTTCATCGTCCTGAACCTTATTATAACTTATTATGGATTGAATCTTGAGGTATTTTCCTTAATAATGGACTATCTAGATCCATGAATCTTTTCAACATGTAATGTAAAAATATCATGTAGTAGCTGAGTTACCTCAGCTTTAGATACTTCAAAATTATAATTCATATATTTATCAATTTCATCAAATAAAATATATATATCACTTAATTTGATCCGTGAATTAAATACAGTAGCTAAATTATGCATGGAACATACCATGTTCCAATACTAATTTTATTTTTTTTATTTTTTAAATAATAGATACTAAAATATTATCATATCTATATTATGCAAATTGACTACAAATTATATATGCTTGTTGTAAAAATACACAAGAGATTAAAAAATAAATACCAGAAGAGTATTTGTAGCATAATAAAAACTCATAAAAAAATCTTTTAAATTTTTTTCTTTTTTTAATCATTTTTAGTCAACATAAAGCCTAATCAATGATCATTTATATATGCATTTAATAAACTTTTGTATGGATATGCATCATGAATCATTGTATATGTAGAGTTTCAATGAGTAACTACATCAAGTTTAATTTTTTTAAATATTTACTGAGGTCTAGATATAATTATTTTAATTTTTAGAATTATACTCTTAAAGTATGAATAAAAGATACTATATTTTTAATTTTTATAATTAGATATACATCATGAATCATTGTATATATAGAGTTTCAATGAGTAACTACATCAAGGTTAATTTTTTTGAATATTTACTAAGGTCTAGATATAATTATTTAAATTTTTATAATCATACTCTTAAAGTATGAATAAAAGATACTATATTTTTAATTTTTATAATTATATATTAAACCATGCCTATTCTAACTTAAACAAAAAAAATATGGCATGCATATCTAATATGAAATATTTTTTTTATTAGCAATGAGATGAAAAGAGTTCTTCAATAATTGGATAGCTATATTATTATTAGATACATTATTAAATATAATAGATATAATTTTGTTACTACTATCATTTGTAGGTATAGTTTGATAAATAGTATAAAAAATTTGTTAGCTAGAATGAAAATAATCAAAAAAATGAAAAGCAAAGAATACATTTATTTAATTATCAATCATTATCTATATAATAAGTAGTGATAGAAATAAAAGGCATACTACCTAAAGATGAAATCAATAGATCAGAAGTTAATGATACTTTTGTATTTAAGGCAAAAAGAGTTCCAATCAAATTATTTTTCATTGCTAAGTAATTAGTCATAGCTACTCTTCTAAATATATCTCTACTAGTTCTTTTGTAAGTAGGTTGTAAGGCTAATTGAATATACTCTATAAAATTAAAAGATTCACATAAGCTAAAAGATAATTCATCTCTGACGATCTATTTTATAAGTATTTTTTTTTAATTTTTATAATTATAAGCAAAAGTTTCTACAAGAATACCTTCTTGTGTATTAAGGATGCTTTGAAGATAAGAATCACTTATCGAATAAGACTCTTGATGTTTCTTTAAATGGTCAGTTTCTCCAGTACCGACATAACTATATAATTTGGCACATTTTTTACATTCTATCTTATAGATTTTGAGAATTATATCCTAAAGTCAATCATCAACCTATTGATAGTTGAGCTAATTTTATAAATTATATATGATTTATTATAAATAAAATTTTATTTTGGCTTATTCATTACAAGTCATGCATCTTTCTTTTATGAACTCTTGTATTGTGATAAAATTCTTAGGACTATTTAGAATCAATTTATTATTTAGTCCTTAAATATGTTTGTGATGAAATAATATATTGTCACCTAGGACGACAACGTTTATCGAGTGCAGATCGTTGTATGCCATATCGATTAATTGTTCTCTTAATCAAGAAGTATGAAGATACTGATATGGCATATAGATAAGATGTAGGGATACATCTATATTGAACATGATCAACTCTGGAGTATTCTGCTATCAAAATTTGCTTCAAAAGAATATGGATATAACTGTCCCTCCAATCTGTATTCACCTAGTAACTTGCAAGTAACTCACTATGCTTTGATGCCAAACTATCTGAATTTTTAATTTAATAATGAAAGATTTTTAGGTACAATCAAGTACTTATGAAGTTGGTGTATGAGTTAAAATGGGATTGACCACTCCTGATTTTAAGAGATATATTGTATTGCATTTTAATTTAGCAAAATCTTGATCAAGATAGTCCTTATAAGGAGTCACTGGACCTATTATGTTGAGGCACATTATGGATGTATTTTTTTAAAATTGTCAGTTTAACTCTAAATCATCTTAAACATAGAGATCAAAGGGATGAATTATATAGTAACCATATTCGAGTGAATTTTTAAATATTATTTTATATATATTCGATCTATCTGGATATCGGGTACCATTGCTAGATGATCACTTTGATTGATATAAAAATTTATTCTTATGCTACTGGCTTAGGTTCGAACCTATGAGGTTATATACATTAAAAATTTCTATCTGATTGGATGATTGATCAACAATTATAAATTATTTTAGAATCAAATCATCAATATGATTAATGATTGATCTAGTTCAAATATTGTAAGAGGATTAATTAGCAATTAGATTGCTAATTGGCTCAATTTGATTGAGCATTAGGGCTGAGATCAAGTTTAACTAAATTAAATTCAATTTGATTTGGATTGAACTTGATTAGGTTAAGTCTAATTAGTTTATGAGATAACCCAATTACAAGAGAGATCAATTTTCTATTCAATTAGAACTTGTGTGCATCTAAGTCCTAATTAGCTTAAAATTTAAATTAAAGTTAAATAAGATTTAATCAAATTTAAATAGATTTCTAGTTGGACTAGGATCACTCTTAATTAGATTGTACTAATTCTAATCTAAATAGGTTTAAAATTTGGTTTGACCAAAGAGAATAAGAGAGCCTAGTTGGATTGGGACTCTTTTCCCTCCCTTGTGCCAAACCTCCCACACCTTGCACCCACTTATCTAAGTTTGCATGAGATATCTCATGCCTAAGAGACCCCATGCATGCCCCATATCTCTTTGAATGGAAATAAATATTGACCAAGTCAAAACAAAGAAGTTGTTATGACCTAAGAATCTATTTAATAGAGTTTGAATATTCCAAAACACTATCCTCTCTTGGCGCCATATTTAATCAGATTTTGATCTAATTTTTTAATGAAAAAGGAAGGAATTGGTGCATGAATATTCTAGTTGCCCATACTAAAGGAAAGAAGGGTGGCACCTAAAAGTGGGGCACCCCTAAGTTTCTTACCTTGGAAACTTTCCTATCTAAGTATTTGATCTAGATTATGACTCCTCTCCATCCTATGTAAGAGAACTTTTGGTGTAGGATTTCTATGAGTTTTTCATCATGAAAAATAGAGAGGGGCATGGGCTTTTGGGGCCAAGATTCTAAGGGGGCATGAGCTTTCTTTAGGACATCACCTTAGTGTGTCCTATTGAGAGAAAAAGCAAGAAGAGAAGAAAGGTTCTCCTCTAGGGCTTGTGATTTTTCTTTTGCTCATGTTTTGATAGATTAGAGAGAAGAATCCCCTTAGTCCTCCTCTACTTATTCATCTCTTGGAGGGTCCAAGAGATTTGAAGAAAAAGGATTCAGATCAACCATCAAGAGAGATCTACAAGGAGCTAGCACCCCGCATAGATCTTCGATCGTCGAACTTTCGATCAGTGTAGAAACTTTATGTGGACAACCTGTAGAGACTAGACATCCTATGCGGCTCTGAGCAACAATCTCATCCATAAAAAGTAGCAGTGGAGTTTTCGATCCATGCATAGGTATAGAGATCTAATCTCTATTAGATGCTAGATTAGATCTAGAACAGTATTGATATGATCAATAGCTATATGTCATTTATTTTTTAGATTTTCATGTGCTATATATCATGTCATAAAATTCTAGATCGTAAGTATTTTTATATACATAAATAGATTAATATGATTAATCTAAGTTTTCTACTTGATTTTTTTGAAAAGTATACATGAAATCCTACAATATTTTTTCATCATTGGTATTAGAGCCAGGTTGATTGACATGGTATATATGGATGTTTAGATGTAATTATTTAGATTAGATTTAAATTATATCCTTAGATTTAAATTAAAAATAAATAACTTTTAGATCATATAGACTGATTATAAGGTTGTCCTACTATAAGATTTATCTCTTACAGTGGAAAGATTGTCCTAGTACATACTAGTCTAAAAATATAATCATAATCATAAATATATTAAATATGATCTAAATAAATTTATGACTTAATAGATTTAAAATTATTTTAATCTAAAAATAATAATCATGAATATGTTTAGATTAGATCTAAAATCGATTCATGATTTTATTTATGTTATGTGCATAGTTATTGATTCAAACATGTAATTGGTTGCTATTTATGAAATGAGTCGACCCATTTTTTAAATGAGTCGATCCATTTAGTGGACAGAACCAGATTATAAAAATATTTTATAAAACTTAAAATTATTTTTAAATATCGAATCCCAACCCATCAGCTCAATACTTAATTAAGAATTAAGGGTTATAAATTAGGATCTAGAATTATGAATTAAAGATTCTAAGATAAAATCATGACATATAAGTTAATGGATTAGTATAAATTAGATCCATTAATTGGATTAGACCTAAGGTTAGATTAAAGAATAGACTTAATTAGAGTAATTAATCAAATCTAATCAAGTGTTGTCTTAGATTAGGTCAATGATACTCTAAATCAATTGCAATAGTTGTAGTTGGTCAAGTTCATGTCTTTAATAAGAACCAAATGGACTTGATTCTTAGCTAAGTGGTCTAGCTCGGATTGTTAGGTGGATCTAATCAAAATAAATTAACTAGTTGGTATCTAAGATAAGTCTGGTAGTTTCGATCGATGGTTTTTAATTGGGAGCTACTTGCATAGACGGCATCTATAATGAGTTAATGGTATATCCCTCCCACCGATCTTACTTATCTGGCCATCTTGATGAAATTATGTTTTCATTAGATTGCTTGATGATTCGAGCTAACCCATATCAACTAACTAAATCAGTATGACTGATTTAGGTATCCCTTGATCGACTTATCTCTGCTCTCCATTAATCTATCTTGGTGAAGTCAGTGGGAGGATCGTGATTAGCTAGTTAATCTTCTTTCTTCTCTTAAAATGAGTTAATCAAAATTTCTAAAATTATTAGATCCTTAAAAATAAAATAGTTATGGTAATAACTAGATCATAGCTTCCCATTAAGTTGAATGATAATGGGTCTATTAGCTTGATAATCATTGAAGGTCCAAAGGTCTGGTGCTTATCGGCTGTTGAAATTATCATTCATAATATGATTACTTAGCTATGTCTCTCTAAATGGTGGTTAGGTTAGCCAAATAAAGTTGGGCCTAATCATTCATTGATTAAATAGATCAAGTATGATCATGTTAATGATTGGACCTAATCAGATCTTTTCAATGGAGGCCAAAGTCTACTAATTCAACTTTTGGAGCAAAATTAAATTACTAGAAGTTATTTAAAAAAATAATTGGTTAAGAATCTATCCATAGATGTACATGGATTGACCGACCAAAGTCGGACTTGTGTGTAGTCTATGTGGATTCTAGTACCCACTAAGAAATTAAAATAATTTCTTGAATTAGAGGTAGAGGCTACCAATTCACATAAAATAGTAGAAGAATCTTTAGACTAAAGTCCAAGTCTTTAGGCTTAATAAATCATATACTAATTAGATTTTTAATTTTTCTTTTATGCAGTTATGGCCACTATCCCATCGCTCCGATCATTATTGGATAATGACAAGTTAATGAGATTTAACTTCAGCTAGTATCAAAAGTTAAAGATTGTTCTAGAGCATGAGCATATTCTATACATTTTGACATATCCTACACCTGAGGAGCCAGCTTCAAATGCACATGAGATGGTTCAAGATACTTACCAGAAGTGGCTTAACGATTGAACCATGGTTCGTTGCATCATACTGGAGGCTATAAGCGATGAGTCTAGTAACAGGTTAGAGAACGCTCAGTGAGAAGATATGCTTCAAATGTTAAATGAGTCTTTTGGCACTCCTGATGATATTGAGTGGCACCAAACTAGTTTGCTATCTTTAATGCCCAGATGAGAGATGGGGCGTCAGTCATTGATCATGTATTATACATGATCGAGATGATTGAGTGCCTAAGCAAACTTAGCTTTTTTCTGCATGAATAGCTTAGAAAAGATGCTAGACTAAACTCCTTGCCTAAGTTCTTTCTTCCCTTTCTTATCCATTTTAGAATGATAAAGCCTATAGTTAACTATCACGATTTGCTGGGATTGCTGCAGAACTTTGAAAAGGATCATCAGCTCCATAAAGAGTCAGTAAATATAGTGGGAGAATCTTCTTCTGATTGTCGATCCTTTAAGAAAGAAAAGAAGAACAAGAAGAAAGGAATAAGAAGGTGCAGAGCATGCTGGGACATCAGTGCAGGGCTAGACCAAGAAACCTAAGCTCGATAAGAGTCAGACAAAGTACTTCTATTATAAGAAGCATGGGCACTGGAAAAAAACTATCCTCAGTACATTATCTTCCTGGACTCGAACAAGTTAAGGAAGAAGCAAACTATTACCGGACGGGATAATTATATGATAACTCATTGCAATTTCTCAATATATGACGGGTATTAGATACCGAAAGCTTTTATCATATTTTCAATTCATTACAGGATTTATAGGTTAGTAGAAGGTTTATGATTTCTGAACATTACAGATGGAAGACCAGTTCCAATTCTAGCTTTGGAAATCATAAAGTTTGTATTCGATTCTCATACTATTATTCTAAGTAAATGTTACTTTTATCCAAGTTTTTAATTGAATATCATTTATGTAGGCCTTTTGGCCAAATGTAGTTATGAAATTTTAATAATTTTTTTTTTTTGTAATGTTATTTTGAATGGTGTTACTATTTTTACTAGATAATTGAGCAATAAAATTTATTTTTTTATCACAGCTTGTTGATATGGTCTATTCCATCAGCAAATACTCTAGAATAGATAATATGTTTGAAATCTATTTTTGACACTGTAGGCTAGGTCATATTAACATGAATAGAATAAATAGGTTGACTTAAGAGAGAATTCTCGAAGTCGGTAATTATGAATTACTTCCAACCTATGAGTCCTATCATTTTAAAAAAAAAAATGACCAAGTCATCTTTTACTAGAAAAAGATGAGAGAGCTAGTGAGCTTCTAGGTCTAATACATACTAATGTTTATGGACCTATAAGTACAAGTGTTAGAGATGGATATTTCTACTTCATTATATTTATTGATAATCTATCTTGGTATGGGTACGTCTACTTGATGAAATATAAGTCGGATTCATTTGAAATATTCAAATGATTCTGTAATGAGGTAGAAAAATAAATTGGAAAGAGTATTAAAACTCTTTGGTCTAATCAAGGGAGTATCTTTCAAGTGAGTTTCTGACTTATCTAGAAAAAAATGAAATTCTTTTCTAATAGACTTCTCCAGGGACACCTCAACATAATGGTGTATTTGTAAGGAGGAATCAGATCCTGTTAGACATGGTCCATTTCATGATGAGTTTTGCTAGTCTACTTATTCTTTTAGGGATATGTATTTGAAATAGCTTATTATCTTCTTAATAAGGTTCTGAATAAGTCTGTAGCTAAAACACCATATAAGATATGGACAGGACATAAGCTAGTACTCTCATACCTTAGGATTTGGGGGTGTCCGACTTATGTCAAATATTTAATGATAGATAAGCTTGAACTTAGGTCTAACAAGTATATAATTATAAGATACCTAAAAAAAACTAAAGGATATTATTTCTACCTAGCTGATGAATAAAAGATGTTTGTTAGTCTTAAGACAATCTTTTTAGATAAGAAGTTTCTTGGTGAAGGAACTATTACTTCTAAAATCAAACTTAAGGAAGTTCAATAAGTAGAAAAATCAACATAATTAGCTGAATTTGAATCAGATTTGATTAGATCAAATATAAAGCCCAATATACCTATACTCTTAAGATGATCTGATAAAGTACCGCATCAGTCAGACAAATACTATGATTTCTTGGTCCGAAATGATGATCCTAGTGAGCTCGATGAGAATGATGAGGATCTGATCATCCACATGGATGCAATGCAGAGATCTGATTCTAAGAAATAACTTGAAGCCATGAAATCTAAAATGGAGTCCATGAAGGTTAACGATGTATGGACATTAGTTAATCCACCTAAAGGGGTTAAATCCATAGGGTGTAAGTGGGTCTTCAAAAAAAAGAGGGGCGCAGATGGGAAAGTAGAGACTTATAAAGCTCATCTAGTTGCCAAGAAGTATCGTTAATATTATGGTATAGCTTATGACGAGATGTTTTCTCTTGTAGCAATGCTCAAATTTATTCGAATTATACTTGCAATAGCTACCCATCTGAACTATAAAATTTGATAGATGAATGTGAAGATAGCTTTCATAAATGAAGAGCTAGACGAAGATGTATATATGATACAACCTGAAGAGTTCACATCCATAGATGAGTTTAAGGTGTGCAAGCTTTAGAGATCCATATATGAATTGAAGCAAACATTTTGAAGTTGGAACATGCATTTTGATAAGATGATCAAAACATATGGCTTCATTAAGAACAGAGAAGAGCCCTGATATATACAAGTAGGCCAATAGTTCAATGATAGTATTCCATGTGTTGTATGTAGATAACATTCTTTTAATTGAGAATGATATTCTTGCATTACAGAAAATAAAGATTTGGCTGTCATCTCAATTCTTCATGAAGAACTTGGAAGAAGCATTCTACATCCTAGGCATGAAGATCTATAGGGATAGATCTAAGAGGTTGCTTGGATTGTCTCAATCTATGTACATAGATACTGTGCTAAAGTAGTTTAATATGGAGAATTTCAGAAAGGACTATCTTTTGATAGGTCATAGAATTTTTCTCTCGAAGAAGGATTGTCTGATAATACCTCAAGAGAAAGAACATATGAGTAGAATATCATATTCTTTGGCAGTAGGTTCTATTATATATGTCATGACATGTATGAGACCAGATGTGGCATACTCATTAGGAGTAGTGAGTAGATACCAATCTAATCTAGGAGAGAACCACTGGAAGGTTATGAAAATCATTCTTAAGTATTTAAAAAATATTAAAGATCGGTGGCTTATTTATGGTGAGTTAGATTTGAGACTTATGGAATTTACAAACTCTAGTTTTCAATCTGATCACGATGATAGCAAAAATGTATCGGGTTATATATTTATCCTTGATGGTGGAGCTGTCTGCTAAAAAAGATTCAAACAGCACACTATGGTTGATTCAATTTGCAAGACGTCAGAGATATTACAGCATTTGATGCTGCCAAGAAAGCAATGCAGCTGAGAAAATTCATCATCGAGCTTAGAGTGGCATCCTTTCTTAATGATTCAATTATGCTCTATTATGACAACATTAGAGCCATTGCTCGGGTGAAGGAACCGAAACCACATCAACGAACGAAGTATATTCTACATTGCTACCATCTTGTTTGAAAGATTATGGATCGAGGTGACGTCGATTTTTAGAAGATTGATGAAAAGAAGAATCTGACCGGCCCATTCACTAAAGTCTTTGCGGTAAAGAAGTTCGATGATTATAAGTTGAAGATGGGTATAAGATACTTTACTGAGTAGTTTTAGGATAAGTGAGAGTTGTTAAAAATTATATTCCAAAGCTAATCATCAATCTGTTGATGGTTGAGCTAATTTTATAAATTATATATGATTTATTATAAATGAAAGTTTATTTTGGCTTATTCATCACAACTTGTGCATCTTTCTTTTATGAACTCCTATGTTGTGATGAAGTTTTTAGGACTATTTAGAATCAATAAAGAGAGAATTTATCATTTAGTCCTTAAACATGTTTGTGACCAAATGATACGTTGTTATCTAGGATGATAATATTTATCAAGTGTAGGTCATTATATGCCATATGAGTTAGTTATCCTCTTAACCAAAAAGTATGAAGATACTAGTATGACACATAGGTGAGATGTAGGATACATCTGCATTGAACATAACCAACTCTAGAGCATTTTGCTATCAAGATTTGCTCCGAAGGGATATGGTAATAAGTATCCCTCCGACTTGAGTTCACCATGGTGACTTGCAAGCAACTTAGATACTTTGATGCCAGAATACCTAAATTTTTAATTCAATGATGAAAGATTTATGGGTATAATCAAGTACTTGTGAAGTTGGTGTGTGAGTTAAGATGGGATTGACTACTCCTGATTTCAAAAGATGTGTTGTATTGTATTTTAATTTAGCAAAACCTTGACCAATATAGCCCTTATGAGGAGTCATAGGACTTATTGCATCGAGACACATTATAGATGTATTTTTTCAAGGTTAACAGTTTAACTCAAAGTCATTCTAAATATAGAGGTTAAAGGGATGAATTATATAGTAATCATATTCGAGTGGATTCTTGAATGTTGCTTTACATACATTCAATCTATCCAGACATCAAGTACCATTGCTAGATGATCACTTCGATTGGCATAAAAATTTATTTATATGCTACCAGCTTAGGTTCGAACCTATGAGGTCATATACATTAGAGATTTTTATCTAATCAGATGGTTGATTAACGATTATGAATCATTTCAGGATCAAATCATCAATACAATTGATGATTGATCTAGTACAAATATTATAAGAGGTTAATTATTAATTGAATTATTAATTAGCTCAATTTGATTAAGCATTAGGATTGAGATCAAGTCTAATTGAATTAGATTTAATTTAGTTTGATTTGGACTTGATTAGGTCAAGTCTAATTGATTTATGAGATAACCCAATTACAAAGAAGATCAACTTCCTATTCGATTAGGACTTATGTGTACCTAATTTCTAATTGGATTAAGATTTAAATCAGATTTAAATGAGATTTAATTAGATTCAAATAGGATTCTATTTGGACTAGGATCATCCTTAATTAGGTTGCACAAATCCAAATCTAAATAAGTTTAAAATTTGGTTTGACCAAAGAGAACAAGAGAGCCCAATTGGACTAGGGCTCTCTTCCCTCCCCTGCGCCAAACCTCCCATGCCTTGGACCCACTTATCTGAGTTTACATGAGATATCTCATGCCTAAGAGACCCTACACATGCCCCATATCTTTTTGAATGGAAATAAATATTGACTAGGTCAAAACAAGGAAGTTGTTTTGACCTAGGACTCTATTTAATAGAGTTTGAATATTCCAAAACACTATCCTCTTTTGGCGACGTATTTAATCAGATTTTGATCTGATTTTATCATGGAAAAGGAAGGAATTCATGTGTGAATGTTCTGGTTTCCCATGCCAAAGGAAAGAAGGGTGGCGCCCAAAAGTTGGCTGCCCCCAAGTTTCTTGCTTTGAAAAAATTCCTATCTAGGTATTGAATCTAGACTAAGACTTCTCCTCTCCACCCTATGTAAGAGAACTTTCAGCATGGGATTTCTATGAGTTTTTCACCATGAAAAATAGAGAGGGGCATGGGCTTTTAGGGCCAAGATTTTAAGGGGGCGTGAGCTTTCTTTAGGACATCACCCTAGTATGCCCTGTTGAGAGAAAAAGCAAGATGAGAAGCAAGGTTCTTCTCTAGGATTTGTGAATTTTTCTTTTGCTCTTGGTTTGAGAGATTAGAGAGAAGAATCCCCTTAGTCCTCCTCTAGTTTTTTGTCTCTTGGAGGGCCCGAGAGATCTGAAGAAAAAAATTCAGATCAACCATTAGGAGGAATCTGTAAAGAGCTAGCATCTCGTACAGATCTTCGATTGTCAAATCTCTGATCAACGTAGAAGCTTCATATGGACTAAAGAATCTTTTAGATTGATCGGGTTGGATTAGATCAATTATAGTGGAATTTTAAAATTTTTCCACCGATCCGATCTAATCTAAGGGTTCATAAATCTAAGTGCTACATCTAGATCAAAAAGAAGCATGCAGATCGGATCTAAGGGTTCGCAAATCTAATTGCTACATCTAGATCAAAAAGAAGCATGCAGATCGGATCTAAGGGTTCGCAAATCTAATTGCTACATCTAGATCAAAAAGAAGCATGCATAGGGTATTAGAAATACCATCTATCATAGGTAGACAATCTTCCACTATGATGATCTAAATTCGATGTCGAGTTTTGCTTCTGACCATGCACACACCTGGTCTCTATATCGGTATCTACTCGGGTTAGATTTGGGTATCTTCTCCTTGCTCGATCTGAATTCCCAAATTTAGATCTAGACTTCCTTCTTGTGCCTTTAATTAGATCACCGACAATACTTCGATTGACACATGATCAGTCTCCTTTTTCTTCTTATAAGGACAACACTTCGACTCTGAAAGTCACAATCAGCCCAACACTTGGGCATGAGAGAGAGACAGAGGGAGAGAGAGAGGATCTAGAGAAGGGAGGAGGCATGGAGAGAGTGTGGTAGGGCTTCACAATGGCAGATGAGATGGCCAAATCCTTTAGCCTAGTCTTCTATTTATAGAAAATTTGGAGACCTAGAGTCCTAAGGCTTTTAGACATTGATCGAATCAAAGTTTTAAAAGAAAAAGAACTCCTCATCTTAATATGGCACCCCATCTGATTTTCCATAGCATTTTGTCGCACAAAATGCTTTTGGCATGTGCCACCTTATCCAAATATTCAAACTCCAACCTCCCTAATTCCCTCATCCTTATCACAAGTGGGCGCATGCCAGAAGGAAGAGGGCATACGCCCGTAGAGTTCTCTCTGTAGGAATAAGTAGCGCACGCCCCAAGGAGAAAAATATGGGGCATGCGCTCCCTTCTTTTTGTGCAAGACCAAGTCAACATGAGGGGAGACGACAACACTTGGCACCCCCTCAAGCTTATCCATTTAAGACATTAGGACAAAGTCCTAATCTAATTAGGACAATCTTAAAGGATGATTTTTGGACAAGCCAAATCTAGTTTGACTGAGTCCAAAACTAATCAAAAAATCCAATACAAGAGAAATTAGGTTCAATCGTGTGATAGCATGATTTTTTTGAACCTAATTGGACCAAATCCAAATTAATCGAATTGAGTGAGTCCAATTGAAAACATCCAGACCTAAACCCATGTTTATATGACCCCATAGGTCCAATTCTATTTGGTAATAGGATATATGATGATCTCCATCATCAACATCATTAAAATTTCTTTCGATGGATCAGAACTCTTTCTAATTTATCTAATTAAAATTATCGATCATTGATATAATTTTAATTGATCCCATGATCCACCAGTGACACCTAGCAGTATGTAGTGGCAATCCATCAGAACTAAATAATAACCTCTCGATGTAGATATCGTGTGATTTGGTTCTTCCATCATGACTCTCGATAGGATCTAGATTAAGATTTACTCGTCAAACTCAATACCTATCATATAATTGAATCATTTGATTCGAGTCTAATATAAAATCATAATAATTTATTTTATTATTATTACATACTACCATGATCTTGGGCTTTAGAACTCAATCTCATGATCATCATAGGACTACTCCTCTATTGAGATTGATAAATTCCATCTTGGTGCCATCCAATTTCTATAATGAATATGCTATAGCCAACATACACCTTAGAATTCTAAATGGCTAGGAGACCGAGTTATGGTGTAGTTAAACTATAACACCCCCAAGGTGAACTATCGATGCACCTTAGGTTAGAGAACCAAATACACAACTACAGTAATAAGCGAGTCATCGACGAGAAGGTAGACTTTCTTATGATTGCTCGAAGTTGGTCATGCATAATATTCTTGTTCTTAACAAGCACCTATACTTTTGCTTCGGTGTCTCCATACCATAGATTCAAGACTCATCTATCCTAAGAAAATAATCGTACACCAATCTTGTGGATCAATCATCATCCTCATAATGATCTTATAATTGAAAGCAATTTATGAGTTAATTATGATAACAGACGTCTCAAATTCTCAACTCTTGAGAATATGCATTATCATATCCGTTAATCCGATGGATAAATCAAAGACACCTAATACATAGATATAATTAAAAGAATAATCAAAATTTTATTAATAATAAGTTAAAATTATAAATTATGTTCTTAAAATGTATTACAAGTATCGACCAATCTGGCTTCTAGGGGTATATCTAATGAACTCCCACTTGACCTAAAATTAATCAGCTACAAATCTAAGTCCTATCTTCTTAAGGTAGGCTTTAGTCTTTTGTTGGCTCAAAGGGTCAGTGGGTCAGCTGCATTATTTATAGTATCGACTCTCTTCACCTCGACATATTCCTTCTTGAGCTAATCACGGATGAGGTGGAAAAACTGCTCGATGTGCTTGAATTTCTGATGAGACCTTAGCTCCTTATTAGGACTGTGGTGCTGTTGTTGTCACAGTATAGAGGAACGGCATCAGATGGCATCACTCTAAGCTTCGTAACAAACTTCTTAAATCATAATGCCTTCTTTGCATCTTCCAAGGCAGCGATGTACTCTGCTTCTATGGTGGAGTCAGCAATCATTATCTGCTTAGAACTTTTGTGCCATTATTATACAAGAATAGGCTTTCTGATGTCAATTTTTAATCATCAATATCAGACATAAAGTCTGAATCAGTATACTCCTATACATGGAGTTTGTTATTACCAAAAATCAGAAACATATCTTTTGTCCTTCTTAAGTACTTAAGGATATATTTCATAGAAGTCTAATTTTCTTCTCTGATTTCGACTGATATCTGCCTGTGACACTCATAGCATGGGCGATGTTAGATTATGTACACAATATGGCGTACATGAGGCTTCTTATTGCCGAAGCATAAGGAATCTTGCTCATACGTTCAATCTCTTCCAATGTATTAGGGCATATTTTTTTGAACAGATGAATAGTATGTTTGAAGGGCATAAGATTTCTCTTGGAGTTCTTCATGCTAAACTGTTAGATGTATGTCCTAGAAGCCAGATTGGTCGATACTTGTAATACACTCTAAAGGCACAGTTTATAATTTTGACTTATTATTAATAAAAATTAGGTTATTTTTCAATCCTATCTATGTATTGTATGTTTGTGATTCATCTTTTGAATTAACGAGTATGATAACATATATTCTCAAGAGTTGAAAATTTGAGATATGTGTTATCATAATTAACTCATAAACTGCTTTCGATTATAGGATCATCACGAGAATGATGATCGATCCAAAAAATTGGTATATGATCGATTTCTTAGGATAAATAAGTCTTGAATCTATAATATGGAGACACCAAAGCAAAAGTACAGATACTTGTTAAGAATAAGAATACCATGTATAATAAACTTCAAGTAGTTATAAGAAAGTCTATCTTCTCATCAATAACTTGCTTGATGCTACAGTTGTGTGTTTGATTCTCTGATCTGAGATGCATCGGTAATTTACCTTGAGGGTGTTACAATTTAACTATACCATAACTCGATCTTCTAGTAATTTAAAATCCTAAGGTGTATGTTGGCTATAGCATGTTCATTATAGAAATTAGATCATACCAAGATGGAATCTATCAACCTCGGTAGAAGAGAAGTAGTTTTATGGTGATCATAAGATTGAGTCCTAAAGCCTATGGCCATGGCAATATGAAATGTTAGAAAGAAGTTTCTATTAGGATTTTACGTCAGACTTGAATCAATTGATTCAATCATATGATAGATATTAGATTTGATGAGTTAATCTTAATCTAGATCATGTTGGTGAAGGGAAATCTAGATTTTTCGGACCAGGTTCGTTCAGATCTGATCAGATCAAGAGATATATTTTAAATTTTTTTCTCTTTGATCCTAATCAGATCTAAGATATTTTAGATCTGATTCTTATTATTTTAATAATTAAAATAAATTTAGATAAATTAAATTAAATTTAATTTATCTTGAAGTGGGTAATCCTATTACCCATTGATGATTCTATGAGCAGCGGAAGGTTCTGGATCTAGCCACGCAAGTGCCTGGCCTCTATCGGTATCCACTCGAGCTAGATCTGGAGATCCTCTTCTTCTCTATCACGTCTCTAAAAATTAGATGTGGATCTGATCTGGAGGATCTTCAAAACTCCTTTTGAAGATCAGCAGTCGTCCTTTGCAGCAGCGCAACCTTCTAGCTTTCAGTCGCCTTTCTCTTGATCTGATTGCACCAACCAAGAATCCAAAACTCTTTGGATGTGGAGAGGAGAGGGAGAAGGTGCTTTGGCATGGAGGAGGAGAGGAGAAGGCAGCCTTGGGGCATGTGGAGAATTATGATTTTTCAATCTTAATTTGAGTTGGGCGCAGGGTCTTATTTATAGACTAAGTGTGATCCAACTCCTCTTCTTCCCAACCAATCACAATCACAATCTTTGTGAAATCAGATCTAAATCTGATTGGTGGAAATAGAGTCCCCTGGATTCCTCCTTAGAGGGTGCCTAAGACCAGTCAAAGTTGGTTCTTAGGAGAACTCTAATTGGAATCCAAAAAGGAGATGGAGTCCTTGTCCAACAAGGACTCCTAGGCGCCTCCAACTTGGGCACACGCCAAGGGTGGCGTGCGCCCTCCTCCTTGCCAGGTTCTGGCAGGGGGACAGGCCCCCACCAGCTCTCCAATAGGTGCATGACATGTGGTCAAAAGTCAAAGTGTCAATGGTCAACATTTGACCAGTCAAAGGTAGACTTTTGACCAAAGTCAAAGAACAAGAAATGGCAGGTGACCAAAAATGGCAGGTAATGTCTTACAAAATAAGACAACCTTTTCTGACTTGGACAACCTCCAGTCAGACCATATGAAGGCCTCTGATTGAGCACAAACTCCTTTGGCTCAGTCAGGACAACTTATTTATGATAGTAAAAGAAGAACGTTAGGTTCAATCGAGTGCTAGCACGATTTCCTTGAACCTAATTGAATCTCATTCAGATCAATTGAACTAGATCAGTTCAATTGATGATCACCAGATTCAAACCCTTGTTTGTGTGACCCAGTTAGGTTCAGTTCTGTATGGTAATGGGATATGTCATGATCTCTATCATCGACATCATCGAAACTCCTTTCGATGGATCAGAACTCTTCTGATTCGAACAGCTAGAATGATCGATCATCTAAATCATTCTAATTGCTCCCAAAATCCACCAGTGACACCTAGCAGTATATGGTGGCAACCCATCAGAGCTGAATGCGAACCTCTTGGTGCAGCTACCTGTGTGATTAAGTTCTTCTATCTTGAGCCCCGATCAGATTAGGGTTAAGGTGAACTCGTCAAACCCTAGTCTCTGTCATATGATGTAATCATTCGATTCGAAGTCCAATGTGAAAATCTAAATAGAAACTCTTTCTATTATTTCACTCTGCCATGGCCATGGGCTTCTGGACTTGATTCTCATGATCATCATAGGGCTGCTCCTCTACCACCGAGGTAGATAGATTCCATCTTGATGCAATCCATCCAGTTCCTACAATGAACATGCTATAGCCAACATACACCTCAGGGTTCCATATGGCTAGGAGACCGAGTAATGGTGTAGTCAAACTATAACACCCTCAAGGTGAACTGCCGATGCACCTCAGGTCAAAGAACCAGACACACTACTGCAGCATCGAGTCAGTCATTGACGAGAAGGTAGACTTCCCTAATGACTACTCGAGGTGGTCACGCTCAGTGCCCTCGTTCTCTAACGAGTACCTGTACTCTCGCTCCGGTGTCTCCACACCGTAGACTCAAGACTCATCTACTAAAGAGAAGCGATTGTACACCAACCTTCCGGATCAATCACCATCCTCGTGATGATCCTATGGTCGGGAGCATTTTATGAGTTAATAATGATTATTCATGTCTTAAATTTTCAACTCTTGAAAATATGAATTATCATTACCATTAACTCAAAGGATGTATCACAGACACTAAATACACATATGTGATAGAAAATAACCCATTTTATTGATTATTAGTCAAAATTATAATTTTGCCCCTAGAAGTGTATTACAAGTGTCAGCCAATTCTGGCTTCTAGGGCACATATATCTAACAATCTCCCACTTGTCCTAAAGCCAATTGGCTACAAGTCTAAGTCCCATCTTCTCAAGGTGGGCTTCGATCTTCTGCTGGCCCAACGGCTTTGTAAGTGGGTCTGCCACATTATCTGTGGAGTTGACTCTCTTGACCTCGACGTAACCCTTCTCGAGGTAATCGCGGATGAGGTGGTATCGCCGCTCAATGTGCTTGGATTTCTGGTGAGACCTCGGCTCCTTAGCAAGGGCTATGGCGCCATTGTTGTCGCAGTATAGAGGAATGGCATCTGATGGCATTACTCCAATTTCTGCAGCAAACTTCTTGTACCAGAATGCTTCCTTCGCAGCCTCTGATGCAGCGATATATTCTGCTTCCATGGTGGAATCTGCTATCACGGTTTGCTTGGAACTCTTCCAGCTGACAGCACCACCATTGCACACAAACAGACTCCAGATGTCGACTTTCGATCATCTATATCGGACATGAAATCCGAGTCTGTGTATCCCTGGACTTGGAGTTCTCCGTTACCAAAGACCAACATCATATCCTTAGTTCTTCTCAAGTACTTAAGGATACATTTCACAGAAGTCCAGTGTTCTTCACCTGGATTTGACTGATATCTGCTTGTGACACTCACAGCATGGGCTATATCAGGTCGTGTACATAGCATGGCATACATGAGGCTCCCTATTGCAGAAGCATAAGGGATCTTGCTCATGCGTTCTATTTCCTCAGGTGTGCTAGGGCACATCTTCTTGGAAAGATGAATACCATGTCTGAAGGGTATTAATCCCCTCTTAGAGTTTTCCATACTAAACCTCTTTAGTACTTTCTCTATGTACATCTTCTGTGAAAGTCCTAGCATCCTATTCGGTCTATCCCTATAGACCTTAATTCCTAGAATAAAGGATGCTTCACCTAGGTCTTTCATGGAGAATTCCTTGGACAACCATATTTTGACTGATGTCAACATGGGAATATCATTCCCAATAAGGAGGATGTCATCCACGTACAATACGAGGAAGACAACAGCGCTCCCACTGACCTTTTTGAAAACACATGGTTCCTCTTCATTTTTGATGAAACCAAACTTTTTGATCACATCATTGAAACGAGTGTTCCAGCTCCGAGATGCTTGCTTAAGTCCATATATGGACCTTTGCAGCTTGCAAACCTTGTGATCAGTATCACTGGATGTGAAACCTAGCGGCTGTTCCATATAGATATCTTCCTCAAGATATCCATTTAAGAATGCCATTTTCACGTCCATTTGCCATATTTCATAATCGAAATAGGCTGCAACGGCAAGCAATGTGCGGATGGATTTTAGCATAGCCACTGGGAAAAGGTATCCTGATAGTCAATGCCTTCGCATTGACTATAACCTTTTGCCACTAGTCTAGCCTTGAATGTCTCCACATTTCCCATCTGCACCAATCTTTCTCTTGAAGATCCATTTACACCCAATAGGTACTATACCTTCTGGTGGATCTACCAAGGTCCAGACTTGGTTTGAGTGCATCGAGTCAATTTCTGACTGCATTGCCTCTAGCCATTTCTCGGAGTCGATATCTGATATCGCCTCGTTGTAGGTTTTGGGATCATCACCATGAGCACCATTACCTACGAGGAACATTTTCTCTACTTCCTCTGAAATAATACCTAAGTATCTTTCAGGGGGACGGAAAAAACTCTTTTCCGATCTACGAGGTGGAGGAGGTAGTGTTCTTATTGGCTCAACCTGATTTGGTTCCAATTGGTCCTTAGCTCGTTGTACTTGTGAGACTTTCTCATCAAGCTTAATCTGCTTTCCAATGCCGCTATCTTGAATAAACTATTTTTCAAGAAAGATGGCATGTCGACTCACAATCACATTGTGGTCTTCTGGAATGTAGAAATAGTATCCTAATGACTCTTTAGGATATCCTATGAATCGAGCTCTAAAGGACCTAAACTCTAACTTGTCCGCTTGTTGTCTTTTGACATGAGCCGGACAACCCCAAATTCTGAGATGACTCAGACTTGGTTTCTTACCGTGCCATATCTCATACGGTGTGGTAGGAACGGTTTTAGAGGGAACCCTATTCAGTAGATAAATTGAAGTTAACAATGAGTGTCCCCAAAGAAAATCAGGGAGGTCTGTGAAGCTCATCATGGATCGAACCATATCCAATAGAGTCCGATTTCTCCATTCTGAAACCCCATTGAGTTGAGGTGTTCCTGGTGGAGTCCATTGAGAGACTATGCCATTTTCCTTGAGAGATAGTCTAGGAATTTTGGCTAAGGTATTCACCTCCTCGATCTGATCGAAGAACCTTAATGGGTTTTTCAGTTTATTTTTCTACTTCATGTCTGAATTCTTTGAACTTTTCAAAAGCTTCAGACTTGTGTCTCATAAGATACACATACCCATACCTAGACAGATCATCGGTAAAGGTAATGAAGTAGACAAAATTGCCTCTAGCCGGCACATCAAATGGGCCGCACACATCAGTATGTACTAGGGCAAGGAGATCTGTGGCCCTCTCCCCATGTCCAACAAAAGGGAGTTTAGTCATTTTGCCTTGAAGACAAGATTCACAAGTTGGATATGACTCGAAAGTCAATGGACTCAATAGCCCATTTTTCTCCAATTTGTTGATCCTATCTTCTGCTATATGACCTAATCTCAGGTGCCATAGATATCTATCGTTTGGACTATCCCTAGGTCGTTTGGCATTCACGTTTTGCTCGATTTAGCTCAGAATAAACAGAAGCAATAACCATCCAGAAGGAAACACATTTCCCATTCTTATTCTTCAGGGTGGCCAGGCTAAGTAGGATCAGTTCCAGCTTTCCAATGGCAGTATCCACTGTTGCAATGGAAATACTTTTCCTTTGACAGCGGCTTTCTTTTCTTCGGCTCTGCCTTCTTCTTCTTTGATCCTTCCACCTTCTTGCTTTTTCACAGACTTCTTTTTCTTTCCATAAGACTTTCTTTTGGAAGAAGTCCATTCCATAGCAAGAACTGAGCCTTTAGAACCTTTCATAGAAAGCTCAGCGGTGAACCAGCATATTCATTAATTCGGCCAAGGAATTTTGAAGTTTATGCATGTGGTAATTCATGATGAATTGCCCATATGCATCAGTCAAGGATTGCAGAATAATATCATTCTGCAGATCCAAGTCTAACTTCACACCGAGCTTCTCAAGCTCTTCCATGTCCTTGATCATCATCAGACAGTGATCTTGGACTGACTGCCCATCACGCATCTTAGCCTTAAAAAGTCATTTCGTGACTTGATACTTTGGCTGCGCGACTCTGTTCACCAAACATCTCTTGTAGGTGAGCCAACATTTGGCGAGCAGTCCCGATATCTTCATGTTGGCGCTGGAGCTCATCAGACATCGAGCCCAACATGTAATATCTGGCCTTATTATCTTCGTCTATCCATTTTTCCAGAGACGCTCTCTGTTCAGTGGATGGACGGGCTGGTAAGGTGGGAGGGTCCTGGTCCAATACATGGGTTAACTTCTCAAAACCCAAAATAATTTTGTAGTTCCTGAGCCAATCTTTATAATTGGGTCCGGTCAGTCTATGTGTGTCCAGGATACGTGCCAATGGGTTGGACGCAGACATTTTCCTGTAGAGAGTCAAAGATTCTAGTTAGATACTGTAATTATGACTTGACCAATTTATTTAGGAATTTTATTTTTAAACAAATTAGCTTCCCACTATTTTCTCGGATCCCTACACTCCCTCTGTAGAGATGCGAAAAATCTCCATGATTAATGATTTCTAGTGGGTGGTGCGGTCTCACCAACTGACTCATCACCTCACCTAACAGTTATTGGTGATGGGTTAGCCAATGAGTGAACAACTCTTGTTCAATGATTCTCTAATCATGGTGCACCCAAACTTGGTCTCTAATTCATGAATCTCACCGTATCCGGAAATATTGATCCACTCCTTAGTTAAGTCAGACCCACCATTTGCATAGACTGGATTCCTAATTGAGTCTCTCACCGTATCCAAAATATTGAGCCCAACTCATCCTCCAGCCCATAGCATCCAATGCCTAATAGACATGGTTGCATCTTTTCCGGTGCAACTGAGCCACTGTATCCAGCCGAGAACAATCAACCCCGGAAAAGGGCCCGCACATCTACAATGGTGGAAGACCTCAGACTTAATCTTTTCTTAGGGAGAATTGATTCAGGTCTCATTAAACTAGACTTGTCATAGTCATAACAATTATGACTAACCTAGTGGCATGGGTTAGCTCGGATTATTGACCACCTCAGATCAGAACTGTGTCAACAGATATGGCCAGGTAAGTGAGATCCGGTGGAAGGAATATGCCATTAACTCGTACAAGATGCATTCAGGTCGAGTAGCTTCCAATTAAAAATCCAGTCGGTCGTATGTGCCAAACTTACCTTAGACACCAAATTATTGAGTCCAGAACCAATTGGGTTAGCCTACAATCCAGACTCTAACCTCTGAGCCTAATTAGGTCTTGCTTGATCGTGACTCGATCTTGACCCAGACTTAATCCTATTAGGCTGGTCAATTTAAGCATTGTTGATCCCATCTAACCAACTCTTGATTCGGTTTGATCAACCGCTTAGACCTAATTGAGCTACCCAAGCCCGAACCCAGTATTATGAATATGTCTTAGATCTGAAATTCTCAATTTTAGACCTAATTAATATTCCATAATCTTAATTTTTAATTAAGTAGGGTTCATAAACAAAATATGCACAATAAATCCTAGGGTTTCAGGATCTAGGGTTTTGCAGAAAGTAAGTTTTGGATTTCTGATTAAGGACGAACACGCAGCACCCCTACACATCATAAGAACACCCCATCGAATGGAAGAGAGGGCCTTTAAATCCTTCTTCGTTCTTATGACCGGACGGCCAAGAGGAACGCCTTAATCAGGAACATGCAATACTACAAAATAGTTTTAGATCTATATCATATATCTCATATACAAATTAGATCTAATCATGGCATATTTTGCATACATCTCATGTATCGAATCATGCATATTTTCAGATCTAAATTATCTCATAATAATCTAAAAAATTAGATTTAAATTGATCTAATCAAAATAAATTCTAATCTAGACAACTTATGTAGAACTATTCTACAACTAGTCTAGACATGCATCAATCATATCTCATATGATATTTAAAATTAAATAATTTTTATTTACTATTTTTTAGATATTTATTATAATAATTATAATATCAAAAAATAGTAAATAAATAGATCTAAAATATGATTTAATCAAATTAAATTAAAACATGCAAGACTATTCTATAGAACTATTCTATTTTAGAACTAGTCATGCATATTTTCTAATCTTAGATCCAAATCATTTAATTTTAATTTTTTTCTGATTTCAGATCTGATCACATCTCATGTGACATCTAAAATTACTTATTTTTAATTAAAATAAATTTAAAATTAGATCTAAATACTTTTAGAACCTTGGCTCTGATACCAGTTGAAGGGAAAATCCTGATTTTTCGGACCAGGTTCGTTCAGATCTGATCAGATCAAGAGATATATTTCAAAAATTTTTCTCTTTGATCTAATCAGATCTTAAAATATTTTAGATCTAATTCTTATTATTTTAATAATTAAAATAAAATTTAGATAAATTAAATCAAATTTAATTTACCTTGATGTGGGTAATCCTATTACCCGTTGATGATCCTGTAAGCAGCGGAAGGTTCTGGATCTAGCCACGCAAGTGCCTGGCCTCTACCGGTATCCACTCAGGCTGGATCTGGAGATCCTCTTCTTCTCTATCACATCTCCAAAAATTAGATCTGGATCTGATCTGGAGGATCTTCAAAACTCTTTTGAAGATCAGCAGTCGTCCTTTGCAGCAGCGCAGCCTTCTAGCTTTCAGTCGCCTTTCTCTCATCTGGATTGCACCAACCAAGAATCCAAAACTTTTGGATGTGGAGAGGAGAGGGAGAAGGTTGGTTTGGCATGGAGGAAGAGGGGAGAGGCAGCCTTGGGGCATGGATAATTATGATTTTTCAATCTTAATTTGAGTTGGGTGCGGGGTCATATTTATAGACTAAGCTGTGATCCAACTCCTCTTCTTCCCAACCAATCACAACCTTTTGTGTGAAATCAGATCTAAATCTGATTGGTGGAAATAGAGTCCCCTGGATTCCTCCTTAGAGGGTGCCTAAGACCAGTCAAAGTTGGTTCTTAGGAGAACTCTAATTGAAATCCAAAAAGGAGATGGAGTCCCTTGTCCAACAGGGACTCCTAGGCGCCTCCAACTTGGGCACACGCCAAGGGTGGCATGCGCCCTCCTCCTTGCCAGGTTCTGGCAGGGGGACAAGGCCCCCACCAGCTCTCCAATAGGTGCATGACACATGGATCAAAGTGTCAAAGTGTCAATGGTCAACGTTTGACCAGTCAAAGGTCAACTTTTGACCAAAGTCAAAGGAACGAAGAAATGGCAGGTGACCAAAAATGGTAGGTATGTCTTACAAAATAAGACAACCTTTTTCTGACTTGGACAACCTCCAGTCAGACCAAATGAAGGCCTCTGATTGAGCACAAACTCCTTTGGCTCAGTCAGGACAACTTATTTATGATAGTAAAAGAAGAACGTTAGGTTCAATCGAGTGCTAGCACGATTTTCCTTGAACCTAATTGAATCTCATTCAGATCAATTGAACTGGATCAGTTCAATTGATGATCACCAGATTCAAACCCTTGTTTGTGTGACCCAGTTAGGTTCAGTTCTGTATGGTAATGGGATATGTCATGATCTCTATCATCGACATCATCGAAACTCCTTTCGATGGATCAGAACTCTTCTGATTCGAACAGCTAGAATGATCGATCATCTAAATCATTCTAATTGCTCCCAAAATCCACCAGTGACACCTAGCAGTATATGGTGGCAACCCATCAGAGCTGAATGCGAACCTCTTGGTGCAGCTACCTGTGTGATTAAGTTCTTCTATCTTGAGCCCCGATCAGATTAGGGTTAAGGTGAACTCGTCAAACCCTAGTTTCTGTCATATGATGTAATCATTCGATTCGAAGTCCGATGTGAAAATCTAAATAGAAACTCTTTCTATTATTTCACTCTGCCATGGCCATGGACTTCTGGACTTGATTCTCATGATCATCATAGGGCTGCTCCTCTACCACCGAGGTAGATAGATTCCATCTTGATGCAATCCAGTTCCTACAATGAACATGCTATAGCCAACATACACCTCAGGATTCCGAATGGCTAGGAGATCGAGTAATGGTGTAGTCAAACTATAACACCCTCAAGGTGAACTGCGATGCACCTCAGGTCAAAGAACCAGACACACTACTGCAGCATCGAGTCAGTCATTGACGAGAAGGTAGACTCCCTAATGACTACTCGAGGTGGTCACGCTCAGTGCCCTCGTTCTCTAACGAGTACCTGTACTCTCGCTTCGATGTCTCCACACCATAGACTCAAGACTCATCTACTAAAGAAAGCGATTGTACACCAACCTTCTGGATCAATCACCATCCTCATGATGATCCTATGATCGGAAGCATTTTATGAGTTAATAATGATTATTCATGTCTTAAATTTTCAACTCTTGAAAATATGAATTATCATTATCATTAACTCAAAGGATGTATTACAGATACTAAATACACGTATGTGATAGAAAATAATCCATTTTATTGATATTAATCAAAATTATAATTTTGCCCCTAGAAGTGTATTACAAGTGTCAGCCAATTCTGACTTCTAGGACACATATATCTAATAGTTGGAACTCATGATAGAAGAATCCTATCATACGATAATTGCACTAAGAGGTTCTTATTCAGTTCTGATGGGTTGCCACCATATACTGCTAGGTATCACTGATGGATTATGAGATCGATTAGAATTATCTAGATAATCGATAATTCTAATCGAGCGAGGCAGAAAGAGTTCTGATCTATTGAAAGATATTTTGATGATGGAGATTATGATATATCCCATTATCATATAGAATTGAATCTATTGGATCACACAAATATGAATTTGAATCTGGATGTCATTTATTGGACTCACATAATCTGATTGATTTAGATTTGATCTAATTAGATTCAAGAAAATCATGCTAGTATATGATTGAACCTAACTTTCTCCTACAATGGATTTTCTAAGTGGTTTGGACTCAGTCAAATTGGATTTGGCTTATTTAGAAGCCTTGTATAGGTTTATCCTAAATTGATTGGATCTTGTCCTAATTAGTTAAGGACTTGTCCTAGTCTCCCCTAAAAAGAACTAGGATAAGGTGGCGCCCCCCTTTGACCAAGTCTTCATGCACCAAGGGAAGGGGATAAGGGTGTTTTGGTTTGGGAGGTTAGACTTTATTTGAGTTTAAATTCTATTTGAATGAGTCAAATGAATTTAAACTAAGTCAAACTCTTGAAAATCTTATCTAGGCGCCACATGTGAGTTTTGTGCAACAAAACTTACATAAAATTTAGAGTGGGGCATCTAATATTGGTGAGGAGTCCTTCTGCTTCTAAAACTTTGATCTGATCAAAGGTTTAGAAGCCCTGGGATTCTAGGTCTCCAATTTTGTCTATAAATAGAAGACTAAGCCAAAGTGTTTGGCCATTCCTTTCACTCACGGCGAAGCCTTGCTCCTCCTCTCGATGCCTCCTCTCCCTCCTCTAGATCCTTTCTTCCATGGCCAAGTGTTAGACTAATCGCATCTTTGAGTGTCGAGGTGCTGTCCGTGCAAGAGATAAATGAAGGATACATGAGATCAGATTTATACTCCTGATCACAGCGAGTAGATCGTTTACTCGCAATAGGTGATATTTCAAATACCTTAAAGCATAACTTTAGTTTTAGATTTATACAATCAGATCTAAGAACTCTTAGATCTGATCGAATCAGATTAAAAAAAAAAAAATTAAAATTTGCTGCTTTAGATCTAATCCAATCCGATCCAATCCTTCAACTGGTATCAAAGCTTCGATTCTAGGTTCATGATCTAGATTGTTTAGATCTGAATTTAATTTTTGATGAGATCAAAATATTATCTAATTTTTATTACATGAGATGTAATTTGAAATGATAAATGAGATGTATACAAAGAATGATTTGTTTAGATCTAGTTTTATATATGTGATATATACTATAGATCTAGATCTATTAGTAGTAGTAAAATTAATTTTGATTGAGGTAGTCCTCTTGGCCATCCGATCATAAAAATAAGAAGGGCTTTAAGGATCCTCACTTTTCATTCGATGGGGTGCTTTTATGGTGTATATGGGTGCTGTGTGATGATCCTCAATCAAAAAATCAAAACTTACTTTCTGCTAAATCCTAGATCCAAAAATCCTAGGATCTTTTTTATGCTTTGTTATTTTGAATCATGTTATACTTAATAAAGAATTAAGTTATGAAACCAATTAGATCTAAAAATTAAGAATTTAAGATCTAAACCATCTTCATAAAATATGGGTTTAGGATATGGGTAGCTTGATTAGGTCTAGCTTAAGCAGTTGATCAAACCGAATCAAGAGTTGATTAAGATAGGATCAAGAGTACTCAAATTGGGCAGTCCAATAGTTGTAAGTTTGGTCACGATCGATTAACAGCCATATGTTATTGATCACTTCAAGACCTAATCTGGCTCTACAATTCGACCCTGGATTGTAAGCAAACCCAATCAGTTCTAGATTGATAATTCGGTGTCTACGGTAAGTCCAACATATATGACTAGTGGTTTTTAATTGGGAGCTACTCACCCATGATTCGTTTGAGGTCGAGTTAATAGCATATCCTTTCCACCGATCTTACTTACCTGACCAATTGGGTTGATCCAGTTCTGTATTAAGTTGCCAATGATTCAAGCTAACTCATGCTACTAGGTTAGTCATAAATATTATGACTAGTTAAGATTAAAAGATCTAAATTAAAATCTTTCTTAGAAATATTAAGTCTAGCGGTCTTCCACCATTGTAGTTATGCAAATCCTTCCCGAGGTTGATTATTCTCAGCTGGATATGATAATTCAGTTGCATCGAAAAGACACAATCATAGCTATTAGGCATGGAATGCTTTAGATTGGAGAAAGGATTGGGCTCAATATTCTGGATGTAGTGAGAGTTCTAATCACGAATCATGTAAACAATGGATCTGACTTAACTAAGAAGTGGAGCAATATTTCGGGCATGGTGAGCTTCATGAATTAGAGATCGAAGTTGAGTACAATATGTTTAGAGCAATATTGGACAAGAGTTGTCCACTCATCACCAACTCATCATCAATAACTATTAGGTGAGGTGGTGCGCCAATCGATGGGACGACATCATCCACTAAAAATCTTTGATTATGGAGATTTTTGCATTTTTTCCAAGAGAGTGTAGAGATCTAAAAATATAGTGGAAGCTCTAATTTATTTTAAAAATAAAATTTTTAAAATAAATTAATTAAGTCAAATATAATATCTAATTAGAAACTTTGATTCTCTATAGAAAAATGTCTACTTCCAACCTCCTAGCTAGGATTTTAGAAACCAATCGACTAACCAGATCGAATTTCAAGAATTAGCTTTGGAACTTAAAAATTATTTTAAGTTCCAAAAAGTCGATCTATGTCCTTGATTAGGACCTTCCTCCTCTCCCAGCTTGTCTGACCACTGAATAGAGAACGTCTTATGAAAAATGGCTGGATGACGATAATAAAGTTAGGTGCTACATGTTTGCCTCAATGTCTAACAAATTATAATGCCAACACGAGAACATGAAGACTACCAGTCAAATGTTAGCTCACCTGTAAGAGTTATATGATGAGCAGAGTCGCACAGCATGCTATAAAATATCCAAGCGACTCTTCAAAGTGCAAATGCATGATGGGCAGTCAGTTCCTAATCATTGCTTGTCGATGATCAAGAACTTGGAGGAGCTTGAAAAGCTTAGCATGTCCATAGATAAGGACTTATAGATTGATCTCATTCTGCAGTCCTTAACTAATTCATATGGATAGTTTATAGTAAACTTTTATATAAATAAGATCCAGTGCACCCTGGCCAAGTTGATGAACATGCTGATGACTACTGAAAAAATCTTGAAGAGTTCAAGCGGCTCGATTCTTACTATGAAGCAGACTTCTTCCAAGAGAAAGTCTTTTGGAAAGAAGAAAAAGTTCGTGAAGAAGTAGAAGATGGTGGGGAAGAAGAAGGAAAAGAAGGCAGAGCCAAAAAAAAAGGCTGTAGAGAAAGAAAAGGATTTCTACAACAATTCTGATGATCATTGAAAGCAAAACTGCCCTACTTACCTGGCAAGCCTGAAGAATAAAAGGGAAAGAGGACCTTCTAAAGGTATGCTCATCATTAAGATAAACCTAATGGTTTCTTCTGCATCTAGTTAGGTGCTTGACTCTAGATCTAGTGCTCATCTATGTACTTCTTTGTATGATCTTGAGGATAGCAAGAGGCTGAGAGATGGTGAGATAATCCTATGTATCGAAAATGGAGCAAAGATTATTGCTATAGTCATGGAAATGTATCCTCTATGATTACCATCGAAAAGTATCTTAGAACTTAGGGACTATTATTATGTACCTGCTATGATCAAGAATCTAATTTCTATCTCTTGTTTAGCACTAGATGGATATATAATTAATTTTTATAAGGACCACTGTATTATTCTTTTTTAAAAAAATAAAATTGAAAGTGATTTCTTAATTAACGATCACTATTAATTGCATGTTGATGTACCTGTAAATTATGTCAAGCAAAATATGAATGCCATAGGACTAAACGATCTAGAGATAGTATAAACAAAAAGTACTTATGGCACTTTAGGCTAGGTCATGTAGCAGAAGACATGATTAACAAATTAGAGAAATTTGGACTAATGGATCCATTGATTTCTGAGTCATATATGATTTGTGAATCATGCCTTCAAGGCAAAATGACCAAGCTATCTTTTATAGGCATGGAGAAAAGACCATAAAGTTACTTGCTCTGGTGCATACAGATGTTTGTGGTCTATTCGATGTACCGATCAGAGGTAGTTTTATCTACTTTGTTATCTTTACTGATGATTTTTCTCGATATGGATATCTGTATCTTATATATCACAAGTCTGAGGCCTTTAAAAACTTCAAAAAATTTAGATCTGAAGTGGAAAAATGGATTGAAAAATTCATTAAGATTCTTCAATCAAATCGAGGAGGTGAATACCTTAGTAGAAAATTTTTGAACTATCTTAAGAAGTATGGCATAGTCTCATAGTGGACTCCACCTGAAATGCCTCAACTCAATGAGATTTCAGAATAGAAAAACTGGATCCTACTAGATATGGTCCGTTCCATGATGAGCTTCACAAACCTTCCTGATTTTCTTTGGGGATATAGTCTTATTGACAGCTATTGATGTATTGAATAAGATTTCTTCTAAAATCATTCCTACCACACCATATGAGATGTGGCATGATAAGAAAGTCTGAGTCATCTCAAGATTTAGGATTGTTTAGCCCATGTCAAAAGATAATAGGTGAATAAGTTAGAATCTAGGTCCCTTAGAACTTGATTTATTGGATATCCTAAGAAGTCTTTAAGATATTATTTCTATCTTTCTAAAGACCACAATGTGATTGTGAGTCGATATGCTATTTTTTTTGAAAAATAATTTATTCAAGATGGTGGCATGGAAAGATAGATCAAGTTCGAAGAGAAAGTCTCTAAAAAGTAACGAGCTGAGGAACCTGATTAGTTTGAGCTGATCCACATACTTCCTCCTCCATCTTGTAAGTCTAATGGAATTTTTTGTTCTCCTGAGCGATAATTAGATATTATTTTAGAGGATATAGAGAAAATATTCCTCATAGAAAATAAAATTTATGGAGATGATCTCAAAATTTATGATGAGATGATATTAGATATCGACTCTGAAAAATGACAAGAGGTAATAAAGTCAGAAATTGACTCAATATGCTCGAACCAAGTCTCGATCTTGATAGATCCATCTAAAGGTATTGTACCTATTGGGTGTAAATAGATCTCCAAGAAAAAGATTAGCATAGATAAAAATATGGAGATACTCAAAGCTGGTTAGTAGCAAAAGGGTATACTCAGTGCAAAGGCATTGACTATCAAGATACCTTCTTGCTAGTGGCCATGCTTAAATCCATCCGCATACTGCTTGCCATTATAGCATATTTCGATTATGAAATATGGCAAATGGATGTGAAAATGACATTCCTAAATGAATATATTAAGGAAGATATCTTTATGAAATAGTCGCTTGATTTTTCCTTCAGTGATAGTGATCACAAGGATCTTGCCAGTTATAAAGATCTTTCTATGGACTTAAGCAAGCATCTTGGAGCTAGAATGCTCATTTTAATGATGTGATCAAATTATTTGATTTCATTAAGAATGAGGAGCCCTATTTATTTAAAAAGATCAGTATGAGCGCTGTTGTCTTTCTCGTATTATACATAGATGACATCTTCCTAATTAGGAATGTTATTTTCATGTTGACCTCAGTCAAGGTTTGGTTGTCTAAGAAATTTTCTATGAAAGATCTAGGTAAAGCATCCTTTATTTTGAAGATTGAGGTCTATAAAGATAGATCAAAGAGGATGCTAGATCTATCACAAAAGATGTACATTGAGAAGGTGCTAAAGAGGTTCAGCATGGAGAACTTCAAGAGGAATCTTGTACTCTTCAAACATGGTATTCATCTCTTTAAGAAGATGTGCTCCAATACATCAAAAAAAATTGAACGTATGAGCAAGATTCCTTATACTTTGATAATAAGAAGCCTCATGTATGCCATGCTTTATACATGACCTGATATTGCCCATGCTGTGAGTATCGCAAGCAGATATCAGTCAAATCTAGATAAAAAGTATTGAACTTTTATGAAATATATTCTTAAGCACTTGAGAAAAACTAAGAATATGGATAATTGAGAACTCCAGGTGTAGGGGTATATAAACTCAAACTTTATATCTAATATTGATAATCGAAAGTCGACATCAAAAAATCTGTTCTTATACAATGGTGGTAATGTAAGCTGAAAGAATTCTAAGCAGATAGTGATAGCAGATTCCACCATGAAAGTAGAGTACATCGCTGCCTCGAAAGCTATGAAAAAGGCATTCTAGTTTAAGAAGTTTGTTGCGAAGCTTGGAGTAATGCCATCTGATGTCATCCCTCTGTACTACCACAACAGCAGCACCATAGTCATAGCTAAAGAGCCAAGGTCTCGCCAGAAATCCAAGCACATCGAGCGGTGGCTCCATCTCATTTGCGATTATCTTGAGAAGAAATATGTCGAGATAAAGAGAGTTGACACCGCTGATAATGCGGCTGATCCACTAACGAAGCCTTTGAGCCAACAAAAAATTGAAGCCCACCTTGAGAAGATGAGATTTAGATTTATAACCAATTGGCTTTAGATCAAGTGGGAGTTTGTTAGATGTATACTTTAGAAGTCAAATTGGCTGACACTTATAATATATTCTAAGAATATAATTTATAATTTTGACTTATTATTAATAAAAATTAGATTAATTTTTAATTACATCTATATATTGTATGTCTATGATTCATTCTTTAAGTTAATAAGTATGATAACATATATTCTCAAGAGTTGCGAATTTGAGATGTGTTATTATAATTAACTCATAAACTACTTCTGATCGTAAAATCATCATGAGAATTGTGATTGATCTGAAAAATTGATATACGATCATTTTCTTAGGATAGATGAGTCTTGAATTTATGATGTGGAGATACCAGAGTGAAAGTACAGGTACTTATTAAGAATAAGAGTATCGAGCATGACCAACTTCGAGCAATCATAAGAAAGTCTATCTTCTCGTCAATGATTTGCTTGATGCTGTAGTTGTATATCTAGTTCTCTGACCTGAGGTGCATCGATAATTTATCATAAGAGTGTTATAGTTTGACTACACCATAACTTGATCTCTTAACTATTTGAAATCCTGAGGTGTATATTGGCTATAGCATGTTCATTGTAAGAATTAGATCGCATCTAGATGAGATCTATCAACCTCGATAGAGGAGGAGTAATCCAATGATGATCATGAGATTGAGTTCTAAAGACCATGGCCATGACAGTGTGAAATAATAAAAAGAAGTTTCTATTAAGATTTCACATCAGACTCGAATCAATTGATTCAATCATATGACATGTATTGGGTTTGATGAGTCAACCTTAATCTAGATCCTATCGAAATTCATGATAGAAAAACCCTATCATATAATAGCTACATTGAGAGGTTCTTATTCAATTTTAATTGGTTGCCACCATATACTATTAGGTATCACTAATGGATTATGAGATCGATTAGAATTATCTTGATGATCGATAATTCTAATTAGGAGAATCAAAAAGAGTTCTGATCCATCGAAAGATATTTTGATAATATCGATGAGGAAGATCATGACATATTCCATTACCATATAGAATTAAACTAATTAAGTCATACAAATAAGTATTTAAGTTTGGATGTCATTAATTAGACTCACATAGTTCGATTGATTTAGATTTGATCCAATTAAGTTCAAAAAAATTATGCTAGCACATGATTGGACCTAACTTTCCCCTATATTGGATTTCTTGATTGGTTTGAACTCAATCAAATTGGATTGACTTGTTTAGAAGCCTTGTATGGGTTTGTCTTAAACTGATTGGACCTTGTCCTAATTAATTAAGGCCTTGTCTTGATCTCCCCTGAAAAGAATTAGAACTCTTGGCACCCCCCTTTGACCAAGTCTTCATGTGCCAAGAGAGGAGATGCACGCCTCATAGATTTTCTCTAAGGGTGCACGCCCCTAGATGTTTCTGAGAGAAAGAGAGGGTGCACGCCCATCCCTGGCATGTGCCCCTTAGTGGTTGGGATAAGGGTGTTTCGGTTTGGGAGGTTAGAGTTTGCTTGAGTTTAAATTCTGTTTGAATGAGTCAAATGAATTTAAACTAATTCAAACTCTTGGAAACCTTATCTGGGTGCCACATATGAGTTTTGTGTGACAAAACTTACATAAAATTCAGAGTGGGGCACCTAATATTAGTGAGGAGTCATTCTACTTCTAAAACTTTGATCCTATCAAAGGTTTAGAAGCCCTAGGACTCTAGGTCTCCAATTTTGTCTATAAATAAGAGACTAGGCCAAAGTGTTTGGCCATTCCATTCACCTATGGTGAAGCCCTACTCCTCCTCTCCACACCTCCTCTAGATCCTCTCTACCATGCCCAAGTGTTGGGCTAATCGCATCTTCGAATGTTGAGATGTTGTCTGTGCAAGTAGAACACAAAGGAGATCCCCATCGTGTATCGATCGGACTGCTGCCGACAATCAGATTGAAGGCAAATGAAGAAAGTCCAAATCTGATTTTAGAAATTAGATCAAGTAAAGAAGAAGACCCATAGATCTTATTCAAGTGGATACCGTTAGAGGCTAGGCACATGTGCGGCTAAAGGCGAACCTCGGATCATATTCAGATTATCGCAACGAGTAGATCATCTACTCATAATATGTGGTATTTTGAATACCTTAATGCATGCCTTTAGTTTTAGATTTATACAATCAAATCTAAGAACTCTTAGATCTGATCAGATTGGATTAAAAAAAAAATTTAAAATACGCTGCTTTAGATTCGATCCAATCAGGTAGATCTACTAGATCCTTCATGAACTTCGTCAGCACCTCCTCAAATTATATCTTCAGTGATAAACCTAGCATCCTTCATGATCTATCTCTATAAATCTTGATCCTCAAAATATCACCTGGGTCTTTCATAGAAAACTTCTTGGACAACCAAATCTTGATCAAGGTCAACATGAAAATATCATTTTCATTTAGGAGAATATCATCTACGTACAATACGAGAAAGACAATAGCACTCCACTAATCTTTTTGAACACATAGGACTCCTTCTCATTCTTAATGAAACCAAATGATTTGATCATATCATTGATACAAGCATTCCAGTTTTGAGATACTTGCTTAAGTTCATAGATGAATATTTATAGCTTGTAAACCTTGCGATCACTATCACTAGAGGTGAAATCAAGTGGCTATTCTATATAGATATATTCCTCAAGATATCCATTTAGGAATGTCGTTTTCACATCTATTTATCATATTTTGTAATCAAAATATGCTGCAATGGCAAGCAGTATACAGATGAATTTGAACATGACCATTGATGAAAAGGTATCCTGATAGTCAATACATTCATGCTGACTATATCCTTTTGCCATTAACCTAGCTTTGAATGTCTCTACATTTCCATCTACACTAATCTATCTTGAAAATCTATTTACACCCAATAGGTACAATACCTTCAAATGGATCTATCGAGGTCCAGACTTGGTTTGAGCATATTAAGTCAATTTCTAACTTCAATGCCTCTTGTTATTTCTCGAAGTCGATATCTGATATTGCCCCATCATAGGTTTTGGAGTTATCTCCATATATCCTATTTTTTGTAAGGAACATTTTTTTTACATCCTTTAAAACAATACCTAAGTATCTCTCAGGGGAATGAAAAATTCTACAAGACTTACGAGGTGGAGGAGGAAGTATATGTGTTGGCTCAAACTGAACTGGTTCCTCTGGTTCCTTGGCTCGTTGCTCTTTGGAGACTTTCTCCTCGAGCTTGATCTGTCTTCCCATGCCTCTATCATAAATAAATTATTTCTTAAGAAAGATAGCATGGAGACTCATAATCATATTATGGTCCTCTAAAAGATAGAAGTAATATCCTAAAAACTCCTTAAGATATCTGATGAATCAAAATCTAAGGATCCTAGATTTTATATATCCGTCTATTATCTTTTGACATGGGCCGGATAATCCCAAATCTTGAGATGACTCAGACTCGATTTTCTATCATACCACATCTCAAATGGTATGGTAGAAATGATTTTAAAAAGAACCCTATTCAGTATATAAATAGATGTTAAAAAACTATATCCTCTAAAAAAATTAGGAAGGTTTGTGAAGCTCATCATGGAGCGAACCATATCTAATAGGATTTGATTTCTCCATTTTGAAATCCTGTTGAGTTGAGATGCTTCAAATGGAGTCCACTATGAGACTGTCATATTCTTTGAGATAGTCCAAAAATTTTTTATTAAGATATTCGCCTTCTTGATCTGATCGAAGAATCTTAATGGATTTTTCAGTCTATTTTTTTACTTCATGTCTAAATTCTTTGAACTTTTCAAAAGCCTCAGACTTATGATGCATAAGGTACACATACCCATATTAAAAAAATTATCGATAAAGATAATGAAGTAGATAAAACTGTTAGATATATGTGCCCTAGAAGCCAGAATTGGCTGACACTTGTAATACACTTCTAGGGGCAAAATTATAATTTTGACTATAATTAATGAAATGGGTTATTTTCTATCACACTTGTGTATTTAGTGTCTGCGATACATCCTTTGAGTTAATGGTAATGATAATTCATATTTTCAAGAGTTGAAAATTTAAGACATGAATAATCATTATTAACTCATAAACAGCTCCCAACCATAGGATCATCACGAGGATGGTGATTGATCCGGAAGGTTGGTGTACGAATCGCTTCTCTTTAGTAGATGAGTCTTGAGTCTACGGTGTGGAGACACCGGAGCGAGAGTACAGGTACTCGTTAGAGAACGAGGGCACTGAGCGTGACCACCTCGAGTAGTCATTAGGGAGTCTACCTTCTCGTCAATGACTGACTCGATGCTGCAGTAGTGTGTCTGGTTCTTTGACCTGAGATGCATCGGCAGTTCACCTTGAGGGTGTTATAGTTTGACTACACCATTACTCGGTCTCCTAGCCATATGGAACCCTGAGGTGTATGTTGGCTATGACATGTTCATTGTAGGAACTGGATTGCATCAAGATGGAATCTATCTACCTCGGTGGTAGAGGAGTAGCCCTATGATGATCATGAGAATCAAGTCCAGAAATCCATGGCCATGGTAGAGTGAAATAATAGAAAGAGTTTCTATTTAGATTTTCACATTGGACTCGAATCGAATGATTACATCATATGACAGAGACTAGGGTTTGACGAGTTCACCTTAACCCTAATCTGATCGGGGCTCAAGATAGAAGAACTTAATCACACAGGTAGCTGCACCAAGAGGTTCGCATTCAGCTCTGATGGGTTGCCACCATATACTGCTAGGTGTCACTGGTGGATTTTGGGAGCAATTAGAATGATTTAGATGATCGATCATTCTAGCTGTTCGAATCAGAAGAGTTCTGATCCATCGAAAGGAGTTTCGATGATGTCGATGATAGAGATCATGACATATCCCATTACCATACAGAACTGAACCTAACTGGGTCACACAAACAAGGGTTTGAATCTGGTGATCATCAATTGAACTGATCTAGTTCAATTGATCTGAATGAGATTCAATTAGGTTCAAGGAAATCGTGCTAGCACTCGATTGAACCTAACGTTCTTCTTTTACTATCATAAATAAGTTGTCCTGTCTGAGCCAAAGGAGTTTGTGCTCAATCAGAGGCCTTCATATGGTCTGACTGGAGGTTGTCCAAGTCAGAAAAGGTTGTCTTATTTGTAAGACATTACCTGCCATTTTTGGTCACCTGCCATTTCTTGTTCTTTGACTTTGGTCAAAAGTCTACCTTTGACTGGTCAAACGTTGACCATTGACACTTTGACTTTTGACCACATGTCATGCACCTATTGGAGAGCTGGTGGGGGCCTGTCCCCCTGCCAGAACCTGGCAAGGAGAAGGGCGCACGCCAAGGGTGGCGTGAGCCCAAGTTGGAGGCGCCTAGGAGTCCTTGTTGGACAAGGACTCCACCTCCCTTTTTGGATTCCAATTAGAGTTCTTCTAAGAATCCAACTTTGACTGGTCTTAGGCACCCTCTAAGGAGGAATCCAGGGGTCTCTATTCCCACCAATCAGATTTAGATCTGATTTCACAAAGGGTTGTGATTGGTTGGGAGGAAGAGGAGTTGGATCACAAGCTTAGTCTATAAATAAGACCCTGCGCCCAACTCAATTCTAAGATGAATTCAATTGAGAATTTCCCCACGCCCCAAGGCTGCCTCTCCCCTCCTTCTCCATGCCATAACTTCTCTTCTCCCCTTGCTCTCCACGTCCAAAAGGAGTTTTGGACCTTGGTTGGTGCGATTCAGATCAAAGAAAGGCGATCAAAAGCAAGAAGGCTGCGCTGCTGCAAAAGGACGACTGCAGATCTTCAAAAGAGTTTTGAAGATCCTCCAGATCAGATCCAGATCTGATTTTTGGAGGTGTGATAGAGAAGAAGAGGATCTCCAGATCCAACCCGAGTGGATACCGGTAGAGGCCAGGCGCTTGCGTGGCTAAGATCCAGAACCTTCCGCTGCAAACAGGATCATCAACAGGGTAATAGGATTACCCAAATCAGGTAAATTAAATTTGATTTAATTTATCTTATTTTATTTTATTTATTAAAATAATAAGAATCAGATCTGAAACATATCAAGATCTGATTGAGATCAAGAGAAAAAATTTTTGAAATATATCTCTTGATCTGATCAGATCTGAACGAACCTGGACCGGGAAATCAGGATTTTCCCTTCAACTGGTATCAGAGCCATGGTTCTAAAATTGTTTAGATCTGATTTTAAATTTATTTTAATTAAAAATAATTGATTTTAGATGTCACATGAGATGTGATCAGATCTGAAATCAGAAAAAATTAAAATTAAATGAATTTGGATCTAAGATTAGAAGATATGCATGACTAGTTCTAGAATAGAATAGTTCTATAGAATAGTCTTGCATGTTTTTGATTTAATCTGATTAAATCATATTTTAGATCTTTTTATTTACTATTTTTTGATATTATAAGTGTTATAATAACATCTAAAAAATAGCAAATAAAAATTATTTAATTTTAAATATCATATGAGATATGATTGATGCATGTCTAGACTAGTTGTAGAATAGTTCTACATAATTGTCTAGATTAGAATTTATTTTGATTAGATCAATTTAAATCTAATTTTTTAGATTATTATGAGATAATTTAGATCTGAAAATATGCATGATTTGATACATGAGATGTATGCAAAATATGCCATGATTAGATCTACTTTATATATGAGATATATGATATAGATCTGATATTGTTTTGTAGTATTGAATGTTCCTGATTAAGGCGTTCCTCTTGGCCGTCCGGTCATAAGAACGAAGAAGGGTTTAAAGGCCCTCTCTTCCCATTCGATGGGGTGTTCTTATGATGTGTAGGGGTGCTGCGTGTTCGTCCTTAATCAGAAACCCAAAACTTACTTTCTGCAAAACCCTAGATCCTGAAACCCTAGGATTTATTGTGCATATTTTGTTTATGAACCCTACTTAATTAAGAATTAAGTTTATGGAATATTAATTAGGTCTAAAATTGAGAATTTCAGATCTAAGACATATTCATAATACTGGGTTCGGGCTTGGGTAGCTCAATTAGGTCTAAGCGGTTGATCAAACCGAATCAAGAGTTGGTTAGATGGGATCAACAATGCTTAAATTGACCAGCCTAATAGGATTAAGTCTGGGTCAAGATCGAGTCACGATCAAGCAAGACCTAATTAGGCTCAGAGGTTAGAGTCTGGATTGTAGGCTAACCCAATTGGTTCTGACTCAACAATTTGGTGTCTAAGGTAAGTTTGGCACAGACGACCGACTGGTTTTTAATTGGAAGCTACTCGACCTGAATGCATTCTTGTACGAGTTAATGGCATATTCCTTCCACCGGTCTCACTTACCTGGCCATATCTGTTGACACAGTTCTGATCTGAGGTGGTCAATAATCCGAGCTAACCCATGCCACTAGGTTAGTCATAATTGTTATGACTAAGCCAAGTCTAGTTTAATGAGACCTGAATCAATTCTCCCTAAGAAAAGATTAAGTCTGAGGTCTTCCACCATTGTAGATGTGCGGGCCCTTCCCGGGGTTGATTGTTCTCGGCTGGATACAGTGGCTCAGTTGCACCGGGAAGATGCAACCATGTCTATTAGGCATTGGATGCTATGGGCTGGAGGATGAGTTGGGCTCAATATTTTGGATACGGTGAGAGACTCAATTAGGAACCCAGTCTATGCAAATGGTGGGTCTGACTTAACTAAGGAGTGGATCAATATTCCGGATACGGTGAGATTCATGAATTAGAGACCAAGTTTGGGTGCACCATGATTAGAGAATCATTGAACAAGAGTTGTTCACTCATTGGCTAACCCATCACCAATAACTGTTAGGTGAGGTGATGAGTCAGTTGGTGAGACCGCACCACCCACTAGAAATCATTAATCATGGAGATTTTCGCATCTCTACAGAGGGAGTGTAGGGATCCGAGAAAATAGTGGGAGCTAATTTGTTTAAAAATAAAATCCCTAAACAAATTGGTCAAGTCAAAATTACAGTATCTAACTAGAATCTTTGACTCTCTACAGAAAAATGTCTGCGTCCAACCCATTGGCACGTATCCTGGACACACATAGACTGACTGGACCCAATTATAAAGATTGGCTCAGGAACTACAAAATTAGTTTTGGGTTCCGAGAAGTTAACCCATGTTTTGGACCAGGACCCTCCCACCTTACCAGCCCGTCCATCCACTTGAACAGAGAGCGTCTCTGGAAAAATGGATTGACGAAGATAATAAGGCCAGATATTACATGTTGGGCTCGATGTCTGATGAGCTCCAGCGCCAACATGAAGATATCGGGACTGCTCGCCAAATGTTGGCTCACCTGCAGGAGATGTTTGGTGAACAGAGTCGCGCAGCCAAATATCAAGTCACGAAAATGACTTTTTAAGGCTAAGATGCGTGATGGGCAGTCAGTCCAAGATCACTGTCTGACAATGATCAAGGACATGGAAGAGCTTGAGAAGCTCGGTGTGAAGTTGGACTTGGACCTGCAGAATGATATTATTCTGCAATCCTTGACTGATGCATATGGGCAATTCATCATGAATTACCACATGCATAAACTTCAAAATTCCTTGGCCGAGTTAATGAATATGCTGGTTACCGCTGAGCTTTCTATGAAAGGTTCTAAAGGCTCAGTTCTTGCTATGGAACGGACTTCTTCCAAAAGAAAGTCTTATGGAAAGAAAAAGAAGTCTGTGAAAAAGCAAAAGGTGGAAGGATCAAAGAAGAAGAAGGCAGAACCGAAGAAAAAGGCCGATGGCAAAGGAAAGTGTTTCCATTGCAACAGCGACGGCCATTGGAAGCGGAACTGCCCTACTTACCTGGCCACCCTGAAGAACAAGAAGGAAGGTCCTTCTGGAGGTATGCTCATTATTCGAGCAAAACGTGAATGCCAAACAAGACCTAGGGATAGTCCAAACGACAGATATCTATGGCACCTGAGATTAGGTCATATAGCAGAAGATAGGATTAACAAATTGGAGAAAAAATGGGCTATTGAGTCCATTGACTTTTGAGTCATATCCAACTTGTGAATCTTGTCTTCAAGGCAAAATGACTAAACTCCCTTTTGTTGGACATGGGGAGAGGGCCACAGATCTCCTTGCCCTAGTACATACTGATGTGTGCGGCCCATTTGATGTGCCGGCTAGAGGCAATTTTGTCTACTTCATTACCTTTACCGATGATCTGTCTAGGTATGGGTATGTGTATCTTATGAGACATAAGTCTGAAGCCTTTTGAAAAGTTCAAAGAATTCAGACATGAAGTAGAAAAACAAACTGAAAAAAACCCATTAAGGTTCTTCGATCAGATCGAGGAGGTGAATACCTTAGCCGAGGAATTCCTAGACTATCTTAAGGAAAATGGCATAGTCTCTCAATGGACTCCACCAGGAACACCTCAACTCAACGGGGTTTCAGAACGGAGAAATCGGACTCTATTGGATATGGTTCGATCCATGATGAGCTTCACAGACCTCCCTGATTTTCTTTGGGGACATTCATTATTAACTTCAATCTATTTACTGAATAGGGTTCCCTCTAAAACCGTTCCTACCACACCGTATGAGATATGGCACGGTAAGAAACCAAGTCTGAGTCATCTCAGAATTTGGGGTTGTCCGGCTCATGTCAAAAGACAACAAGCGGACAAGTTAGAGTTTAGGTCCTTTAGAGCTCGATTCATAGGATATCCTAAAGAGTCATTAGGATACTATTTCTACATTCCAGAAGACCACAATGTGATTGTGAGTCGACATGCCATATTTCTTGAAAAATAGTTTATTCAAGATAGTGGCATTGGAAAGCAGATTAAGCTTGATGAGAAAGTCTCACAAGTGGAAAGAGCTAAGGACCAATTGGAACCAAATCAGGTTGAGCCAATAAGAACACTACCTCCTCCACCTCGTAGATCGGAAAGAGTTTTCCATCCCCCTGAAAGATACTTAGGTATTATTTCAGAGGACGTAGAGGAAATGTTCCTCATAGGTAATGGTGCTCATGGTGATGATCCCAAAACCTACAACGAGGCGATATCAGATATCGACTCCGAGAAATGGCTTGAGGCAATGAAGTCAGAAATCGACTCGATGCACTCAAACCAAGTCTGGACCTTGGTAGATCCACCAGAAGGTATAGTACCTATTGGGTGTAAATGGATCTTCAAGAGAAAGATTGGTGCAGATGGGAATGTAGAGACATTCAAGGCTAGACTGGTGGCAAAAGGTTATAGTCAACGCGAAGGCATTGACTATCAGGATATCTTTTCCCCGGTGGCTAAGATCCAGAACCTTCCGCTGCAATCAGGATCATCTACAGGGTAATAGGATTACCCAAATCAGGTAAATTGAATTTGATTTAATTTATCTTATTTTATTTTATTAAAATAATAAGAATCAGATCTAAAATATATCAAGATCTGATTGAGATCAAAAGAAAAAATTTTGAAATATATCTCTTGATCTAATCAGATCTGAACGAACCTGGACCGGGAAATCAGGATTTCCCTTCAAAAACTACCTCTGACTGGCACATCAAAATGGGCTGCCACATCTATATGCACTAGAATAACTTTATGATCCTTTCCTCATGTCCCACAATAGGTAGCTTAGTCATTTTATCTTAAAGGCATGACTCATAAATTGGATATGACTTAGAAATCAACGAATCCATTAGTCTAATTTTCTTTAATTTGTTAATCCTGCCTTCTGCTATATGACCTAATCTAAGGTGCCATATGTGCTTTTTGTTTATGCTATCCCTAGGTCATTTAGATCTTATGGCATGCATACTTTGCTTGACATAATTTATAGATACATCAACATGTAACTAATAGAGACTGTTAATAAGAAAATTACTTTCAATTTTATTACTTTCAAAAAGAATAATACCATGGTTCTTATGAAAACTAATTACATATCCTTCCTGTATCAAATAGGAGATAGAAATTAGATTTCTGCTCATAGCAGGTACAAAATAACAGTCCCTAAGTTCTAAGATGCTTCCAAAAGATAGTCAAAGAGGGTATGTTCCCATGACCATAGAGCAATCTTTGCTCCATTCTCGATACATAGGATCATCTCACCATCCCTCAGCCTCCTGTAATCCTTAAGATCCTGCAAAGAAGTGCACAGATAAGCACTAAATCCATAGTCAAGCATCTAATTGGATGCAGAAGAAACTATCAAGTTTATCTCAATGATGAGCATACCTTCAGAAGGTTCTCCTTCCCTGTTGTTCTTCAGACTTTTCAGATAAGCAAGGTAGCTCCGCTTCTAATGGCTATCGGAGTTGTAGTGAAAATATTTTTCCTTTTCCGTAGCCTCATCCTTCGATTCTATCTTCTTCTCCTTCTTCCCCTCATTCTACTTCTTCACAAACTTCTTCTTCCCGAAGAATTTTTTCTTAGAATGAGTCCGCTCCACAGCAAGTACCAAGTCCCTTGAACTCTTTAAGGTACTCTTAGTAGTCACTAGCATGTTCATCAACTCGATCAGGGTGCACTAGATCTTATTCATATGAAAGTTTATAATAAACTACCCATATGAATTAGTTAAGGACTATAGAATCAAATCAATTTGTAAGTCCTTGTCCATGGATATGTCGAGCTTCTTAAACTCCTCCAAGTTCTTGATCATCAATAAGCAATGATCATGGATCAACTGTCCATCATACATTTACATTTTGAAGAGTTTTTTGGATACTTCATAGCATGCTATGTGGCTCTACTCACCATACAACTCTTATAGGTGAGCCAGCATCTGCCTAGCAGTCTTCATGTCATCATTTTCGTGCTGCAAGTCGTTTGACAATAATTGGATAGACTGGAAGAGAGACTGGAAGAGAGACTGGAAGAGAGACTGGAAGAGAGACTGGAAGACCCATGCTAGATCAAGAAGCATGTCTAATCCACGTGACATCGTTATCATCATCCAACCACATAGCACATGACCTTGTTATCATCGTCCAACCACTTCTCATAAGATACTCTCTGATCTATAATTGGATAGACTGAAAGAGAGAGAAGGTCTTGGTTAAGGATATAGGTTAGCTTTTGGAAACTCAAAACTATTTTTAGGTTTTGGAGCCAATCCTTAAAATTTGGTCTGGTCAATCGATTGGTTTCTAAAATCCTAACTAGGAGGTTGGAAGCAAACATGTTTCTTATAGAGAATCAAAGTTTCTAGTTAGATTTTATATTTAACTTAATTAATTTATTTTAGATATTTTATTTTTAAAATAAATTAGGGCTCTCACTATTTTTCTTGATCTCTAACTTTCTTGGAAGAGATGCAAAAATTTTCACGATCAAAAATTTTTAGTGGATACTGCAATCCCATCAATTAGCTCACCACCTCATCTAATAATTATTGGTGATGAGCCAGTCGATGAGTGGATAACTCTTGTCCAATATTTCTCTAAAAATGTTGTAGCTAACTTCGGTCTTTAATTCATGAAGCTCACTATGCCTGAAATATTGCTCCAATTCATAGTTAAGCCAGACCCATCATTTATGTGAAATGAATTTATAATTGGGACCCTCACCATATCCAAAATATTGAGCCTAACCCTTTCTCTAATCCATAGTATTCTATGCCTATTAATCATGGTTGCAACTTTTTAGTGCAACTGAACCATTGTATCAAGTCGAGAATAATCAACCCCGAAAAGGGCCTACATAATTACAATGGTGGAAGGCCGCATGACTCAATATTTTATAGAAAGATTTTAATTTAGATCTCAATCTTAATTAGTCATAACTATTATGGCTAACCTAGTAGCATGAATTAGCTTCACTCATTGGCAATCCAATATAGAACTAGATCGACCCAATTGGCCAAATAAGTGAGATCGGTGGGAAGGACATGCCATTAACTCATCCTAGATAAATCATGGGTGAGTAGCTTCCAATTAAAGACCATCGATCATATTTGTCATACTTATCTTAGATCCTAATTTGTCAATTCAGAACTAATTTGGTTTGCCTACAATCCAGGATCGAACCACGAAGCCAAATTAGGTCTTAAAGTGATTGATAACATATGGCTGTTAATCAATCTTAACCAAACTTATAACTATTGGACTGGTCAGTTGAGCACTCTTGATCTTATTCTAACCAACTCTTAATTCAATTTGATCAACTGCTCATGCTAGACCTAATCAAGTTACCTATATCCTGAACCCATGTATTATAAAAGTGTCTTAGATCTTTAATTCTCAATTTTAGATCTAATTGATTTCATAACTTAATTTTTAATTAAGTGTAACAGGATTCAAAAAATAACAAAGTATGAAAATAGATCCTAGGATTTTGGATCTAGGATTTAGCAGAAAGTAAGTTTTGTTTGCTTCTTCATGAGGATCATCACGCAGCACCCTTACATGCCATAAGAATATCCCATCAAATGAAAAGTGAGGGTCTTTAAAGCCCTTCTTACTCTTATGACTGGATGGCCAAGAGGACTACCTTAATCAGAATACTTTTACTGCTACTAACAGATCTAGATCTATACATATATCACATATACGAAGCTAGATTTAATCCAATCATGCTTTGCATACATCTCATGCATCAATTTAAATCACATCTCATGCAATTTAAAATTCATAACATTTTGATCTCATCAAAAATCTAATCTAGATCTATGCAATCTAGATCTATAAACCTACAATCTGGCTCTGATACCAGTTGAAGGATCTTGTAGATTGGCTGGATCGAAGTAGATCTTGTTGCAACAAAAATTTTTTAAAAAAAATTTTGCCAATCCGATCTGATATAAGGTTTCACAAATCTAATTGCTACATCTAGATAAAAAAAAGCATGCATAGGGTATTAGAAATACCACTTATCATAGGTAGACAATCTCCTGCTGTGATGATCTGAATCTGATGTCGAGGTTCACTTCTAGCTGTGCATGCATCTGACCTCTATCGGTATCTACTCAGATGAGATCTGGATGACTTCTTCTTGTTTAATTTGAATTTATAAATTTAGATCTAGACTTCCTTCTTGTGTCTTCGATCAGATCACTGGAAGCTCTTTGATTGACATACGATCAGTCTCCTTTTTCTTCCTCTTGTATGGATAGCACTTCAACTCTCGAAGTTACGATCAGCCCAACACTTGGACATGGGAGAGAGAGAGGATCTAGAGAAGGGAGGAGGCATGGAGAGAGTATGGCTGGACTTCGTAGTGGGCAGATGAGATGGCCAAACCCTTTGGCCTAGTCTTCTATTTATAAAAAAATTAGAGACCTAGAGTCCTAAGGCTTTTAGACTTTAACCAGATAAAAGTTTTAAAAAAAGGACTCATCTTAATATGGCACCCCATCTAATTTTCTATAGCATTTTATCACACAAAATGCTTGTGGTGTGCGCCACCTTATCCAGATAAGGTGGTGAGCACCTAGATAAAACTTTCTAAATGAGTTTGAATTAATTTGAACTTATTTGACTTGTTCAAATAGAGTTCAAATTAAAACAAACTCCAGCCTTCCTAACTCCCTCGTCCTTATCACAAGTGGGTGCATGCCAAGAAGGAAGAGGGCGTGCACCCCTAGGGTTCTCTCTCTAGGAATAAGTAGCACACATCCCAGGGAGAAAAATATGGGGCATGCACTCCCTTCTTTTTGTGCAAGCCAAGTCAATAAGAGGGGAGGTGCCAACACTTGGCACCCCCTCATGCTTATCCATTTAAGACATTAGGACAAAATCCTAATCTAATTAGGACAAGCTCAAAGAAGGGTTTTTGGGCAAGTCAAATCTCATTTAACTGAGTCCAAACCAATCAAAAAATCCAATGAAAAAAAAATTAGGTTCAATCGTATGCTAGCATGATTTTTTTGAACCTAATTTGATCAAATCCAAATCAATCTTATTGAGTGAGTCCAATTGAAAACATCTAGATGTAAATCCTTATTTGTGTAACCCCATAGGTTTAATTCTATATGGTAATAGGATATGTCATAATCTCCATCATCGAAATCATCAAAACTTCTTTTGATGGACGAGAATTTTTGATTCACTCAATTAGAATTATCGATCATCGAGATAATTCTAATTGATCCTACAATCCACCAATGATACCTAGCACCATGTAGTGGCAACCCATCATAACTGAATAAGAACCTTTCAGTGCAGCTATCGTATGATTTGGTTCTTCCATCATAAATTTCGATAGGATCTAGGTTAAGATTTACTCGTCAAACTCAATACCTATCATATGATTGAATCATTCGATTCAAATCGATGTGAAATCCTAATAGAAGCTTCTTTCTATTATTTTATACTATCATGGCTATGGACTTTAGGACTCAATCTCATGATCGTCATAGGACTACTCTTCCTCTATCAAGATTGATAGATCCCATCTTGGTGTAATTCAATTTCTACAATAAATATGCTATAGCCAACATACACCTTAGGATTCTAAATGGCTAGAAAGTTGAGTTATAGTATAATCAAACTATAATATCCTTAAGATGAACTACCGATGCACCTCAGGTTAGAGAACTAGATATATAACTATAGCAATGAGCAAGTCATTAACGAAAAGGTAGACTGCCTTATGACTGCACGATGTTGATCACGCTCAGTATCCTTATTTTTAACAAACACCTATATTTTTGCTCTAGTATCTCTATACCATAGATTCAAGATTCATCTATCCTAAGAAAGTAATCGTACACCAATCTTCTGATTTAATCACCATCCTCATGATGATCTTATGATTAGTAATAATTTATGAGTTAATTATGATAATATGTCTCTAATTCTCAATTCTTAAGAATATATATTATCATATCCATTAATCCAATGGATAAATCAAAGATACCTAATACACAGATATGATTGAAAGAATAATCTAAATTTTATTAGTAATAAGTTAAAATTATAAATTATGCTCTTAAAATATATTATAAGTGCCGGCCAATCTGGCTTCTAGGGTATACATCTGACATGGATAACTTATAGAGATCGGACATCCTGTGTGGCTCTAAGCAACAATCTCATCCATGAAAACTAGTAGTGAAGTTCTCGATCCGTGTATAAGTATAGAGATCTGATCTCTATTAGATGCTAGATTATATCTAAATCCGTATTGATATGATCAATATCTATATGTTATTCATTTTTTAAATTTTCACATGCTATATGCCATGTCAGAAGATCCTAGATTGTAGGTATTTTTGCATATGCATAAATAGATTAATATGATTAATCTAAGTCTTCTACTTGAGTTTTTTGAAAATGTTTCAAAAAGTATACATGAAATCCTACAATGTTTTTTCATCAATAGACTCCATCAACCAAAATTCTATCAAAATCATTTTATATAGTGTTAATCCTTTTACGAGAAGAGGATCCAGCTTCACCAAAAGAGGCTTCAGAGAGAGTAGAAAAAGTTTCTTCCTCCTTAAAAATAGAAAGAATGCCAACATGCTCGATGGCGCTGGCAATACTCTCATCATCATAACTTGCTATCTAAACTAAGTAAATATAAAAAATAAAAACTAATCCATAATTCATAAAAAAAAAAAATTAGTATAGCTGAAGAGGAAGAAGAGGTAGAGTAGAGAGTTGGAGAGCCAAAAGAGAAGAACTGGGCCATCAGAGAGTCGGATAGCTGGAGTGCCAAATTTGTAGAGCTAAAGAGGTAGATCAGAGTAGAGCCAAAAAGAGTAGAGTGGAGTAACCAAAGAGTTGCCTCTTGAACACTGACCTCCAAGAAAGGGATACTTCCTCCTCTTATATAACTCTTGAATTGCTAAATCATAATTGCTGCTTACTAAATATTGAATGAAAAAGAGAAGAATTGCTAGAATAAAGAATAAATAGAAGTAGAAAGATTAGAGAGAAAGAGAATTGGTTTGATAAATTAGTATGGTAAAAATGAAAGAGGAAGGCCCTATTTATAAAGTTTCAAAATTTTTATTTTTCTAAAATACCACTCAATCTAGCCATTTTTTGATTGTTGAAAGGGTCAAAATTATAAAAATAATAAAATTAGTCATTAGAACCCCTTAAAAAATAAAAAAATCCAAAATAACCATTACGAGCCATGTTTGGCCCATTCAAAATCATTATGGGCTGGGCCAGGTATGGCCTAGTTGAGACTGTTATGGGCCGTGCCAAGCATGGTCCATTTAAGGTCGTTACGGGCCGTGCCAGGTGTAGCCCGTTTGGGCTGAAAAAAAGATCGAGCCAGACGGGCCAATAGGACGTGCCTAGTAAGTAGTAAGTTTTATGCTAATGTGCACCAAGTATTAAGTTTCTGAATTACCAATATTTGATGCATTATCATTAATGCACAACAACTTGTAAGTTTTCGAATTAGCTAGATAGTTAGAGTTAGCTCAAATCCATAGGGATTATAGGCTGAGCTACGTTCAATTTAATTTTAAGCAAAATGACCTCTTATATTAAATTAATTCTAAGAAAATAAATTTCAGTAATTATAGTAAATTAGGATTGATTGAATCTAGTGATTAAAATAAAAGGAAAGAAGTAGAAAGGATCAAGAAATAATTAAAGGAGTCTTAGGGTTTCGATTTCATCTCTAACTACAATCTTGGTATTTTTCTTTTAAAATAATTAGTTTAGTTGATTAAGATAACTTGAGCTCTGGTCCGATAACAACTTATCTCACTCAAGTACAAATCGTATCTTCCAATCATGATCCATATTTCTAAAGTATAAGTTATTCAAACTAGAATCCAAAAAAAAAAAAATTTAAATCAAATAGATCTATAAATTGATCCTTAAGATAGCCCATATCACCTAAGTATGGATCGTATCTTCTGATCATGATCCATCTCAATGATCACATAAACTATTAAAGATCATTCATAAATATTAAGCACCATAAACTTAAAAGCAATTCTGAAATATATTGATTGAAACTTATAAAGAAAAACTTACAAGTTAATCTAATTGCATAAAAGAAAAATATAAGATTGAAGTTAAAAGATTTAATCTACTCCCCGAAGACTCGAGCTTCTAGCCACATATGGAAGGGATGTCATCTGCCATTGCCATCTTCTTGCTTCTAACCTACAAGAAGAAAAGAGGAAGAAAAGAGCTTTTAAAGAGGAAGAAGAAGAAAGAAAGAAAACATGGAGACTTAAGTGGGAGAGAGAGAAAAGGCATGGAGGCTAGTGCTAGATGGAAATGGATGGAAGGGATGGTTTAAATTAAAGCCTTAGAGACCTTTTATAGGTGCCAGGAGGTAGGAGGATTTATTGGTCAAGCAATGTGGAACTAATAATATGATAGAAATGGATGGATGAGATAAAGTATGGAGGAGAAATCTTTGATTTGGCATGGACTTCTAAATAGGGCATGAAATATATGGTAAGAAGGAAGGGAGTTTTAGTTATATGACTTCTTTCTCTCTGTGGCATTCCTTCCTCTTTCCATATTATGATCCATGCTAAATCAGTTTGGGGTGGCACATATGAGGTCTTTGGATTAGGCTCCTAGTTGGGTTAGGGCTTCATAGATAGGTGCCTCAAATTCCAGTCCTTTGATCAATCCTTTTCAATCCAACCCTTAAACCATCTTTCTTCTTGGCCCTTGGATCTTCAATGAATTACTTTCTAGCCATTAATCATGACTTAACGCTTGAGTTGGTTGCTCTTAGCCTATTAGATATCTAATTTTTACTTCGAATTTGAGCCAATTTAAGTCTGGATTAGCTTGTATGAGTCCAATCTCCTAATTAATTATCTACAAAAGAGATCAAGAAGCATCAAATTCTCAATAATAATGATTAATTAATAACAAATCAATGCTTCTAGCATCTTAATTTATGTGTTTATCATACCCCCTCAACTTGAACTTTGCTCGTCCTCGAGTAAGAGAGAAGATTAGAAATATGTACCAACTCATTAAGATGTGAAATTTTTTTAGATCATCCTAAAGTCAGTTGATACCTGATTAGAGAATTAAGAGATACGACATTGGATTATTAATTCCATCCCAAATAGTGGTTAAGTAGAGAATATAAAATTTTAGAGCTTTTTCTCGACCAACTTTTCACTTTATTCCTTAAATCCTCTATCTTTAGCATGGGCTAAAACATGAATAGTTTTTTTTAATAAATAAAAATATTATACAGTCGGTGCAATATTTTAACCTCTTAAACTATCTATCTGACCCTTGTAGCAAGCTTAATTTAGGCCAATAACTTTTAAACTAGTTGGCTTTAGAGCATTAGGTGTAGAACACCCCTCGGGCTTGGTAGCTCGAATCAAATAGGCTATAAGTTAAAACTGATTATATAACAAGCTTTTTTATATTTTTTACTTTTTGACGTAAATATTATTGCTTACTTAGGCAATGAGATCCGGTTACTCAATGAAAGACCAATGTTTAAAACCTGTTCTTTATTTATTTACTCTTTTTTTTACATACATTAATATTTTCACTCATACCTATACAAAGTAGATTCTTTATTAATATATATTGGAAGAAGATTTTAGAATCTTTTAAAAATTTATTCTATTCTAGACCTGACCATTTATTAAATTTTCTTAATAATGGGATCCTTGGTATTTCAAAAATTCTCTAGGCCATTAATCAACCATAGATTAAAATGCTTGATTAACTTCAAATCAGTATGAAATCAGATACGTAAGACTAATTATTACCATATTCAAGGACTTAATTATTTTATTTACCCCCATCCCCTAACTTAAATTCCATTGTCCTCAATGGAGTAAGGAAAAATAAACAAAGATGCATAATTAGGACAAGGAGAGATGTCACCTGGATTAGACATGCTTCTTGACCTAGCATGGGTCTTTCGATTCTTGTAGATTTAGCCTTCCTCCCAATGTAGCTTGGTAGTTCTAAAAACTTAAAAAAAAATAGTAAACCAAAATTTAAAATAAATAAATAAATAAAAAAGCTGGATTGCCTCCCAAAAAGCACTAATTTTAAAGTCTTTAGCTAAATTATGCGGAGTCTCAAGGTAGCTCATAGAGAACCATGGCTTTTTCATTAATTTTGCTGGGCAGTTCCACGAATGGTTATAAATGTTGTCCATTAACTTTAAAGATTGATCCATTACTTGGATTTTCTATCACCGTAGTCCGAGAAGACTTCTTTCCCTATATAGGGCCCTGTCTATTTAGATCGAAGTTTATCGGAAAATAAATGAAGCCTAGAGTTATACAAGAGAACTTTTTGGCTAGATGTGAAAGTTTTTCTTAGATTGCTTTATCGTGAAACACTTTAGTTTGTTCTTTGTATATTTTATCATTTTCATATGCCTCATTCCTGATTTCCTCTAATTCATCAATTTATAGTTTTCTATGTTGTCCAGCTTCGTTTAGGTCCATGTTCAATTCTTTGATGGCCCACATAGTCCTATATTCTAGTTTGACCGGCAAGTAGCATGCCTTACCAAACATAATCCTATAGGGAGACATTCCTAGAATGGTCTTGAAAGCCATGCGATAAGCCCAGAGTGCATCTATTAGCTTCAATGACCAATTTTTTCTATTGGCATTAATGATCTTTTTGAGAATTTGTTTGATCTATCTATTTGAAACCTCTACTTGTCCACTAGTTTGCGGATGATACGGCGTAGCCAATTTATGAGTTATATTATATTTTTTATGTAGGGACTTAAAGGATCAGTTGCAAAAATGTGTCCCACTATCACTAATAATAGCTCTAGGGATACCAAAATAGGAGAGAATATTTTTCTTAAAAAATTTAATAATAATTCTACTATCATTAGACTTACACGGTATGGCTTCTATCCATTTAGACATAGTCAACCGTGACTAGAATGTACTCATTTCTAAAAGAGTTTGGAAATGGTTCCATAAAATCAATTTCCCATACATCAAAAATTTCTACAACCAAGATCGGATTCATAGGCGTCATGTCTCGCTTTGTAATAGGCCTACTTGTTGACTCCTAGATAGCTTTTGCAGTACTCATGCGCATCTTTAAAAATGATGAGCCAATAGAATCTACATTGAAGAACTTTTACAGTAGTCTTTTTGGATCCAAAGTGGCCACCACAAGCATGGTCGTGACAGAGAGATCGAATACTATGGAACTCATGGTTTGAAACACATCTTCTGATAATTTGATTAGGACATTATTTAAATAAATAAAGATCATCCCAAATAAAATACTTCACTTAGGAAAAGAATTTGATTTATCCTGACTAGTCATGTGAGAAGAAATCTATCCAATAGCTAAATAATCCACAATGTCTGCATACCATGGTTCAACAGATACGAACATGAGTTGCTCATCAGGAAAAGACTCTTTTATTGATGGTTCATTAGGGGACACATTTATTAATCGGGATAGGTGATCAGCAACTACATTTTTTGTTTCTTTTTTGTCCCTAATTTTTAAGTCAAATTCCTAAAGAAGTAAAATCCATCGGATTAGATGTCTCTTGGCATCCTTTTTTATCAAAATATGTTTAATGGCTGAGTGATCAGTGTATACAATAATGTGTGACCCTACCAAATATGACCAAAACTTTTCTAGTGCAAAGACGATGGCCAAAAACTCTTTTTCAATTGTCGAATAATTAAACTGCATGTCATTAAGGATCCAACTAGCATAATAGATGGCTCACAGTAGCTTATTAATTCTTTGTTCTAGAATAGCTCTAATGGCATAATCAGAAGCATTACACATGAATTTGAAGGACTAAGTCCAATCACATGGGTGAATGATAGGTGCTGAAGTCAGTTTTCTTTTTAGGTATTCAAAAGACTCGAGACGTTCAAAAGTGAAGTCAAATTTGACTTCTATAGCTAGAAGATTAGTCAGTGGATGAGCTACCTTGCTGAAATTTTTGATGAACTTCCTATAAAAGCTAGCATGTCCTAAAAATAAGTAGGTTTTCTTGACTAATTTGGGTAGAGAAAGATTTGCAATTGGGCCTACTTTAGCTTTATCTACTTCAATGCCCCTCTTCGAAATGACAAGGTCAAATATTATGCCTTCTTGACCATGAATTAGCATTTTTCCTAATTAAGCACTAAGTGCATTTCTTTACACCTTTCTAAGGCCAGCCTTAAGTGATGTAAGCATTTAGAGAAAGTGGAGCTAAAAATAGACAAATCATCCATAAAAATTTTGAGAAATTTTTCAATCATATCAGAAAAGATGCTGAACATGCACCTTTGGAAAGTAGAAGAGGTGTTACACAACCCAAAGGGCATCCTTCTATATGCAAAGGTTCCAAATGGATAGGTAAATATAGTCTTTTCTTGGTCCTCAGGTGCTATAAAAATTTAATTGTAGCCAAAATATCCATCCAAAAAATAATAGAACTCATGTCCAGCTAACCTTTCCAACATTTGGTCAATAAAAGACAATGAGAAATGGTCTTTTCTAATGGTGGCATTTAATTTTCTATAATCTATACACGTTCTCCACCCAGGTTGGATCTTAATAGGAACAAACTCATTTGCCTCATTTTGTATCACAATAACCCCAGACTTGTTGAGTACCACTTGAATTGGGCTTACTCATGAGCTATTAGAGATAGGTAAATGATTCCATTATAATTTCAGGATCTCTTTCTTTACCACTTCCTTCATTATAGGGCTTAGTCGTCTCTACGGATCTCTAGTAGGCTTGGCTTATTTTCTTAAATGAATTCAATGTTTGTTAACTCCAAGAATTGATTTTAATGAGTAACAAAATGTTTGAGTATATGTTTGGACTAATGAATTATTTAAGATCATGTTTTAAGATAAATTATAGAGTATCAAAAGAAAAATTCATAATAGTGCATTTAAGAAATAATAAGAAGTTGGAAGCTTTTGAAATATGAAATACATCCAAAGCAAGTCTGAAAGAGAGTATTTCAAGATCAAAGTTGAAGAAAAATTCAATTGATTAAAGTCAAAATTTTTAGCATGAGAATCATTGAGTCGACCCCTGAAAATAGCTATTCAGCTCGAGCTAAAATAGGAAGAAAAAATTTAGCATATTTATATCTATTTGCCCTATTTCATATTTATATCTATTTGCCATATTTCAAGGAAACCATTAAGGAAGACAGTCTTTATATCTATTTGCCATATTTCATAGTCGTGGTATGCTGCTATGGCAAGTATAATCCGAATAGATTTGAGCATGACAATAGGTGAAAATGTTTCATCATAATCAATCCCCAGTTTTTGCCTAAAACCCTTAGCCACCAATCTGGCCTTATAGATTTCAATTTGACCATCTGCTCCAATCTTTTTCTTAAAAATCTATTTGCATCCAATAGGAGTTATATTCTGTGGTGCATCCACCAAAGTCCATACTTTGTTGGTGTGCATGGATTTTATTTCGAATTGCATGGTAGCCAGCCATTTGTAAGAGTCCTTACTTTTGACTGCTTTCGTATAGGTCAGAGATTCGTCATTCTCAATCACTTGGGCTTCATTGTTCTCAATAATGAATCCATACCTCATAGGTGTATGTCGTACTCTTTTAGACCTATGGATAGGAGTTATGTATTCTGGTTCTTTTATGTGATTATTTGATTGAGACATTTCTATTTATTTTTCTTGAACTTTACTAAGTTCAATATTTCTGCCACTGCCTTTTTCTAGGATAAATTCTTTTTTCATGAAAGTGGCATGCCTACTTATAAATATCTTTTATTTAGTAGGGTGGTAGAATAAATATCCTATACTATTTTTAGGATATCTAATAAATAGACATCTGTCTGATCTAGCATTAAGCTTATGTCCAAAATTTTTTTTGACATATGCTGGACAACCCCATATCTTAAAATACTTAAGATTGGATTTCTTACTTCTCCATATCTCATATAGAGTACTAGATATAGATTTAGAAAGTACTTTATTCAAGATATAAATTATGGTCTTCAGGACATGACCCCCAAAGAAAATAGGTAATTCAGTGAAGCACATCATAAACCATACCATATCTAATAAGGTACGATTTTTTCTTTCGGCTACACCATTTAATTGCGGTGTATAAAAAGGTGTTCATTCAGAGAGAATCCTTTATACTTTAAGATAGTCTAGAAACTCACTAGATAAGTATTCTCCTTTCTAATCAGATCGAAGGATTTTTATATATTATCCAATTTATTTTTCAACCATACTTTGATACTCTTTGAATTTATCAAAGGCTTTTGATTTGTGTTTCACAATATACACATATCCTAACCTAGATAAATTATCAGTGAATATTATAAAATAAGAGTATCCTCCTCTGGCTTGAGTTGTCATAGAATCACATACATCTATATGTACAAGTCTTAATAATTCTTTTATCCTTTCTCCATGTCCACTAAATGGAGTCTTAGTTATTTTATCCATGAGATATGATTCACAAGTTTCTAATGATTCATAATCAAAAAGACCAAAGAACTTTTCTTTGTATAACTTATTAATCCTAGCCTCACTAATATGATCTAATCGACAATGCCAAAGTAAAATATTATTTATGTCATCTCTCTTACGTTTTCTATTTTCATCAATATGAAATATATTGTTATCCAAATATAGAGTCAACAAACCATTGCTAAATATGCCAAAACAAATATTTTTATTAGAATATTTGATCGAGCAACCTTCGCTCGTTACATTAAGACTATAACCTTATTTTAATAACAAGGGTATAGATATAATATTTTTAATGATCTTAGGCATATAATAATAATTTGTAAGCTCTAAGATCTTTTCATAAGGTAACTTCAATATATTTATTCCTACAGCTTCTGTTTGGATAGACTCTCCTCCAGCGCCAAAGAGCTTGAAGTCATCTTTCTTCAAACTCTTAATTTTCTGCAGCCCCTGCAAAGATTTGCAGATATGAAAATCATAGCTAGTATCTAATACCCAAGAATTTGAAATGAAAGAATTTAATGATAATATAGTATGTATCTCATACATACCTTTTGGTGTATTATTTGCATCAGACTTCATGATTGCAAGGTAAGCCTTGCAATTTCTCTTCCAATGACTTATTTTATGGTAGTGAAAATAGGTCGTCTATCTGGAGACCTTCTTCCTCCTTTTCTTCTTATTTATACCATCTTTAGGGTTCAACCTTTTCTTTGAATCCTTTTTGCCTATCTTTTTCTTGGAGATCCCATCCACAAGAAGAAGAGGAGCCTTATCCTTTTTCATATGGCTTTCCGCTGTCCTGAGCATATTTAACATCTCAAACAAAGAAGAATTTAGTTTGTTCATATGATAGTTTACGACAAACTAAGAAAATAATTCAAAAAATGATTGTAGGATCAAATCTTGACTTAACTCTCCATTCATAACAAAATCTAATTGACTTAATCGAGTGATTAGGTCAATTACCATCAAAATATGATTTTGTACGGATATTCCTTCTGTCATTCTTGCATGAAATAATTGCTTAGATATTTCATATCTAGCAGTTCTACTATGCTCTCCATAAAGTTCTTTTAAATTAAGCAATATGAATTGAGTGTCCATGCCATCATGCTATCTCTGTAATTCATTACTCATAGAGGCAAGTATGATGCATTTGATAGTAAGAGAATCATTTTGCCACATATTGTATGTGGACTTATCTTCATCTATGGCATCTTTCCCTAATGGTTTAGGATCCGGGACATCAAGAATATAGAAGAGTTTTTCTTAACTGAGTACTTTTTTTAGGTTTCTCAGTCAGTCCACATAATTTTGATCAGTCAATTTAATTGAATCCAAAATTGAATGCAATGAAAGTGAAGAAGCTATTTAATCTACATAATAAAAAATAATACATAAGCAAACAACTCATGATAACAAACATAATTAAATTAGGATTTTAATTTAATTATGTCTCCCACTGTTTAATCAAAAATCATAACCCTCTAATTGATTTTCTTAGTGAGAATAAGACCCTAATTTCTTATAAAAGGTCTTGTAATTGTACAACAAATCTGTTATAAGTTCAAAGTTAGAAAACTCTTTTCAATTGTATTTTATGCAACTCTCAAAAAATTTTTGCCTCTAAAATATTAATAGCCTTGTGTTAGCACAACAAACTTTAATATTTTAGTTTAAGTAGAACCCTTCATTTTTATACAGTCAAAATGAAATATAACTACTTTTGTGGTTACACAATAAAGCAATATATTCAAAATATTGTAAGCATCTCAATGCACTAGATTAATATTACATCATTCTTCATGATAGATCTTGTGGTTACACAAAAACTAATATGATTCTGGACATAATAAGAACCTAGTATGAAAGAAGGCCTTAATGTGGTGAATATAATACTAAGCATTTCAATCTAGAATTAAATTAATCGAATTGATCAGATAAGTGGGAGAGAAGTGGGAGTCCTCCCGTTGCTTTTCTTAGACACCAATAAATTGGCCAGGTTAGACAATGGAATCAATTAAAAAACTACGTTCTCTTTATCAATCATGAACCATTTATCCTAGATACCGATTGATCAATTAGACATTCCGACTGATTCAGCTATAGATTAATTACACTACAACTTAATAAAATTTAAAAAGGGATTTAAATAGTTTTGATGCATATTTTAAATCAAACTAAATGCATAAAAGCATCAATTATGAAAAAATATATATTAACATGTATAATTATTCTAGGACAACCATCATTATATAGTGAGTATTTTTTCACTATGTCAGGGCAATCTTTACAGAATAATATATACATCATAATCTCATTATGATAAATTAAAAATATGATCTCATCACAAAAATAATATGCTAATAAAAAAAATATATCATACTTTTTATTTGTGCCATTATATTATAAGCAAAGCATTATATGATTTAACCTGATAAATCTGGCTCTGATACCACTGATAGGATTGGTGTACAGGGCGGAAGCATGGATTTCAAAGCAAAATTATGAAATCATACAAATTAAATCTGAAACTTAGGTCCATCTTATTAGCAATTAAATCATATAACATACATTTATAATACAAAAGAAAGTATTAAAACATACCTCTTGTCGCTAAACCCTGAATTCTTCCTAATTGCCGATAGCAGTCCGTCAGGGGTTCCACCAGGTGCCCACATGTTCACCCTCCAACATTGATCCACACGGAGACTTGATCAAGACACTAGCATCTTTAATTTATATAATTAAAATTCTAATAATAAAAACTTTAATTAAAAGCAAGACCATCCTTAGCCTTTATGTCACCTTCCTTGCCTCTCCTTACCTTTCTTTCTTTTCATTGTCTTCTTAATTTTTTCTTCCTAATTTCTTTATCTTAAGATGACTTCTAATCCTTATAAGGACAAGACCTAGATAAGAGAAGGAAAAAAAAATTAGACAATAGAAAACACTTGTAAGAAAGAAAGATAACTTCAACCCCTTTCGGACTCTTGGTGCTCACCCTTATTTATAATGTACGTAAGGGTGCCAACATATTTTCTCGCACCCTTTTAAAATATTATCTCATGTCTCTTCAGCCAATCTCATGCCTCATCAGATAATAATGTCATATAGACTTAGTCTAAGAGGTGTCTTAAAGCAGAAGGACTCTCAGACTAATTCTACGTAAGTTATTTATGAAGAGTCACGGGCTTTCATTCTTGGCGCCATCATTTTCATCCATTAGATCAGATAAAAAGACCATCCAATGGCTTTAAAATAGAATGCCCATTCAGCAAGAAGGCATGGAGATGAACTTTGAATAGTCAAAGTCCCAAGGGACTTTGACTTGGTCCAAGAGGCGTCAAGGATGAGAGGGTGGCAAGGAGTCTTGGGCGGCGAGTATTCCTAGGCGACAAAGAGTCCCTTCTCAAAATAATAATGGAGTATTTCATCTATAAAAGGACTCTTCTGCGCCCCATATCTGATGTCCATGCCTATTTAAAATATTTATGCAACATAACAAATGGAAAAATCAAAGAAAGTAGGCGCCAACTAAATCTCATGCGCCAAAAATACTTTGCACATGAAAGACTTTCCACGCATAAGAGAGAGACTCTTTGGTACATGGGATTCTGGTATGTGGTGCCCCAACTGAAGTCCAATCAGTCTAGGTTAATCTAATTGAAGACCAAATCCTATTTGGCTCAAATCGGACCTTAATTAGCCCAAATCGAAAGTAGATTCGAATCCAATTCGAATCTAGGTGCTAGGGTTTGCTACATGTGCAAGCATGTTCATCTTACAAATATGGTTTAATCCAATTAGATCCCAAATCAATTCTCTTTGTAAGTGATCCATTGGGTTCCACATCTAAACAGCAGTGGATTTGGGTGTGATTTGACCTAATCAGGTTAGAACTCAACTAAACCGATTTAGGTCAAAACTAGCCAACCCAATTTGACTTAATTTAGAATACTTTCTAATTTAATGATCAAATTAAAAATTTAATTTGATCGAACCCACAAGACATTATTGACGTCTAGCAACGTATCATGATTTTTCGAAAGATGTAAAATTTTGATGAAAATACCAAAAATATCCTTCAGTGAAAATTACCATGCAACTAGATCCTTCGATCTTTCTGCATCCTGAATATGACTCTGGATATGAAAATATGCCAATCCCAATATCATATTCATTTCTCTTTCAATCTTATGATGATGATTCATTTAATAAAATATTATAAATTATTTTTAATTTTCATCATGCTTTGATCAAAGTCTTCCTGAATCATCATTTGTTTGAAGCGGATAGGATGCTATTTTCTCTTATCAGGAGTGATCGATTTCATGTTAACCTACTCACAACCTCCATATATAATCTACCATATCCAGATCATCCCATACATGACTGAGTCATGAATGAGTATGAACCAAAATATTGATTCATATATATAAGATTTTACGGTAGTTTTAGGTCAAAGGATTATATGGACAATTCCACTATGAGAACCATCTATTGATATGTAGATAAGACTACAATAGATATTCTCAACTTGGATCAATTTAGTGAACTCATTCTCTAATGAGCATCCGCATCTTTATATTAGTGTCTTACATAAGTGATTGTGAGATCAATCACCCTCTCAATTGAGCATACAAAAGATATGCTAGTCTTATCGAAAATATTGATCTCCAACTTAATGTTCCATTGATCAAAAATATTTAAATTAGGATTTTAAGATTCTAGATCTCACTGGTATGATCTCATCATAATCGTAAAACCATAGCCTTAATTTATGAGGTTCATTATAATCTTAAATAATAAGACACTGCATATGATGAAAAAATATCTTTATTTATTTTAAAATATTATTTTATAAGTTTGGAAGACAAAGAATAGCTCAAAAAATTGATTGGCTTAAGGGCATATTCCTTTCAAGAGTTTAGTACTCACTTTATTGGATTTAACAATCAAGAGTTAAGATCAAATGGCAATCTATAAGAGTGCATCCCTTATCGAAGGACAATCGACCAACCATCCACCCTTATTCAATGAAATAAATTATACTTATTGAAAAGTACATATGTGCATTCATATTCAAGTACTTGATTATCGATTATAGAGAGTTATAATCAAAGGTTCACATACTTCCACGATTAAAATAGAGGATATTGATGTTCTTAAATTCGAAGAGCATTTGATGAGCATGATATGAGAATGATAAAATTAAATGCTAAGATCATGAATATTCTATATTGTACACTAGATTCTAATGAATTTAATAGAATCTCTACATGTGCATCAGTTAAAAAAATTTAGAATAGGTTAGAGGTCATCCATAAGGATACCAATCAAGTAAAAGAGTCTAAAATAAATATGAATTATTTAAAATAGGAGCTAATGAATCTATTTTTAAAATATTTACTAGATTTATCGATATTATCAATGGTTTGAAAAGCTTAGAAAAATCTTATACTAACAATGAGCTTATTTAAAAAACTTGTAGGTCATTTTCAAAGGTATGAAAAGTGAAAGTCACCACCATTCAAGAAGCCAAGGATCTCAATAAGCTACTATTAGAAGAGCTTCTTGGGTCTTTAATGACTCATGAATTAACCATAAGGCAAAATATAGAGAAAAAAATCAAAAAAAAAAAAAACCATCTCTTTCAAGACTACTACTTTCAAGAATGATGAAAGTGAAAAGTCCGATGAAGAAGAGAAAGAAGACCTAGACTTGATTGCAAGAAAGTTTAAGAGGTTCATGAGGAAGAAGAAGCAAGGATTTAAGAAGAAGATCTCTAAAAGTGAGCCAAGTAAAGAAAAGAAGGAGCTGTCAATCTATTTCGAATGTAAGAAACATGATAATTTTAAAATGGTCTGTCCTCTTCTTAAGAAATCATCCAAAATAATCAAGAAGAAGACAATGATGACTACTTGGAGTGATAGTAAGGATTCTAACTTCGAAGAAGAATAACAAGAAGTGGTCAATCTTTGCTTAATAGCATATTACGAGAAGGTAAATGCTAAAAACTCTTTAGATTTTACATTTGATGAATTACAAGATGCTTTTTTCTGAACTTATGACTAAATATAGGAAAGTAATCTTAAAAAATAAAGATTTGAAAAAGCAAAATTCTAAACTTATTCATAAAAAGAAAAGAATTTCTAAAATTTGAATTTGCTAACTCATAAAATCAAAAATTGAATAATGAATTAATAAAAATTAAATTATTTATAGAAAGATTTACTTATAACTTTGAAAAATTGAATATGCTATTAAATAAGCAAAGAGCTATTTTTAATAAGACCAGATTATGATTCAAACCTCATAAGAAGCAAAAACTATTAAAAAATATGTTTGTTAAAGCTTCATCAAATTCTACATCAAACCTTTCATGCTATTATTATAGTAAAATTGGTCATAAATCTTATGCATGTAATTTTAAAAAATTAAATGCACATATAATTAAAATGATTTGAATTCCAAAAAAAATCATGAGTACTAACTACAAAGGATCCAAGATAACTTGGGTACTTAAAAACTTAACTTAATTTTCTTGTGTAGTAGTGTCTTGCAGTCCAGAAGAAGAAAAAACTATGGTATCTTGATAGTAGCTATTTAAGTAATAGATGATAAATCTTAATTTATCACTTTTGAGCCTAAAGATGGAGGAGTGGATACTTTTGAAGATAATGAAAAAGGGTGCATCATTAGTGTTGGTAATAAATGTATAACTCCTTGTACTTCTATTCAAAATATACTATTGATTGATGAATTAAAACACAACTTACTTAGTCTTAGCCAATTTTGTGATAAAAGATATAAGATTATATTTGAATCTTTATTATGCATAGTTTCTAGTCCTAATGATGATGGTATTATGTTCATTAGACTTAGACATGACAAGTCTACATGGTTGATCTAGATGATCTACACATAAAGAATGATCAATATATTATCGCAATGAATGCCAAAGTCAATAAAATTAATTAGTTATAATATTATAGATTGGATCATGCAAGCATGGATTTACTTTCAAAATTAATTAAAAAAGATCTAATAAAAAGATTACCAAAATTAAATTTTGAAAAGAATCAAATATGTGATGCATATCAATTTAAAAAACAAACTAGGAACTCAAAAGGCATGATTTCAACTTTTAGACCTTTAGAATTACTTCATATGGATTTATTTGAACTCATAAGGACCACTAGCCTAAAAAGTAAAAAGTATGTGAAGGAAAATCCTGATTTTTTGGATCAGGTTCGTTCAGATCTGATCAGATCAAGAGATATATTTCAAAAAAAAATTTCTTTGATCTAGATCAGATCTAAGATATTTCAGATCTGATTATTATTATTTTAAAAATTAAATAAAATCTAGATAAATTAAATTAAATTAAATTTACCTTGATATGGATAATCTTATTACCCATTGATGATCCTGTATGCAGCGGAAGGTTCTGGATCTAGCCACGTAAGTGCCTAGCCTCTACCGATATCCACTCAGGTTGGATCTGAAGATCCTCTTTTTCTCTATCACATCTTCAAAAATTAGATCTGGATCTGATCTGGAGGATCTTCAAAACTTTTTTTGAAGATCAGCAGTCGTCCTTTGCAGCAGCGCAGCCTTCTAGCTTTTACTCACCTTTCTCTTGTCTGGATTGCACCAACCAAGGTCCAAAACCCTTTTGGACGTGGAGAGGAGAGGGAGAAGGTGGTTTGGCATGGAGGAAGAGGGGAGAGGTAGCCTTAGGCATGGAGAATTGTGATTCCTTTCAATCACTTCCAATCATAATCTAGGTTGGGCGCAGGATCTTATTTATAGACTAAGCGTGATCCAACTCCTCTTCTTCCCAACCAATCATAACTCTTTGTGAAATCAGATCTAAATCTGATTGGTGGGAATAGAGTCCCCTGGATTCCTCCTTAGAGGGTGCCTAAGACCAGTCAAAGTTGGTTCTTAGGAGAACTCTAATTGGAATCCAAAACGAAGATGGAGTCCCTATCCAACAGAAACTCCTAGGCGCCTCCAACTTGGGCACACGCCTAAGGTGGCGTGCACCCTCCTCCTTGGCAGGTTCTGGCAGGGAGACAAGCCCCCACCAGCTCTCCAATAGGTGCGTGACATGTGCTCAAAAGTCAAAGTATCAATGGTCAATATTTGACCAGTCAAAGGTAGACTTTTGACCAAAGTCAAAGAACAAGAAATGGCAGGTGACCAAAAATGGCAGGTAATATCTTACAAAATAAGACAATCCTTTTTGACTTGGATAACCTTCAGTCAGACCATATGAAGGCCTCTGATTGAGCACAAACTCCTTTGGCTCAGGCAGGATAACTTTTTTATGATAGCAAAAGAAGAACGTTAGGTTCAATCGAGTGCTAGCACGATTTTCTTGAACCTAATTAAATCTCATTCAGATCAATTGAATTGGACCAGTTTAATTGATGATCATCAAATTCAAACCCTTATTTGTGTGATCTAGTTAGGTTCAGTTCTGTATGGTAATGGGATATGTCATGATCTTTATCATCGACATCATCGAAACTCCTTTCGATGGATCAGAACTCTTCTGATTCGAACAGCTAGAATGATCGATCATCTAAATCATTCTAATTGCTCCTAAAATCCATCAGTAACACCTAGCAGTATATGGTGGCAACCCATCAGAGCTGAATGTGAACCTCTTGGTGCAGCTACCTATGTGATTAAGTTCTTCTATCTTGAGCCCCAATCAGATTAGGGTTAAGGTGAACTCGTCAAACCCTAGTTTCTGTCATATGATGTAATCATTCAATTTGAGTCCAATGTGAAAATCTAAATAGAAACTCTTTCTATTATTTCACTCTGCCATGGCCATAGACTTCTGAACTTGATTCTCATGATTATCATAGGGCTGCTCCTCTACCATTGAGATAGATAGATTTCATCTTGATGCTATCCAGTTCCTACAATGAACATGCTATAGCCAACATATACCTCAGGATTTTGAATGGCTAGGAGATCGAGTAATGGTGTAGTCAAACTATAACACCCTCAAGATGAACTGCCGATGCATCTCAGGTCAAAGAACCAGACACACTACTGCAGCATCGAGTCAGTCATTGACGAGAAGGTAGACTCCCTAATGACTACTCGAGGTGGTCACTTTCAGTGCCCTCGTTCTCTAACAAGTATCTATACTCTCACTCCGATATCTCCACACCATAGACTTAAGACTCATCTACTAAAGAGAAGCGATTATACACCAACCTTCTGGATCAATCACCATCCTCATGATGATCCTATGGTCGGGAGCATTTTATGAGTTAACAATGATTATTCATGTCTTAAATTTTTAACTCTTGAAAATATGAATTATCATTATCATTAACTCAAAGGATATATCACAGACACTAAATATATATATGTGACAGAAAAAAATCCATTTTATTGATATTAGTCAAAATTATAATTTTGCTCTTAGAAGTGTATTACAAGTGTCAGCCAATTCTGGCTTCTAGGGCACATATATCTAACAGTATGGTCTTGTAATTAAGGATGACTTTTCAAGATTTACTTGGATGATGTTTTTAGCACAAAAAAATGAAGCCTTCAATGTATTTTCTAAATTTTATTATAAAATTTTAAATAAAAAAATACATCAATTATATGCATACATAGTGATCATGGTATCAAATTTAAAAATCAGCACTTTAAAAATTTTTATAATAAAAAAAAATTGACCATAATTTTTTTATATCTAGAACTCTCCAATAAAATGGAGTAATAGAAAAGAAAAAATTATATATTATAAAAAATGGCATGAACTATATTGTATAAAAGTAATTTACCTAGATACTTTTGGACTAAAGCTATAAACACCGTATATTATACTTTAAATCAGATATTAATAAGACTTATTTTAAAGAAAATCCTATATGAACTTTGAAAAGATGAAAAATCAAATATCAACTACTTTCATATTTTTGGTTGTAAATATTTTATACTTAATAATAAAAAAAATAATTAAAAAAAAATTGATGCCAAGTTGGATGAGGGTATCTTTTTAGGATACTCCTCATCAAGAAAGACATATAAAATCTTTAATAAGAGAACTCTCGTTGTTGAAGAATCTATTCATGCAATCTTTAATGAATATAATAACAAGTTTTCTAAAAAAGAAGATGTTTTGGATGCGAATGCAAGTGATCTCAATGATAAGATGGACAATCTTACACTAAAAGATTTTCTCTCAAAATAATGAAGAAGAAAAAAGAATGAAAAGCCCACTCCTAGCCCAAAAGAAGAGTAACCAAAAGAGTGGAGGTATGCATATAGATACCCTAAAGATATAATAATCAATAATCTATCATAAGAGATAAGAACCTGATCCAATCTTAGAAATGTTAATAATTATTTAGTATTTATATCATAAATTGAACCTAAAATAATAGAAAAGGCTGAAAATGATTCATGTCGGATTAATGCTATGCAAGAAGAATTAAATTAATTTGAAAAAAATAAGGTTTGGACTTTAGTTGATAGACCTAATGAATACCCAATAATTGAAACTAAATGGATATATAGAATAAATTAAATGAATATGGGATCATTGTTAGGAACAAAGCTAGATTAATGGCAAAAAAATACAATCAAGAGAAAGGCATTGATTTTGATGAAACGTTTGCCCTAGTAGTAAGATTAGAAGCAATTAGGCTATTACTTATATTTGCATATTTTATGAACTTTAAATTATATCAAATGGATGTAAAATATATATTTCTTAATGATTATATAGATGAGAAAGTATATGTTGGACAACCATCCGATTGTGAAAATCACACATTCCCAAATCATGTGTTTAAGTTATATAAGGCTCTATATGGATTAAAACAAGCTCCACGTGCATAGTATGAAAGGTTAAGCAAATTTTTGTTAAACAATGAATTCACTAAGAAAAATATTGATAAAACTTTATTCTTAAAAAGAAATGATGATAATCTATTGATGGTTCAAATTTATGTGGATGATATCATTTTTGATGCTACTAATGAATTTCTTTATCAAGAATTTATCAAGCTTATGTAGGGTGAGTTTGAGATGAGCATAATGGAAGAGCTAAATTTCTTTCTCGAACTCCAAATCAAGTAAAGTAAAAAAAAAAATCTTTATTAACCAAATAAAAATATATAAGAAAGATACTTAAGAAGTTTGGGATGAAGACTTCAAGACCAATTGGCACACCAATGAGAATATCCTACAAATTTGATAAAGATGAAAGGAATAAAAAAGTAGATACTAAATTCTATAGAGGTATGATAGGCTCTCTTTTTTATCTTATTGTAAGTAGACCAAATATAATATTCAGTATTTGTATATGCACTAGGTATTAATCAGATCCTACAAAATCTCATTTACTTGCTGTTAAAAAAAAAATTTAGATACTTATCTGGCATACTTAATGTAGGACTATGGTATGATAGATCATCACACTTTGAATTAATTGAGTACCTGATGCTGATTTTGCTAGATGTAAGCTTGATAGTAAAAATACTAGCGGTACATGTCAATTTATTGGAGTTAATTTGATTTCATGATTTAAAAAGAAATAAAACTCAGTAGCATTATCTATGGTCGAGATCAAATATATTACTGCTGAGAGTTGTTATGCTCAAATCATGTGGATCAAGCAATAACTTAATGATTTTGGATTCAAATTTAATAAAATTTCAATAAGATGTAACAACACAAGTGCAATTAACTTAACCAAAAATCAAATTTAACATTCAAAATCAAAATACATTAAACTAAGGCATCATTTTATAAGAGATCATGTACAAAATAATGATATGATACTTAAATTTATTTGTACTAATAAATAATTAGTTGATATATTTATAAAATTCTTTAGTGAAGAAAGATTTAGTATCATTAGAAAAGAATTAGAAATGTTCTATCAATCAAAATAGAACTTATTTGTATAACCCAAAGCAAGTCAAATTAAACTCAAAAAGGTCTACTTTTGTAATACCCCAATCTTATATAGAATTTTCGGGTTACATATGGTTTCTTTAGTGTTAGCTTAAGTTTGTAGAATTGACCTTATAAGCTACTTAATCTTAATTATAAATTATTTTGAATTAAACTCATCTTATCAAAATTGGCTGAAGCCATTTGAGCATAAATTATAACTGTCTGCCGTTGCAAGTCTTAAAAATTTTTTTAGTCTGAAAACTAGCACCTATAAGAAAAGCTATATAAAATATATATTTTTTATAAATTAAAATTAATAATAATTGATCCTTAGGTATTGATGAGTTATAAAATAATTTTTAAAAAATTTTTAAGATTCTTTAACCTATTCATTTTAAAATAAGAAAATTTTAAAAGTTTTAAGTTTGAAAATTTTGAATTAGAACCCAAATTTTGGTATCTTATTCTTAAGAATTTTGATTTTTTTGATATTTTTATTGATTCCAAGTAGGAAGGTTTTTCTTATTTATATTTATATTTTAAAGTTATATTAACTTAAAAAAAGAAATATAAATAAGAATAGTATTCAGTAAAACTGTGAACAGAGTATCAAATAAAACTTTTAAAACTCAGGGATTCGGGAGGTCTCAGTCTAAACTTAAGATGACTCAAGTTTCAGACTATAGAAACCATGTTTCTATTAACCTAAGAGCGAGATGTCTCGATTCAAGAGCGAGAGGACTCGATGGTGTCGAGAGGTCTCGATCTGAAAGCGAGACGTCTCAATTTGCAGAAAAATTTCTAAGAGAAGGTTTTGATTGAGAAGGATTTTGAGTTACGATTTTTAAATCATTTTCATGGGATGACAGAGTAGCTCGAGAAAATAAATAAAGGGCTAGAAAATTATCTAGATAACACCTCAGCATGTCAAAAACTTAAGTGGATTCCCAACAAGTTGACACCTAGCAAATTTCTTTTTAATTTATTTCTTTCTAAAGTAAAAAACATCAATGGTTCTTTTGGTTGTTGTTTGGACTTCTAAGCTATAGAGAGAGCAAAGGAAGGAGGAAAGCTAGAAAAAGGTCTTGTTTCTAGTTAGGAACCAAAAGGAATTAGCTAGGAAAGGGTGGTTTGGTGGTGCGTTGATAATATACTCTATAATATGTTGGTGTATCTTCGTAGTTTTTGGGCATGTTTATTTAAGTTGCCTGTTTCTATGAAATTATATATATCAATTACTACACTCTTTTATGGACTTCCAGCAAATTAAAACTTTATTTTAATATTCTATTTTTAGCATGTTTGTCATAATGGTTACCTTAAAAGTTTACTTTAGGTCTCATGATAAAAGGGCTTTGGTCACACTTTGATTTTTCTAATTGCTAGAGTTTATGTGAATCTTAGGATAAGCATCTTTTAGCCTTTCCTTTGATACATGAAATTGGTGATGAATTTTGTTTGGTTATTGTGTGTAAGAGAATGAGATATAAACTATATTTTAGATAGATGACAATAAGATTTTATGGGAGAAAACTTTGATAGAATACTGTAGCTAACGGCAGTTGGTGTTAGTCTTGGTGCACCATATTTTGGATAACTTAGCTAACAAGGATGGTGCCAGTCCGGCACATTTTGGCTGACATAGTCGGGCAAGGGTGGTGCCAACCCGGTATGTTTTGGCCAACATAGCCAGTTTTATTTCCCTAGCTAATAAGAGCGGTGTTATCCTTATGTGTTGATACACACGTGCGATTTTGATGAAGTTTGGATTAAGTAAGTAACTATTTGGTTCCGAATTAAAGATCTTCCTTCATGTGTTGGTTACATGATTACTTTAAAATTTAGTATATTATACTTGATCTATTCATTAATTATTGTTTAAAGGATTGTTTGAATAATAGTTGTTAAAGAAACATTCTTTTTATTTTTATTTTGCATTTATTCTGTTACTCTACTTGATTGGAAGTATTGCTATGCTTATATTTTGAAAAAGTTGCAAAGGTGCTTTGATCTTAGCACTCATGCCTGAGCTTAACCCATTTCTATTATAGACATATTATCTCTCACTAGGTCTTATGACTTACTATATTACTTTTCTTTCTGTTCCTTCAGACTCTAGTGTTGAGCAAGGTCCAGATCCCACAGCTTGACAGGAATAGTCATCTTTTGTTCTAGTGAGCCCAGTACCTATGTGTGTGGGGTATCTACTTTTGCTATCCTTTAGTTATGTTCCTTTTGATATATTTTGGCTGTGTATAAACTTTAGATGTGCTCCATTACCTACAGATAGGATCTAGCTTCCACTGTGCTTACTTATTGGAATGATTGTAGGCACGTGTATGAATTTCTGTTGCGCATCATGTAGACGTGGTTGGTTGATGGAAATCTGATTGTATATATATATATATGTTTATAAGAATATGCAAGGTTAAGCAGGTAATTATACATTTATAAATGCCCAACTTTTAGGAAAAACTCTATCAAATTTTCAGTAGAATTTATATATTTGATGTACCCCATTTGATATTTTCGTTAAGCTTGCTAGGTTAGTTAGTCCGTCCTATGTGCCAGCATGACCCCGGGCTCGGATCGTGACAAAGTTGGTATCAGAGTTTTAGGTTTACTTGTGGTTAATGGAGCAAGTGTCCTTTAGTAAGGTCATGATGGTGTTAATGATGCCGGCCATTTTCACGATCAAGGCACTACCAAAGGCCTATTAGGATATTATTCTTGTTCATTTGTTGTCACTTAATCTTCTATACTCTCTTGTTGTTATAAATTTTGTTTATGTTTTGATCCTATATGTTTGATTTGCTAAATGGAGATACCACCTAAGACTCATTCCCATGTTTGGAGAGTCGAAGGTCGAAAGGCTCCTGACATGACATCTGATGGGCCACCCTCTTCCAAAGTGAGAGGAAGGGGCCAAAGTAGAGCCAGAGGCCATCGTAGGACTGCTAGCCAAACAAAAGAGCCAGTTTAGGGGAAAAAATGTGACCACACCTCCCAATATTCAAGGTGGTATGGTTGATGTAGTTACTAAGTTACAAAGAGTTTATCGAGCTATAGAGAATCTTATGGAGTTGATGGCAGATCATTGTAAATTTGGGGCACAGCATAATATTAAGGCAAAACCACAGCCTAATGAGGGCATTCATGTATTGCTTCTTGATTTCCTAAAGTTTAAGCCCCCTATGTTTTCTGGGTTAGATGTGATAGAGGATCGTTAGTGGTTCTTGGATAGGATGAATAAGGTTCTCAAGCCCCTTAGTTGTTCTAGTATGAGATCAGTTGAATTAGTGATTTATAGGCTTGAGGATGTTGCATAGTCATGGTACGAGTTCCTTATTTTAGGGAGACCTGCAAATTCACCTCCACTGACATGGGATGAGTTCACTAGTGCCTTCATAGGGTGATTTTTCTCTGCTAGTAAGAGAGATGGATTGGCTAAAGAGTTTGAGAGATTAGTGCAGACATCTAGTATAACTATATCTGAATATGATGTTCGTTTCACCCAATTTTCCCATTATGCTCCTCACTTGGTTCTTACTGAGAGTATGAGGACCAAGAGGTTCATTGAAGGGTTGGTTGATCCTTTGTTTAAGGTTCTATCACCCCAGATTGAGAGATTGACATATGCAGAGGCTATAGATGCTGCCAGGAGAATTGAGATGAAAGAGTTTGAGAGGCGTACAACTAGGGATCCAAGCAAGAAGACCAAGACTTTGGGTTCTTTTAGTGGTGGTCCTAGTTCTAGTAGAGGATCTAAAATTCAGAGTCAGCAAAGAGCCCCATAGCTCAGACCAGCTTCTTTTGGGCATTCTTCAATAAGTGTCACATCATCGATGAATGATCCTAGGAGTATGGTACCGTCGAGTCATCGTAATTTTAGATAGCCTAATCATGTTGCATCTCTTTATCATACTTGTGGTAAGTATCATTTTGGGCAGTCATCAGGAGATTGGAGCTTATTTAGTGTGGCAAGGTGGGCCATCTTATGAGGGATTGTCCGTAGCTTCAAAAAGGCTCTAATAAAGAATTAGTTCAGCCAGTCACACCATCCCCATCTTCTACAGTCCAACCTATGAGAGAAGCTTCTGGTTCATCTAGTAGAGGTGCTAGAGGTAGAGGATGTGGTCAAGTTGGGAGAGGTCAGGCACATGTTTATGCCTTAACTAGATAGGTTGCTCAAGCATCAAATACTGTTATGATAGATATACTTTCAATTTGTTCTTTCGACGCTTATGTCTTATTTGATCCAGGATCTACACATTCATATGTATCTCCATACTTTGCTTCTCAGTTTTGTAAGCAACCTATGTTGTTGAATTACTCTTTTTTGGTTGCCACACTTGTTAGAGAATCTTTACTGGTCAAGTATGTGTGCCAATCTTGTTTAATTAATATGAAGGGTAGAGAGACTTTGGCGGACTTGATAGTGCTAGATATGATAGACTTTGATGTGATCTTAGATATGGATTGACTAGCTTCTTGTCATGCCACTCTTGATTGTCATCTGAAGATAGTAAAGTTTGATGCCTCTGAGGAACCATCATTTCTCTTTTTGGGTGATCGTAGTTTAGTCCCAATTAGTTTAATATCCTCTTTACATGCTAAGAGTTTACTAAGCAAAGGTTGTCAAGGGTTTCTAGCCATGGTTAAAGATACTCAAGTTAAAGTGTCTAGCATAGAACAAATTTCCGTGGTTAGTGAGTTTCAAGATATGTTTCCTGATGACTTGCCTGGGATGCCCCCAGAAAGGAAGATTGAATTTTGTATTGACTTAACTCCTAACACTCAACCTATATCTATACCTCCTTACCGCATAGCACCTACAGAATTAAGAGAATTAAAAGAGCAATTGCAGAATTTGTTGAATAAAGGCTTTATCCATCCAAGCACTTCTCCTTGGGGTGCTCCTGTGCTTTTTATGAAGAAAAAGGATGGGTCTATGCATTTGTGTATAGACCATAGACAACTTAATTAGGTTACAGTGCGTAATAAGTATCCTTTACCCTGAATTGATGACTTATTTGATCAGCTCCAAGGAGCTACATGTTTCTCAAATATTGATCTTCATTCAAGATATCACCAATTAAGAGTTAGGAAAGAGGATATTCCTAAAACTACATTTCAGACTCGCTATGGGCATTATGAATTTTTAGTAATGTCCTTTGGGTTAACTAATGCCCCAGCTACTTTTATGGACTTAATGAATCAAATTTTCAAACCATTCTTGGACCACTTTATGATAGTTTTTATTGATGATATTCTAGTATATTCCAAATGCAAGGAGGAGCATGAGCAACATTTGAGGATGATTTTGCAAACCTTAAGGAAACACCAGTTATATGTGAAGTTCTCCATGTGTGAGTTTTGGCTTGATAGTGTGGCTTTCCTCGGGCACATTGTTTCAAAGGATGGAATTATGGTGGATTCAAAGAAGGTTGAGACTGTTCAGCAGTGGGCAAAGCCTACATCAGTAATAGAGATTCATAGTTTCTTGGGACTAGCAGGTTATTACCATCACTTTGTCCAAGACATTTCCAAGATAGCAGCCTCCTTAACTAAATTGACATAGAAGAATGTGAAGTTTCAATGGTCAAATATTTGTGAGGAGAGCTTCCAGAAGCTAAAGACTTGTTTAACTTCGGCTCCAGTTTTGGTTTTGCCTTCAAGGTCTAGCAATTTTTCAGTTTATTGTGATGCTTCTAGAGAGGGACTTGGATGTGTTTTGATGCAGCATGATCGTGTTATTACTTATGCCTCTAGACAGCTTAAGGAACATGAGCAAAATTACCCCACCCATGATTTAGATATGGCAGTAATAATCTTTATATTGAAGATATGGAGGCATTATTTGTATGGTGTGACTTGTGAAATTTATATAGATCACAAGAGTTTGAAGTACATATTCCAGCAAAAAGATTTGAATCTTAGGCAATGAAGGTGGATGGAACTACTCAAGGATTATGATTGCACCATCTTGTATCACCCGGGCAAGGCTAATATGGTTGCCAATGCCTTAAGTAGAAAATCCATTGGAAGTTTGGCTCATATTGCTCCTATGAAAAGACTTTTAGTGGAACAAATTCACAAATTAGAAGAAGGCAGGGTGCAATTCGGGATTGGAGAGTCTAGATTATTGTTGGCCCATGTGCAAGCTTAAACATCCTTAGTGGAGCGTATCAAGATTAGACAAGATAAGGATCCCAGGCTTTGTAAGCTTAAGGAAGATACTCAAAAGGGTAAGAGCGCAGAACTGGTGGTAGGTCCTGAAGGGATATTATGATGTGGTGGTCGTTTGTGTGTACCTAATATTGACAACTTGAGGAGAATTATTTTGGAAGAAGCTCATAATTCCAAGTACACCATTCATCCCGGCTCCACTAAGATGTATCAAGATCTTAAACAATTATATTGGTGGGAAGGCATGAAGCGGGATGTGGCTAATTTTATTTCTCATTGCTTGACTTGCCAACAAGTAAAAGTAGAACATCAAAGACCTGCAGGGTTACACCAATAGACTGAAATACCTGAGTGGAAGTGGGAAAGGATCACTATGGATTTTGTGATGAGATTGCCACGTACCTCCAAGGGGTTTGATTTGATTTGGGTGATTATTGATAGGTTGACAAAATCAGCACATTTCCTTCCAGTGAAGATGACTTATAGTGTGTCTCAATATGCTCAACTTTATATTAATGAAATTATTGAACTCCATGGAGTGTCGATTTTCATTATTTTGGATCATGGACCGCAATTTACGTCCCATTTTTGGAAGGCTTTTCAAGATGCCTTGGGAACCAGATTGGATCTTAGCACAGCATTCCATCCCCAAACAGATGGACAATCCAAGAGGACTATCCAAATCTTGGAGTATATGCTGAGGTCTTGTATTTTAGTTTTCATTGGGTATTGGAGTCACTACATGCCCTTGGTGGAGTTTTCCTACAATAATAGCTATCAAGTTAGCATTCAAATGGCACCTTTCGAAGCCTTATATGGGAGATGTTGTAGGTCTCCAATTGGATGGTTTGAGGCTAGTGAAGCTAAACTCTTAAGACCGCATTTGGTGCAGGATTGCTTGGATAAAGTCCACTTAGTTAGAGAAAGATTGTTGGCTGCCTAAAGTAGACAAAAGGCATATGTTGACTATAGATATCGAGATTTGGAGTTTTCGATTGGTGATTATGTGTTCCTTTGAGTTTCTCCAATAAAGGGAGTGGTGAGATTTGGAAGAAAAGGAAAGCTCAGCCCATAATATATTAGCCTGTTTGAGATACTTGATCGAGTTGGTACAGTGGCATATCGATTAGCACTTCCATCTGAACTTTCCATAGTGCATCTAGTGTTTCATGTTTCTATATTGTGCAAATACTTGCTGGATCCATCTCATGTACTTACATCACAAGCTGTGCAATTAGATGAAAATCTATCTTACGTAGAGGAACCAATAGCCATTGTTGATCGACAAATAAAAAAACTTCCTTCAAAAGAGATACCCTCTGTAAATGTATTGTGGAAGAATCATTCTAGAGAGGAAGCTACGTGGGAAGCCAAGGAGACAATGCATACCAAGTATCCGTATTTGTTTGATGCTAGAGGTACTTAGTCTTCTTGAAATTTGAAGACTGAATTGCTTAAGGGGGGAAATATAATACCCCGATCTTATATAGATTTTTCAGATTACATATGGTTTCTTTGGTGTTAGCTTAAGTTTTTAGGATTCACCTTGTAAACTAATTAATCTTAATTATAAACTATTTTGAATTAAACTCACCTTACCAAAATTAGTTGAAGCTATTTGAGTATAAATTATAACTGTCTACCATTGAAAGCCCTGAAAATTTTTCAAGTCTGAAAACTAGCACCTATAAGAAGGGCTATATAAAATATATATTTTTTAAAAATTAAAATTGATGGTAATTAATCCTTAGGTATTGGTGAGTCATAAAATAATTTTTAAAAAATTTTAAAGATCCTTTAACCTATTCGTTCTAAAGTAAGAAAGTTTTAAAAGTTTCAGATTTAGAAATTTTGAACTAGAACCCAAATTTTGGTATCTTATTCTCGAGAATTTTAATTTTTTTGATATTTTTATTGGTTCCAAGTAGGGGGTGTTCCTTATTTATATTTATATTTTAAAGTTAATAAAGACTTAAAAAAAATATAAATAAGAATAGTATTCAATAAAACTGTGAATACAGTATCAAATAAAATTTCTGAAACTCAGAGATTCGAGAGATCTTAGTCTAAACTCGAGATGACTCGAGTTTTAGACTACAGAAACTAAGTTTCTATTTTTCTAAGAGTGAGACATCTCGATTCAAAATTGAGAGGATTCGGTTGTGTCGAGAGGTCTCGATCTGAAAGCAAGACATCTCGGTTTGCAAAAAAATTTCTACAAACAGGTTTTGATCGAGAAGGATTTTGAGTTATGATTTTTAAATTATTTTCATAGGATGATAGAGTAGCTTGAGAAAATAAATAAAGGGCTACAAAATTATCTGGACAACACCTCAACACGTCAAAAACTTAAGTGGATTCCCTACAAGTTGACACCTAGCAATTTTTTTTTAAATTTATTCCTTTCTAAAGTAAAAGCACCAACAGTTCTTCTGGTTGTTGTTTGGACTTCTAAGCTATAAAGAGAGCAAAGGAAGGAGGAGAATTGGAAAAAGGTTTTGTTTTTGGTTAGGAACCAAAAGGAATTAGCTGGGAAGGGGTGGTTGGGTGGTGAGTTGATAATATACTCTATAATATGTTTGTGTATCTTCAAAGTTTTTGGGCATGTTTATTTAAGTTGTTCGTTCCTATGAAATTATATATATATATATATATATATATATATATATATATATATATATATATATATATATATATATCAATTGCTACACTCTTTTGTGGATTTTTAGCAAATTAAAACTTTAGTTTAATATTCTATTTTTAGCATGTTTGTCGTAATGGTTATCTTAAAAGTTTATTTTGGGTCTCATGATAAAAGGGCTTTGGTCATACTCTGACTTTCCTAATTGCTAGAGTTTATGTGAATCTTGGGATAAGCACCTTTTAGCCTTTTCTTTGATACATGAAATTGGTGATGAATTTTGTTTGGTTATTGTGCGTGAGAGAATGAGATATAAACTATGTTTTAGCTAAATGACAATAAGATTTTATGGGAGAAAACTTTGATAGAATACTGTAGCTAACGACAGTTGGCGTTAGTCTTAGTGCACCATATTTTGAATAATCTAGCTAGCAAAGGTGGTGCCAGTCCAACATGTTTTGGCCGACATAGTCAATTTTATTTTCCTAGCTGGCAGGGATGGTGCTAGCTCAGCATGTTTTGGCTGACATAGCAGTTTTATTTTTCTAGCTAACAAGGATGGCGTTAGCCCGATGTGTTGATACACGTGCAGTTTTGATAAAGTCTGGATTAAGCAAGTAACTATTTGGTTCCAGATTAGAGATCTTTCTTCATGTGTTGGTTACATAATTATTTTAAAATTTAGTATATTATACTTGATCTATTCATTAATCATTATTTAAAAGATTATTCAAATAGTAGTTGTTAAAGAAACATTCTTTTTATTTTTATTTTGCATTTATTCCATTACTCTACTTGATTGGAAGTATTGTTATGCTTATATTTTGGAAAAGTCACAAAGGTGCTTTAATCATAGCACTCGTGCCTAAGCTTAATCCATTTCTGTTATAGATATATTATCTCTAACTAGATCTTATGACTCATTATATTATTTTTTTTTCTGTTCTTTTAGACTCTAGTGTTGAGCAAGATCCAGATCCCACAGCTTGACAGGAATAGTCATCTTTCATTATGGTGAGCCCAGCACCTGTGTGTGTGGGGCATCTATTTTTACTATCCTATAGTTGTGTTCTTTTTTATATACTTTGGCTATGTATAAACTCTAGATATACTCCATTACCTACAGACGGAATCTAGCTTTCACTATGCTTACTTATTGGAATGATTGTAGGCATGTGTATAACTTATTGTTGTGCATCGTGTAGATATGGTTGGTTGATGAAAATCTGATTTTTTATATGTGTGTGTGTGTGTGTTTGTAAGAATATGCGAGGTTAAGCAAGTAATTGTACATTTGAAAATGCCCGACTTTTTGGAAAAATTCTATCAAATTTTCAGTAGAATTTATATATTTGATGTACCCTATTTGATATCTTTGTTAGGCTTACTAGGCTAGCTAGTCCATCCTATGCACCAGCCATGACCCCGGGCTTGGGTCGTGATAAATTTGAATAGATAATCAATGATCAACATCATAGAAAATCTCATAATGTTATTTATATATTGAATTTTTGCTAAAATTATAAAAAATTTTATAACTCATTCTCGAGTCGACTTGAGAAGAAATCTCTAGTCGACTCGTGCTTGAGTGGACTCGTAGAAAACCATGAGTCGACTCAAGGGTTGGGGCCACAAGCATTTAAAATGGACCCATGGCTACTCGCAATGCCCTAAATCCACTCGCAAATAGTGAGCAGAGGGTCCCTCCTCCTCCCAAACTTTTTTGAACAGTGTCTGCACAAATTCTTGCCCTCCATCTTCCCAGATTTGCTTGATTTGAGGTGGATTTGAAGCTAGATGGTGCAGGAAAAGCAAGGCACGCAGAAAATGATCTCAACTTGACATGCCGATGAACGAATAAAAGGAGGAAAGCTCAAATGGAACAAGCAGCATCCCAAGCCTCTGAACCTTCTCAACCACCCGAGCAACCCATTCCAGATGAACTTGGTCTGGTTCAAGATCAAGGTATTCCGACCTCTTCTCCTCCACAGCCCTCTCCTGTAGGAAGAATGGCCACTAGGGCAATAGCTATGGGGAGAAGAATAGATTTTGATTTCTTTGAAAGATATAATTTTTCTATAGAAACTTGGATTGAAAGAATGGGATGGAGAGGCTTTTGCAATATGAATATTTTCATGTACCCGAAACTGGTTGAGTTTTATGAAAATCTAAGAAGAGGTGCAGCTGATATTGTGTCAACAGTGAAGGATTTATTTAAAATTTTAAAGGAAAGCTTAGCGTAGATTTTTAGGAATGGGTTTGTGTCCAACAGGCTATCCAATAAAAAGACTATGCTAAGATTGAATATAGAAAGAGATGACATGATAGGAGATGTCTTAGCACCTACCCTATCAGTAGAGATGAGAGTGCTGCACCATATCATTGGAAGAATATTTATTTCAAAGTTAGGAAGACGTGACTTTGTTTCAGAAAGGAAGCTATGCATAATATATCACATTGTTCAGGGCATTCCTTTAAACTTGCCAGGTATCATGATGCATCAAATTAGAGAGGCTACTGCTAGGAACAAGGTGTGTTTATCCTATGAGATGGCTTTAACCTGAGTATTTGAGATAGCGGAGTGTCACTGAAAAATGAAGGGTTCAAAAGATTGTCTTATTTTGATGTTTATGATATGAGGGCCTTGAATAGAATGCAATACCATGTGGAAGCAAGAAGATGGGTTAAAAATATTTCTGGTCAAGAAAAGAGAGAACCAAGAGTAGAAGAGATAGGAGAACCTTCTACTCCTATTGCACCTAGTGTTAGACCTACTATTCATACCTTATCTAGAGCTACCTTAGATCCTAGTTCGCCAGTCATTCCTCGAGCTCCATCCACTACAGGCACTTTTCTCAACCATCAACTACTAACTTTACATCCATGGAGAGATTAGCTAACATGATCTCTACTAAGATCAGTGGAGAGATATAGGCATTATCTGAGAAGATAAAGAGCATGCAGACAAAGATGAGATCCATTTTAGAGAGGCTCACTATCTTAGAGTAGAGAGAGCATGATATATCTACGGACTTCTCGAGAGTTACGGAGAAGATTGCTCAACTTAGGAGAAAAGTTGAGTTAGGTGGGATGGAGATGATTGCAGCTATCAGTGGACTCAGTCAGGCACAACAACAGAGGATTATTTCTATACTTGATGTCATTGATAGTTTGATTAAAAAAATTGAGACTTGTTTCAAATTCAGTACCAGCAGTAGTAGTAACAGATGCAGCCATCAGAGCCACCATGCCTCATCCTCCACCTACTCAACCCATGTCTCCAGTTCAATCTACTCAGATATCTACTGATGAGAGTAGACCACCACTTAGAGTCTACACTCATGCTGATGTTAGGCTTACTCCTTCATAGATGGCTGGTCCATCAGCCAAGACCAGGAGCCAAAGGGATAGACTATCATCCTCTCGAACCTCATCATTCGAGACCTTTGAGATACTTTCAGATGATAAGTAGTATCATAGGAGACTGATATATAGTCACTAGATGTAATGGGCTTTTATGTTTAAACTTATCCTTATGTTAGTTGCATTTTGATATTTTGAACATTTTGATGGCATTTTAACATTCTAAACATTTTGATGAGCATTTTGAGTATTTGGAGCACCTTGAACATATATGAACATTTTAAATTATCTATAAGCATTGAATGCATTACCTATGAACGTTGAATACAAATGCAAAAGTGAGTAATGATGAAGAAGGCAATAGCATTGGCATTGGCATTATGAATTTTTAAATACTTTCAAACATATATAAGTATCATGAATTTTCACATGAGTTTGGGCCTCGATACTTTCCTTATGTACTAAATATGATGCATGTGAAATATGCAATTCAATGAAACGATTCATGCTTTGTAAATATATTGAAAATATTGATAAATCACTACTCAAGTGAGCACATGTAGTCATCTTAAATCTGAATTGATAAAATATATTAAAGATATGAGCACAAACTAAGGAAGAGCTAAGTATGAAACTATACTTTCATTGTGTTAAAAATGTCTTTTAAAACTAATATTAATACATTCATATCATATATCTCTTACTCATATACCCAAAGTTTTATCATCATTAAAATGGAAGAGACTGTTAACCCCAAAGATTGATTTTGATGAGTAACAAAACTTTTGAGTATATGTTTGGACTAATGAATTGCTTAAAATCATATTTCAGAATGAATTATAGAGTATCAGAAGAAAAATCCCTAATAGTGCATTTGAGAATCAATAAGGAGAAGTTGAAAGCTTTTGAAGTATGAAACACATCCAAAGCTAGACTGACAGAGGGTATTTCAAGACCAAAGTTGAAGAGAAATTCAATTGATTAAAGTCAAAATTTTTAGTATGAGAGCCATCGAGTCAACCCCTAAAAATGGTTATTTAGCTCGAGCTGAAATAAGAAGAAAAAGATATTTGGCATACAAAAATTTCAGCCGGCACGCCCTCGAATCGATTCATGATTGAGTGCGAGTAGACTCGAGTGAACAGTAGCAAAAAAAAGATTTTTTTAAAAAAAAATTATTCTGCTCAAGCAAAGGGCTCAAGTCGACTTGAATTGCTCGAGTCGATGTCTCAGAAAAATATGGAGAGGCTAATTTTTTTAACAAAGTTCGAGGATGAATTCATAGGATAGTCGAGTCAACTCGAGGGGACCGATGAGTTGACTCAAGCTCTAACAACTAGTTTTCTATAGAATATTCAGAAGTGCATGGTCCACCTCCAAACGGCCATATTCAGATTTCCAACGGTTAAAAACAACTCGCAAGCCTACCAAATGTTGAAAAAGAGGTACAAAACATTTGGAAGACAAGATTTGGCACATCAATCATGAAAAGAAATCAAAAATCAAGTGAAAAGTCCAAAGAGCATTGAAAGAGAACATTCCATTTCTAACTCTCTGAAATATCAAATCAAGATATTCCTTTCAGCAAGAAGACAAACTCATCTGATCAAAAGCTTCCATCAAAAAAGATTTCAAAGTTTCATCGATATTCTTTCTCATTAAAAGAGCTTTGTGCTTTTAGTTCTTATTGCATCTCTTCTATTTATTGTATCCAGCTTCAATAGGATTTTGAAGCTAAGGAAAAGGCCTATCCAAGCCTAAGAATTGGATTGTAAGCTAAGGGTTGGCTTAAGAATTGATTATGATTGGTGATCCGGTGTAAAATCAATTAGATTTTGGATAGTGAGCCTAAGAAAAACTATCCGATTGTAATCTTGGACAGAATATAGTAAAATTTTTAAATAGGTCTTGGGAAGTGGACATAAGTGCAAGAAGCACCGAACCACTATAAATTTTTTGGTGTTTGTGATTGTTCTTGTCTCTTGCTTTTTATTATATTTATATTTCTACATACTTAGTTACATTAAATTGTAATACACTTCAACACTTCACTAGTTTCACGAACAGCACATAACTTGCTTAAATTTTGAAAAAAAAAATCTAATTTACCCCTCCCCTCTCTCTTGGGTTGTCATACTAGGCAACAACGTTGGACAATTGAAGGGCTGATCTTCTTAATTTCCATGGTCCAACCAATAGCTTCCTAATTCTCTCTAAGGATAGCTAAAAGTTCGTCCTCTTAGGTTAGATCTAAATCTGTTATGATAATTATAGGAAGGATTTCGATGGATCTACATATACATATTTCAGGTGCCTAGCACGGCCCATCAATCCTTGGGCCTAGGATCATGTTGGGTGGAGGGTTTAAACTTTTCATGTCATGCCAGCACGGCCTATTTACTAGATCGGCCATGCCTAGCATGATCCACTATAGTAACTGGCCCGATGGACTTGGGCTGGGCCGGGTTGGGTATGATCTGATGCCCAAGTCTAGAGAAGACAAGAACAGCAATCAACACAAAGAGAGAAAAGAAGAAAAGAAGAAGAATAAGAAGAAAAAGAAGAAAATGAAAGAAGAAGAAGAAAAAGAAGATGATAGGAAGAACGAGAATGTGGAGCAAGAGAGACAACGTGGGGGCAAAGAGAGAGAGAGAGAGAGAGATGGAGTGAAGAGAGAGAGAGCAATGGGGATTTGAAGTTCAATTACAGAAGGGTGAGGGGCTCGGGTTAGGATATTTCACGCGAAATAGGAGATTTATTCCCTATTCGGTTTCAAGATAAGGGTGGGCTCCAATTTGGGTTGGGCCGGCTTGGTCAGGTCGGATCTCACACCCTAAATCTTTTCATCACCCCCTGGCATAATTCTTGCATATCCAACATTATCTATTTAATTAGAAAAATTATATTCATCATTTTATTATAATAGTGCCCCCGATAATACCATTCCATCCAAGCATAATCTGATCCAAAGTAATGCATTAAGCCACCCATAGCATCGACACATACATAAAATAAAATGTACTCACACCCATATTATATAACTCCTTTTGTATATATTATGGTATCACCACTTATGCACCTACTTTGTAGCTTTTGTTTGCACCTAAAATACCTAATATTACACTTGTATGTTACCTCATACATTTCTAGAATTTACCCATTGACACCTACATACTACCAAAGTTAATTCTCACCCGATTTTTTTTGTGCCCATTAGTGTAACTTATACAAAATTAGGTCCATATTTGCATCCATAATCAATTTATATATACCAGCTATATGCACACCCCAAACTAGCTTAGCTAAATCTTCGGCACCCATATGCACAAGTGTACACATGCACGCATATATCCTCGTAATATATATATAGACTCATACCCACCAACCCAATTATGTTTTTCACTTTTGTATAATCTAACTTAAAAATAAAAATTAAATAGTACCGAGAAACAAGATCAATGTTGAAAACCAGCATAAAGTGAAAGACAAAAAGAGATGAAAAGAAATTAAGAGGTGCTTGGTTCGCAATCAGAATTAGAATCGAAATGAGAATTGGAATGGATTGAAATCGAAATCGGAATAGCCTAATTCGATAAAGTATTTGATTCATGATTGGAATCAGAATAAAAATTTGAATCCATAGGAAAGAGTGGAAATTGAGTTTTAAGTCAATTTGATCATTTTCATTACACTCCGAAATCGGAATCAGAATGGGACTCTCCCTAACCAAGCAGTTGGAATGGGAGTCATCTATTTTCATTTCAATTTCAGAGTCTTATTCTTCTCAATCAAGCACCCCCTTAAAATAGATGTTAAAAAAAAAAAAAAGATAATTTCTCAGCCGTCGCTCTCTTTTCTCTTTAATATATTTATCCCTTTTAGTTATTAATTATGAGCCTTTTTAATCTCCTAAATGAAATCTTGATTGGTCCATGATGCATTTTACTATTACCACTATCCACTATCCAAGAACAAAGGTGAAGTTTTGAAACCTTCTCCAACCTATCACACGTATCACAAGCAGTTGAGTTTGTGAGCCAAATCCGAACTAACCTATTTATAATTAGGTTCGTCTCGAGACTTATTAAGTCAACCAAGTTAAAGCAAAAGCAGAGCCTATAGTCTAAAGCCAAGCTACTACTGACTCTATTCTTATCGAGAGGGGTACATTTGATCCAATAAAAGAACCATTATTTCCACCCACTCGAAAAGGAAAAAAGATTTTTTCTTTTAACCCACTTGACTCAAATTGCTTAAAATAAAATAATCAAGAACATCAAGAATTTTCAAAAGTGGTGTTATCTGTATTCTCTTTAAAGATGTTTAAAATTGCAGTACAGGTCCTCTATTTGTATCGCTGAAGTCTATCCGCACAAATTTTGGCTGAATTCCTCTCCAAGTCAAAAAAAAGACTCCAACTTCCCTAAACAACTGGTGACCAGTATAAATAATCACCAAAAAGTTAAAATTTCAGCTCAATTTCCCCATCAACTTTATTTTTTATTATATAGTCTAATTCCTTCCAGTTTGGAGATATGCTCGATCAACATATGCAGTAAAAGGAAACTTCTATTTCCATGGACTCTTTTAAAACCAAAACATAAATCATATGCCCATATCCATTGAGGGTGACAAACCAATAAAACTAGCAAGGAAAAGAAGAGGTGGGGGAAGGGGAATTATAGAATTGGGTAATAAAATATAGTATATTGTATTAATATCACATGTTGTATACACCACATATCGCGAATGCGATAACAAGAGCCTTAGAATGAGCCAAGAGTAATTCTTTATGCACTGCTTGCGATATAAAAAAATTACATCCCCTATCTGATTCGATCATATAACTATTACTTTTCAACATACATTTAATACTTATAATTATATTTTTTTATTTAAAATTTTAAATGATGAAAATATTCCTTCTCTTATGAAAATTTATGATATCTTGTGTTAATATTATAATATTTTATGTTAAAATTATGACTTCCTACGTAAGATATCATAATTTTCTTTCAGAAGTTATAAAAAAATAAAAGATATTTTTATCATTAAAAATTTTTGACATACATTTAATGCCTACGGTTCCACTTTTTTGTTTAAAATTTTGAATGATGAAAATATTCATTCATTTTCAAAAAAATTATAATATCATATGCTATGACATCCTACGTTCAAACTATAACTTTCTGTAAAAAATATCATAACAAAAAAAATATATTTTTTTTCAATAAAAATTTATAAAATTTTTAAATAATAAAAAAAATTTTTAATAATTTTTTAAAAAAAATTATAACATCCTATATAAAAAGTCATAATTTTAATATAAAGTATTATAATATCAATATATAATATTATAACTTTTTAGAAGGAGAGATATTTTTATTATTTAAAATTTAAAAAAAAATAGAACTATTGATATTAAATATATATTAAAAAATAATAACTATATGATCCAATTAAATGAAGCGGTGTAATTTTTCTACAAGTGCACCAAGAATTAGTTAATAAGACGTTTTTATCCAACCAGAGCCCTCTTTAAAATCAGGTCAATGGACCTCAGCACCACCAGGACCAAGCTACTCGGACATCCTCGCCCAAGTAGGCCAAGACCGCCCCAAAAATTACGGCGAAGTGGGTTGATCCAACCTTGAGTACCTTAAACCCAACTCATTTACAAAAACAGATCCTTATTTAACCATGTATTTTGAGCGGGTTCGCGCAGGATGGTTAATCCGAACTAGAAAATGTAACTGGAAATTAAAGTAGACATTAGATCAGCTTTCCATGTTGAGTAGTCTCCAAATACCTGGTCAGCTGGAAGTCTGGAATATAATGGTTCAACTCACATAAGGATCAGGCAAACCAAAATATCACCTGTTTATCCAGTAAATATATTTCTCACATAGGTCACCATTGCCTACTCGGTAAAATCAAATAATCATGTTTCTGCCATCACTTTTCTCATCATGTGATGAACAGTCTACAAAATTATTGACAGTACTTAAATATTCAAAAATAATCATAAGCGATAACTTTATTTAGCAGAATAAGTATACTATTAATTTCTGTTCATCAGTCACCACTGCACTAGAATTACATAACACTACCTTCTAAATTGTGCTCCATTTCCCTTCCCCGGTTAAATCAAGGAGCTGTTTATAAAATGCAACCTCATTTGCAACTCCAGTGATGTCTGCATATAAGAAGAATTAGTACGGGGCTGTTAAGGGCTTCCCCTACATGAGAACTACGGGTTGATCGAACTTAGTTCCAATGTTGCTATTTATTGAAGTTCAGAGGCAAGACCAATCAATGAGACCGTTGATTCCTGAAAAATGAAGAGAACAGATGAGACAATTAATGATTATGACAACTGGGAGCCGCCTGGTATTTGACTTTTTAGTGTAAGTTGGTGGCTCTCAATATTCAACTATATCAAGACTGATCAGCTCCTACATGAACAGCTTCACCAGAGAGAATTAAACATGAATAGCTCTAATTTTCCAATGCTCCCATATCTGGCAAGTTGAATTTTCTCCCATGAGAATGCACTGATCATCAGGTAAAATTTCACGTCTTGGTCCTTTTTTGCTTTTGAGAAATGAAACGAATTCCTTGCTTTCCAAGCAACAAGGTTTTAGATCTTCCATCATCTAAACAGACTGACACAGCTGACGTGCCTTGGTTGATATCTGAAACCACTCCTTGATGCCTACACAAGATTTATCAGCTATCAATATAATGTGTACCTGTTAAGCATCTTTTCAGTTTACAGAACCCTTCTTTGAACATTAATATTGGCTGAAACAGAAGGATGATCATCACATGGCAAGATTAATATTACAGAACTGGAATGTTCACTTATAATATTGATCGAGCAAGTAAAATATTTAAAAGCTAACTGAAGCCTTGATACAGAGAAATAATAATTCAGGATTATTAAAGCATGGTAACACTTTGAGAGCTATCAGTGTTTTTTGCAATCTTGTCAGCACAAATCAGAGCAAACCAGAACTGTGGATCATTAAAACAAATGATAAATTAGTATTTGCATGTTAAATCGAAGTATTTGTTTATGTTTGCCTGTGCTTGCAAAAGTGAAGCAAGACCGAGGGAGGGAGGGGTGGGGGGTGTTTAGTTTAAGCTAATCTAGAATGCTTAGAGCCAAAAAAACTAACCAGGAATTGTCTGATGATTGATGAACTTCAACTCTTTTTCCAATTGCATCCTTGCCTAGCTTCTGCAATATCCAGTTTGCATCCATGGCTCCATCCATTGGATTCTCCTGTTGCAGCTGTGGATAGTTCTCATCATCTTCAGCACTGACCTTGTCTGCTGAAGGTCTCTTTCGTTTTGATCTCTGCCCTTTGACAGAGTTCACTTCCTCTCCCTGCGGGGCCCAAGAGCTCTGCTGTTCAATATATGATTTCTTGAACTTCAGCTTCAGCAACGGCTTGGGGTGGGTGAAGGATTTAACAGGTGTATCTGCAGGTTGGTTCTTTTGTAGAACCGCATCATTTCTTTGTGCCAGAGTCTCTGCTGCAGGGCCTACTTCTGTGCTCCTTTTTCCTACTACAAGATGGCTTCTGCATGCCGTAGTAAGTTCACAAGCTTCACCAATGCCACTGTTACTTTTTCCTTGCCTTGCATAAACTTTTCCAAGCTTTATAACATTCTTTTCTTTGACTCCATGCTTTGGACTTCTTGTGAAGCATGAATTATCAAGTTTATCTCCTGAAATTACCATGGAATATTTGTTAATTTGACATATACAAGCAATAAATTATCTGAATAGACCCTGATGTGGTAAGCATGTAAGTCATATACTCCAGTCCACAACAGGAGTAATAAGTCATACAAGATTAATATCCTATATGATGTTCACCAAATGCTGAGACAAATTAGCACCCACCATCAGATCTGACAGTTCCACCATGATCATCTTGCATATGATTCCCACTATCTTTTGTTCTCCGCTGGCTGGAGTCCTCACTGCCTGTACACATTAAAAAGTGTGGCCAAGCTAATCAGTACGGCAAATGTGACTGTAGATCGTTACAGCATGTTTCTTCAATCAATAATTTAAAACAAGATCACATAACCACAACAACAGCTGATAAAGCTGCAAGCAAATACAGTACAGGAAGCCACTACAAGTGGGGAAAGAACCATCTAGACAAATAAGGGAAATTTGACACCTGTTAAACATTCTCTAGCAAAAAGAGTTTCAGGTTCAAGATCAGCATGCATCCAACATAAATGTTCTATAATTGATCTTTTAGCTGTAGTCTTGAATCAAAACCATGCTGATCAAGTTTGGAATACCAGCATATCAGTATGCTTTATGTAATTTTTTTTCAAAAAAAATTGGCTTTGGTTAATAGGGTAGGATAGTTATTAGTGCCCTTGTTTAGCCTTGGTACTTCATTTGGTAAAAGAAAGTAGTGAGCTTTACAAATGATTGCATTCTAAATTTTGACTTTCAGATACAAGGTTTCACTCCACTAAATCACAGTCCAAGTTTTGCCTCGTCCTTATTGAAAAGTAGGTTTGCACTAGATATTAGTTAGGCCTTAAGCAAGATCCTGCAATTATGGATGTGCCAAGGTGAAAACATCGAAAGGCAGAAAAACAAATGTAATAGTAATTTCATTGTCATGGTAAGCCATTAAAATTTCTTGGAGAAGACCCTTGCATGGATAAACCACACTAATCCAGTTTTTCTCAATAATTCGTGATACCAAAAGTAGTATGGAAATCATTCAGCATGTCCATCCCTTAACAAATGGATGTCCTTACAAGGAACTCATGGATGGATTTGAAGAGGGATAATTTAATAACAATGAAGTGAATTTGCCATCTGTACTTTCAATGTTGTTTGTTTGAGAAAACTTTAAGGCCCAAAATGAGACAAAGTTGACAGTGTGCAAAGCCAAAGAGTGGTAAGGACATTAAAAATCAGAAAATGCTAAAAGAATAGGACTCATCACTGATCTATGACAGATACAATGAATAAGTAGGCTTGTGGATAATGAAGGTACTTGGGGTTCACAAAAGACAATCTTAGTAAGGCTCGGCACATAACATGAAACAGGAAATTAAATTCAAGCTAAGTTTGAGAATGCATGTCCAAGTTCAGCTTCTATGTAAACTGAGCAAAGCCTTTTTGCAAGCCAACGCATGTCCAGGCTTAGATCTTTTCCAAATCAAGCTTTAAAAGACATTTGAGCTTGGCACATTTCCTAGATGAATGAACCCAAATGAGTCAGGGATCAGGCTCAGTCCAAGCTGTTCATGAACAGGAAAACAAACCCATGTCAAACAATGATCTAGAATTCCTGCACTGAAAGTAAGCCAAACCACAGCCAGCTAGAAAGAGGAGCCAAACCACAGCCAGCTAGAAAGAGGAGCCAAACCACAGCCAGTGAGAAAGAGAGGGGAAGGAGGGGGGTGGTCGGGGGGTGTGTGTTTGCGGGGGAGATTTGCTAGGTGTGCTCCATCAATCTGCAATGCACATAGAGATTTAACACTTGGAAGAAAAAAGGTCTTAACAAACATTAAAGTTTTCAGCAGTGCGGTACCACGAAATTAACATATTGTCCAGTAAAGTAACCCCATATATAGTTCAATCAAGTAACGTTACCTGGTATATTGATGTTATTTAACCACACAAGGCATTAGAACATGCCTAGTATCATTGGGTTACTATTTCTGTGTTTGTCCAGTATAAGGTTTTGGAAAGACAGAAATCTCAAGAACAATCCTCCAGTAGTTAGGACTTCCATAGACCTTTCATAACATGGAACAAGCGGGCGATGATTGGGGAAAAATTTTGGTTGAACAGTCACCAGAAAGCACATAATTCCTAGTGCAAGCAGGTTTGTAAGTTTCTGAATATTTGCTTGCTTTTTGCAGAAATTAGATTCTTTTAGTACCAGAACATGAAGTAGGATAGTTAATATAAGCTGCAAAGGTAAATAACAAGTTCCTTAAAAAAGAAAAAGGTACAAAACAAGTTGTTTAGTTGAATCTTGGTTTGGATTTTTTTTTTCTAATTTATTTTTTGCAAAAATTAGTTTTTTTAATTTCATCTAAGCTTTAAATATGGTTGAGTTTACAACCATAAGGGGCATACTTTCTAAAACTAATTTATAACATCTCAATAATCTCATTGCTTTCTCTTTCCTTTTTCCCTTATGGAGCTCAGAGTTCTATGTTGCCGCAAATAATATAATGAGAAGATGCGAAACATAAGCAGAAAGAAAGATATCTGGATCCAAAACATAAAGAACCATGTTAAAACTCTGGCCACACTTTGGCAAGGAACATCAACTGAAGAATGCATGAAAAAGCTCAACAAACCTAAGAGGTATATACAAAGGTCGAAGGATTGGTGAAGCCTTTTAAATTATAACTGCTACACAAACAAATTTAGCAGATTTAGAATTCAATATTTAGAATCAATTAACTATGAGGTGACAATTCAACTGAATATACAAATGTCTAGTTTATGAAGCTAAATGATATGATGTTTATGACTTCAACCAAAACAGAAAGCAAGGTTATTCTGAAGGATAGTTCACAACAAAAAAATGAATATTAAATTGTTTTAGGTTTTCACATATGGGACATATTTTATAGAAACTCCTACATAAGATCATAATCTTTGTGAGAAGATAGACGTGGGAGGAACTGATGTGAAAAGAAAAGGGCATGGGAATGAAATGATGGTTAGCTAATTAAATTTTTATTGAGAACCAATGTTGTTTTCTAACAAATTCTCACAACCCTAAACAAGCAAGAAGTATTGGCTAAACGAAACATCTTTTACAAGCAAGGTAGGAATTGGAAAAGAATTGGTGCAAACACTCACAATATAGACAACACACATGGAAATAAATAAGGTGATTGAAAATCTAAATTGCCAGCTAATTAACAGCAATACTCACAGAAAATTCAAATAGGTGAATTCAAATATGTGAACAACAATGTAACCTGGATACCAGCACTTTAATTCTTTCTAGAATTGTATGCACTTGGATTACAACTCTGTGCCATGCAGTTCCAACGAAAGTTACTAGTATCGTCAGGTGTGTCACAATGAAAATCCTAGCACTTACCTTTTCATGGTTGATTGTCACTAGACTATTCTTAAGTTAAAAATAGATGAAGTCTCCATGCATAAACTTGTACCACATAACGCCAAAACTATAACTCCCTAAACCTAATCAGTTTATCCATTATAAAATCTAGTGCAATGCCAAGATAAGCAACAAGAGAGCTTGAGGAAGCTTCAGAAAAGATTTGTTCTTTTACAATTGTTTTGCTGCAAATTAGACATTCTCTTTTCTTGTAAGGATGTGGAGATGTTAACTTATTCTCTTATTCCATCTAGATATAAAAAAATAATTGGAATTCATTCTTTGAAGCTTTTGTTTGGCATCATGTTTGGTGTCACCATCAAACATTTTGGAGGTTTCACTGCAAATTTAATTTCCAAAAGGAGTCCACTTGATTTGGACATTCAAACTGTGAAACCATTCTCATGCCATAATGCATCATCATATAAAAGAACATGCACGGTATTGACCATATGTGGCAAGGATAAGGTTTAGCATCTTTGAAGTGTGGAAGTAGGTTCAAAATTGGATTTGATGTAAAAAATCAGGAGACAGTAGCAAGTTATGAGTTATGACAATAAAAAATTGTGCCGAGTAGTGTATGACAGGTTTAAGGAAAAAGTGTGCAGAATACATGTTCCACAAATTATTAGAAATCAAAGCTTGACCTTCAGAAATTTTTTTTTTCTTGGAATGATTAACCTTAACAAGTTGCAGCTTGGCAATTTGCAGTTAGCCCAGATTCTGTGGCATACCTCAACATATGTACTCTAATACTCTTACAGACTATTTTTGACCAAGAAAGCTTATCGTAACCATGGAGATTTGAAACTTGCATGATAAATATTGCATTGGTGTCATGCTATGTGGAGCCATATCGGTCATGTGCCAAGCACCATGTCAAACAAAACAACTTTGTGCCTACCTAATTAGCAACTAGAATGTGTTGATGCATACTAGATTGGCATGCACTGGCATGAACAAGCACACGCCACACAAGGGTATACTCCTTATACCATGATTTGCTGTACCACCCCATACCGGTACCACTGGAAGAAAATCGATACGAAACCCCACTTCGAATCGGTACAAGTCCTGACCACCCGTACCGAGGCATACCACCTTATACCAAGGCATGCTGACCCGTACCGACGTACCAATCCGTACTGAACAGAACCAAGGTGCACCAAGATAAAAATTGAGAAAAATGATTTGGAAGCTATTTCAGCACAGGATATATACTATACCGTACCGACTATACTGTACCGAACCGATAAGGTACGATAGGATATCCGGTACCAAGATAGTGAACCTTGTCTTGTACCGTGTCTGTGCATCACAAACATGGTACATACTATAAAATTTGCCTTGACAAAGTATAGTGCTTCAATTTATGTTCTTAACCAACTAGTACTTACCAATAACATATCCAATATGTTCTTAACCAACTAGTACTACCAATAACATATGCAAATTTCATTGATGATGCACAAAACAATTTAGAAAGGTGAAAAAATATGAGAAGGTTGTTGGAGACTTGATACGTACTATTATTTAATTGGAACCAATTGAGTGCTTATCTTGGAGCCTCAGGAATAATAAATTAGTATGTGGAGATAGTGAAACAACAATACTTGGAAAACTTAATGGTCTTCAAGCCTGGAAATATGTCTGTGGCCACTTGACCAACACAAAAGGCCTAGGTGGCCGTAAATATGGTCAATTTGCATACCTATCAGTCAGGCACTCACAATAGGCTTGAAACCCCATATTCAAAGCAATATTCATATTAGTCATCTCAATGGGTGATGAAGACACTGATGAACCAAGATCATAGTTTACCATGACGTGAGATGGAAGGTGGGAATATTTGAAAAGAACAAAGATTTTTCAACATTTTGACTCATATTTTAGGATCATGATATCAAAATCTCGGCTGATTTGTAAATCCAAGATTAGCAATAATTTTGAGGCATTAATATTGACTTTTTTTATCAAAATCTCAGCTCATATTGTAAATCCAAGATTAGCAATAATTTCAAGGCATTAAAATTGATTTTTTTTCTATCATCGAAAATAAGAAATATGTGATGCATGACATACTAGGAGATGGCTTTCTTTTGCATAAATGGGCCAAACAGATGACGAAAATCATGGAAATAAAGAGACTAGCGAGTAGACAAGAGAAGAAAAGATGATTATATATATATATATATATAGAGAGAGAGAGAGAGAGAGAGAGGAGAGAGTGAATGGAGATAAGAGAAAGGGATACTAGAGGAGAGGCAAGAAACAATTTTCTCATCACCATTCTTTCACCATCCCATGCACCACATATATATACTCTGCACTAACTAATAAATAAAATAAAAAAAGAAACTAGGGTGCCTAAACTAATATATTGAAAAAGTACCTTGAGAGCCAAAGCAACTTGTATATCAAGTTATTTAAGGGCCAAGTAATCTAATATCATATATCTAAAATAAATATAAAATTATTTTATGATTATATTTTGGATCACCAAATAATTTTGATGCTCCAATATATTCTATTGACACTCCTAGAAGTTAGATGAGGGCTTAGATTATCAAAATAGAAAATTTGGTGCATGATCCACTGTGATGACAAAACATAGGTCAATATGTTCATATCATATCACTTGATATATTGGGATTCATCTATTTTCATCCACCAAGTAATAGAGGCTAAGATTGTCTATCTCTCATATCAGGGGGAGCCCAAAATAACAATACTTTGTACAAATCAAGATCTCAACCAAGGCTAAAAGCACAGCAGTACTCCACCTCCACCACGTCTTCTCCACATCATTCTCATCATCCTCTCGTCTCCTCCCCACCCCACATCATTCTCATCATCCACTTGTCGACTGCACCTCTCCTAATCCTCCTATCTCTCCTACTTCACTTCCACCACCTCTCTCCTATTCCCATCCTCTTCCTCCTCTACGTCCATATACCACCTGGGCATTCCACTATACCCAAACCACCCACATGTCACAGCCACTCTTTAGAACCTTGCATGCATCATAAATAAGCATTTAAAGAAAGTTGATGTTGCTATGATTATATAGAACTACGACCTTTTACTTTTTAAAATTCATATTTTAAACTACTCGACCCAAACTACTAACTGTGTGGCTTTTTTCTTTCTTTTTTTTTCCCAAGAAATGAAGATAATCAACCTCATTCAATTACCTTCAGTTACTAATAAACAACACAAAGGATTATAGCTTCCCAAAACCAACTTAGTCACCATATATGTTCTTTTACTTCAATGCTTAAATTCAATGCAGTCATGTCTGGTAGTAATACAACAAATTTTTGAAGTTTTGAACTACCCGAATGAAAAGCCTTTAGAAAAGGATAGCTTCACCAATTTTGACTTTTGGATATGGTGGTCCTCAAACAAGATTAGATGTTGCTCATTAACTAAACTCATAATCGGAACCAACAAGTGTTTATTTTAGAGAAAAACATCACTCAAGATTTTACTTCAAAATGAGTTAATAAAACTATATAGATAAGCATATATAAATGGATCCTTAATGACTGCAAATATTAAGATAAGAGTTGTTGAACTTTCCAAAAAGTAATCTTATATGCTAGACAATGCAAATAAATCCTACCAAGCCTTTCATGGTAGCATTTGTATTTTATTACATCCCCATGACCTGCAAAATTGCCCTTAACATTCTTTTATCTATTATAACCCTTGCCTATCTGCGTTTATCTTTAAATTGTTATTTGTGGAGAATCACTAGTGTTCATGGACTCAATGGGATGAGGTATCAACTTTCAGAATTTCAATTCCTCTCTTCATTGATGACCAGTTCCCTACTTCCTCCAAAATCATTTCAAAATCCAGGTTGGTTTACATTAGTTCCCACTAACAAGCATATAAGTTCCATATGCCTCAACTGATGTTTGTAGCAAGTTACAAGTATACTTTTCCAGCTCTAACAAAGCACACATCAAATCAGAAATCACCCGCCCTTGTGAAGCTCAATCATTTTTAAGCCACAATCAATCATTTTGATTGGGATATATGTTGTTATATGCTTCCATACCCTGCAGATTGCAAACCTGTAGAAGCAACAAAGCTGCAGGTTAACAGTGAAATGCCCATCTGCCACATTTGGTTTATATTACCTGTGTATCCATCTCCAGAATTATGCAATATCAACTGTTTTTTCACATGGAAAAATTATTTGGCTATGTAACACCTATGCTAAATCTCAAACAGTAAACTAAATTACTTTGCTGATAACATTTGAATTGTAGCTTCTGATTCCTTTACAAGATGAAAGAATAGCTGATACACTTAGTCTTAAACTTAAGGTTCGGCATCATGTACCAGTCTGGTGTTCATCATGTTCGTATCTTCCAACAATTGATCTCTTTACTGCTTAAAAGGCCTTACTGATCCAAAAGGAGTTCCTTCAAAATGCTCAAAATTTCAGTATAATTATTAGAAACCCAGCTCAAATTCCATTTTTTTTAATTTATGAACTCTATCCACACTGATCCTTCTTTGTTTCTGGAATTCTGAAACCATGCGCCTGGCAATGACATTTTCATTTTCTTCATATTAGCCCAGTTTTGCGGTGTAACTCAGGAACTGCCATACCATAACCCACTTGTTTTAAAAGCTAACTGCAAATTATTATGGGATATCATCATTGAAATTTATACAATTTTCCCACCAGTTTGATTGCCATTAATTACATATTTATTATAAAATATATCTTCTTTCTGATATTTTCTCTTAATGTCCGTTCATCAGTACAGCAAGAATTGCAGCTAAAAAAAGAACACATTTTATATTATATATAACATTAAAAATTTTGTAGACACATTGTTGAATGGATTTCCTATAAGAAGCCTTGTGATCTTTTGCTCTTTGTCAAGACTATTGCTGTGTCTATAAAAATATTAGGAGTTTCACCCTAGTGGCATTATCTTAAACTGTGTAACTACCAGCACAGTTTACATTCCTCCAACTAATCTTATGTTTTATAACAGGCCCCAATCTCCCCAAAGTCATTGCTACCTGGAATTTTTCACTAATCCATAGACACACTACAAGGCCAAACTCAAACACAGAAAGGCCTCGACCTCTGATGGTTAGAATTTTAGTCATTAAACAACTTTACATGGTACTACAGTGCCACTTCAAGAAATGAGTGTAAAAACACATGAATTGGAACTGGCAGAGCATTAGACAAAGCTTATATTGTAGGAAATGAAAATCCACAGACTGAACATGAAACAAACTACCATGAGAACATGTGGAAAACCATAGGAAATCACTAAAAAGTAGTGTACAATTGTTTCTTTATGATATTTTACATATTTAAACTTGCTTCACACCGGTTTCCTTTGCATTCTGGATTTTTTTTCTTGCCCTTGCTTCCTCATTTTCAGGGAACCTTGTTTAACTTAATTCTCCAATGAGCCTCCCAGCTAATGCTATTAGTATGGTGAACATAATTCCAGGCAACTATCTGGTATAATGATTTAAGGCTGAGTCATACTACAATCATATGCATTCATTGTTAAGCCACAATACAGTCAAAAGGAAATCAAGAATCTCAAGTAAAATAACAAAAGTCTAGTTGAGACTTCATGATGATTTGCTGCCATTTCAAATTCCAACAAGCAAACATGCGACAGACACATTCATCAGAAATCTAAAAAAGGGGTTGGTATTTAGTCTGTTGGTGGTGAAGTCAAGATATTATATGTACATATGCAGATACAGTAAACAATAATTTGTGTTGGACAACACACTAAATATTAAACCTCTGGTAAAAGATTTAACTGCTCAAAAATAAATGAACCATTGAAATTGGAAAATCATGCCATAAATCCTGATTTAAACTATCAAAGGTGTTTAGACACCAAAAATCACATATTTTGGATGTCTCTAACCAATACATCCAATGACTGAAGAATGGATAGATTTTGAGGGATGATATGATGTTTTATTAGGATCTAATAGCCAAATATACTGAATTCAATATATACTTGTTTTACAATGCATCAATGTATTACATGTATGCCCTTAAAGCCAATCTGGCTGACACATTTATTTTTTCTAGGATAGTTTTGTATTTAACTTTTTATTCATTAATAAAATTGGGTAGTTTTCTTGCATTTATGTTATGTATGTGTCCCTGAATCGTCCAACGAATTAATAAGATGATGACACATATTCTTAAAAATTGAGAATTTGAAGCATATATCATCGGTGATTAATTCATAAATTGCTTCCAATCAATGGATCATCATGGGGACGATGTTTGATCTAATAAGATTAGTGTACGGATCACTTTTCTTTAGATAGACAAGTTTCAAGTCTATAGTGCAGGGATACTAGAGCGAGAGTGCAGATGGTTGTTAAAGAACAAGAATATCAAGCATGACCAATACGAGAAGTCACTTGGATGTCTATCCACCCATCAGTGACTTACTCGATACTGCAGTGGTGTGAATAGTTCTTTAACCTACAATGCCTCGGCTATTTACAGTGAGATTGCTGTAGTTTGACTTTACATACACTTAATCCCTAGCCATATGGATCCTTGCGGTGCATATTGGCTATAATAGGTTCATTGTAGTAGGGTGTGCACCTAAATTAGATCTATCGATCTTGATAGATAAGTAGTCCTATATGATTTATGACAATGAGTTCTGAAGACCATGACCATGGCAATATGAATGATGGAAAAGGATTTCCATGAGGTTTCACAAATGAACTCGAGTTGAATAAATCTTACATATGATAGATGATGGGATTTAACAAATTTTCCATAACCTCCACCTTATCAGGACTGACGATAGAAAAACTAAATCACACGGTAACTGCACATAGAGGTTCATCCATTCCATTTTGCTGGATTGCCACTACATGTTACTAGGCATCCCCAATGGATTGTAAAACCAACGAGAATTATTTTGATAGTCAATAATTCTCATTGACTGAATTAGAATTATTCCAATCTATTGAAAGGAGTTTCAATGATATTGTTGATGATAATCACAATATATCTCACTACCAAATAGAATAGAACATATAGGATCACACACAAAGAATTGTTCTAGGATTTGACATTGGACTTTAGAAGTCCTAATTTAGGATTTCGGAGAAATCCTAAAGGCAAGGTTTTACATACCGATACCGAAACCGTGCTAGTTGCTGGTCAATACGATACCATACCGATCCATACTGATCATAAAAAATTCAAAAAAATCCTATCCAACAGCCAAAAGAAAAGAAAATTGGACCGAACCGGACTGTACCATACCGTACCGTACCGAACCATACCCAAACTGACCGAACCGAAAAATCGGCTGGAACCATCCCAGTTCTCCACCGGTCCGGCTCGGTTCGCCCTGTACCGACTGGTTCGATCTGGTACAGTAAACCATGCCTCAAGGGTTTTGATTCCTCATGCTGGCACATGGTTAAATCCTAAATCCCCATGAGATTTGGACTCCTCATGTGATGGCGAGTTGACTAGTCAAAGCACACTAGATGGGGCACCAAGGGTTGGATGCCCAATTTTTGTTTTCACATGAAATAGGGGAGAAAATGGGAGGCATCCAAAGAGGTTGCACGCCCATAGTGAGGAGTCCTAAGTTAAGGCTTTGACTTGTCAAAGTCTTAAGCTATTAGGATTGTTATAGATCTATTTAAAACTTCAAGTGGGTTGAAATAATCTTTTTGAGATCCCATGTCCCCTCTCTATCTCACGCTCGCCTTCTCACACGCTCGCCCTCTCACGCCCTCTCTCATGCAAAAAGAAAGGAGGCATCCTTTCTTCTACACGCCAGAGAGAGAGAGAGAGTCAGATCTTTTTTTCCTTTCTTGCATCTAGACCAAGGAGTTGGTTCACATCTAAGGGTTGAATCAAAAGGTTTTGTGTGCTGATTTTTCTTGGAGAAGAAAGTTGAAAAACCGAGAAGCATCCTAGGCCATTCCTATGTGGATACCTGTAGTGGCCGGACGCATGTGCGGCTTCGAAAAGAATCTGTGAAGACATCCACAATCATCAAATCGCGGTGAAAGTCTACCAACGCAAGGTAAAAATTAGATCTTCCTTGTTTTATTTTCAATCTTGATCTTATTGCTCCAAGAATTGATTTTGATGATTACAAAGCATTTGAGGGAATTACTATTGAATTTAGCTTGGAAAAAGACTTCTTATATTTCAGGAGCAAAATCGTAATTTTATCAAGTTTTGATCTGAGAGCCTCAAGAGCAAGTATAGAAGATTTCTAATTCTTTGGAGGCAATCCCATGATTTTTGGATGCTTATTTTGGGAGAAAAATAGATTTGAAGTGAAAGGATCGACCCCTGGGTCGTCCCCTGCTGAAAAGGGCTGTTTGGCATGCTGTCTCTGTGCCAAGGATCGACCAAAGGGTCGACCTCTGCTGTTCCGAAGGCTAAAAATATAGAACGGCTTTTTTTCTGGATTTTGTCTCAGAGGTCAACCCCTGCAACGGAACTTTTTCTACAACGGCTATTTTTTTCTTATTTTGGCATATTTTAATAGTTTCTTTAATATCTCCAACGGCTACAAATCTTGCCCAAGATTCTCTTCTCCACTTATTGAAGATTTAAAAAGCTTTAAATAGGAAAAAACACGAGATTGGTGTAATTCAATTATCAGCCCTAAGCAAAAAGTATTCATCAAGAAAAGAAGCTTTCATCTTCAAGTTCACCAACCTCTCAAGAGCTCATTCAAGTCTCCAACAACCTTGAGAAAAATCAGAGAAGCTTCCTCCACTATTGTGAAAAGTGTTCTTAAGGTTTTATTTGCTCACAAAGGAAGCTATACTTGTATTTGATTGTCATTAAATCTTTTACTCTGCTTTACTGTTTTAATTCAAGTTTTGAGGGGGTTCCAAAACTTGGGAAGGTTGATCCTAACCTTGAATAGGATTGTATTGAGTTGGCTTGTACCCGAGAAACAAGTGTTCTAGCTTGGGATAGCCAGGATTGAAGGTTTCCAATGGTGTATTCAGTTTGAATACAGTTAGTGGATTTTAATTCCCAAATAGGAGCTTGGGGAGTGGATGTAGGTGCAAGAAAAGCACCGAACCACTATAAATCTTACTTATTTGTAGTGTGCTTGCTATCTTTCTTTTCTTATTTTATTAAATTCTTGCTCTCTAATCTTTTATATTTTTCTCTAATCTAAATCGCTTCACACACACATCTTACATATCATCATTCAATCTTGATATCTTTAATTTAGCTTTAAAATTTTAAAAACCCAATTCACCCCCCCCCCTCCTTGGGTTGCATAGCTAGGCAACAGATCTTAACTATGAGATCTTGAATTTTTGAAATGCGATCTCATGTCTGCATGCATGAATTAATCTATTTTTATTCCACTGCATTTTTAATTTTAATCTTGCATGCTACTGGATTTCCTTCACAATCAAGATCAATGATGTGGATTTTGTATTTATGTGTTCTATCATATATTTAGCATATCACAAGTGGTACCGTGCCTTGTTGCACCCACTTGATCCAAAAGTGAGAGACCATTAAAATACGTAACTTTTGATTTTTAAGTATTTATAATGGTAAAATCATGATCAATATTGTAGATCTTCAATTTGCACAACCCATCATTGATTTTGAAAAATTAAATCCTTCAACAAATACCTAACATTTAGTGCAAGTTTACCCAACATTATTATATATAGGGTAGACGGTTAAGTGGATTGCTTTTGAGATCATTTGATGCCAAAAGCTTCTCCATTTTCTACCATCAAATCAATTTTAGATCCATGAAAGACAATTACTTTCTGAAAATCCCAATCTACCCTCTACCTTTCTTGTTGGCTCTTTCTTGATCAACACCCCACCCCCTCTTCTTCTTCCTTCGCATGCCCTACACCCCCCATATCAACTAAGTTCCCATTCCAGGAGCTCCTCTCAATTTCTCCTTTCATCTTCACTTGTACCATTCCTACAAGGTGAGTCATCTTCAATGGACTCTTCTCTATCCCCATTGCTCTTCTCTATGAGCCCAGCTGACACCCCAATTCCTCCCTCCATGATGCTCCCTAAACCACCTAACTGGTAGCTAGAGATGGTGATGAAGAAAAGTAATGGGTCAAACAAGGATGGTGGTGATGATCGGTTGACTTGGGCTAACCATATCGATCTAGACATGACTATCAAGTGAGGGGCAATTGTCGGATGCTGGGGATGAGGCAGTCATAATAGTAGTAATTACTTGGCCAAGGGGCAAACAGAGAGGGCAAAAATCAAGGGGCACTATGGTGCAGAAATTGGCCTAACTGGGTGCCAACAGACGGCAAGCTATGATAGTGGTCAGCTGCAAAGAAAGAGGGGTTAGAGAAAAGAAAGGATCCCAATATGGATGGGGTCAAACCACAAGAGATGGAAGATATTTCTAGAAATTTGAAAAGGCTTTCTTTCTTATCTTCTTTGCTTTACATATGCTACACGAGCCATCCAAATTTTAATCTAACAATAATCTATGCAGTACATAGATTTGGGACTAAGGCCTCTCAAAAGCAACTAATCTATCTACTGCATAAATAATTCATCACAAGACTAACTACAATTACATCAGTAAACATACAAAAATGAGATAAAAGTTAAGATGTAATTGCCTTTAAGATATGCATGCAAAGAAAAATGAATATATTTTCTTTTCTGACATTTAGTGACCAAAAACTAACATGAAAATTGAATCTTAGTCAGCCAATAACTATTTTCAAGATGAGGAATATATATTAACAGAAAGCTGATTGACCTGTAGTTCTAAATCAAATTTTTATTCCGACCAGATAAAACCAACCATTAGCAATTGAAGACTCATAAGACATCAGCGCATAAGCATTTCATCAACCAAAGGCATTTACCAACTTATTGATTTGAATGGAGATTCAGGTTCATGATGCAGGTCATTTGTCAATTCATTGAATGACAAAGCATGTTCAACAATCAGAAACTAGTAGCAGGTTAAATTGTCCTTTGACAGCTTTTGACAGCTTTCTAGACCTTTTTCTAGAGCAAACAAATTGTATTAACGCACAAGGCACTGAGGTAGAAAAGTAAACACTAAATATGAGAGTATGATTAACTACAACACACTGTCTGAAGTCTGAATCCCATCATTTTTATTAACCCAAAGAAATACAATCTCACATCACATAGGGTCTATTCAGATATTGGAAACAACACGCCCCCTCCCCCTTCCTCCTCTTTTCCCTACATCACAGAAAGGCAAGAGGACAATGAGAAAAAAAATAAGCTGCCCATCATCAATCACCAAGTCCAATTTTTGAGGACCACAAATCATTTTCAAATTGATTTCTGATGTCCTGGGAAAAAATCATGATAGAGGAATATCAACAAGCTTCTTTGATCCCTCTCTGACTGCATCCCTTGCCTCAAATAGGAACCATTACATATCAGAGGTTATAACACAGACACGGGCTTCCAGCATGCAAACAGTGCCATAGACTAATTCAAATAAAGTAATTGCCAAGATAGAGCATAAAATTTCCCCCATGATAAAGAAATAAAAGCAAATGAACAGTTGGAGGGTAAAAAGATGTACCATTGGAGGCAGCTAGATCTTGATCTCTATGGCAGCTGGAAGTTTCAGATCTTGGAGATCCAGACACATTTCTATTTCTTGAACCAATATGTATAACTAACTTGGTACCTCTCACACATTCACTTTTGCTCACATTTTTAATGCTGCATTCTTTGAAATGTAAACTTTGTAATTTGCCATCCTTAATTTTTACTTTGGGTGCTGTATCAGCATCGTGCACCACAACTTCGTTGGTGAAGCTATTGTTAGCTCTTAATGCATTCATATCATCAATCTTTTGATCTCTGAAAGTATTATCAAATGACCTTGCCTCATTCTGCCTTTCAATATTTTGATATGTTTCTTCTGCTTTACCAACCAAATTTAATTGATATCCTTTCTTCTTTACATACTTCTTATTCAATGCTGAATTCTTGGAAATGCTCTTTCCATGTTCTTTAAAGTTCTTCAATGGTTTATCACTGATACCTTTAACAGAGAACTTAAGGGTCCTCCCACTATCATCTTTTAGTATGATTGGACCAGCTTGTTCATCATCTGAATATGGAGACACAGAAAATATTTCCTCCTGAGATGGCAATCCAGCAGCAGCCCTTAAGGTTGCAATTTGATCACAGTCAACCATATCTCTCCTCCTCCAAAGTTCCCGTACAGCATCATCTACATCCTTAACCTGGTAATTATGAAACATTTGACTTATAAAATCAAATTGCATAAAATATATCCCTTAAAATTTAGAGAACAGAAAATAACACCTGGTAGCAATCGCCACGGCATGCAGCACATTTATAGTATAGATTCTGATCTGCCTGGAACTGCTGATATTTTTCATCACTGCATAAGCCATAAGATGTAGAAAAGAAAAGATTGAGAATATAGTATAACATGTGATGAGAAGAACAGAAACTCCTTTTTTCATGAAAGAAGAATCAGATGATTAAATAGCTTTAAACGTAAATTAGAAAGCAAAAAAAAAAAAGATAAGAGAATAGCATTTGAAAGTAACAGGCTGGTTATTGGTTACAAAATGTAGTAAGACGAGGCATGATTCCATAAAGACAGAGAAGGATCATGGCAGCATCAAATGACCAGCAGTTCTATACTAAACAATAGAAAAGAAAAATAGGCAACAAATTAATGCAAGGATTAAGGAGGTTAATTGCAGATAAATGTAGTGTAAGAAGGTATCTTGTACAAGATAAGTAATCAATACTAGTAATTTTAAAATTTAATATCCTAGAAAATATCTTTTAATTATATAAAAGTCTCAACACCTCCTCCTGCATGAAAGTTTCTAATTTTTTATTCACAAATCACTCCCATTCATAAAATATTTCTTTCCCTGTTGATCCATGGCAACACATGACACTTGGGATTGTCAACTATTGAGGGGAGATACATGGATCACATCACCCAGAATCTATATCTGAAGAGTACATACTAAGGATTTGCAGGGAGAAATTCAAGATCAACAGATTCTGCTTTATTCAGTTAAAAGAGATCAGCAAGCTCAAAACCCAAAAAGCTAAATCCAGCATACAATAAAAGATTTCAAGGATAATGGAAGAAAAAAGGAAAGACAAAATCCCAATATCTTTTCAAAAAACTAAAAAAGGACAGAATCAGAGAGGAGGGAGCAAAGCAGTGGCAAACTGAGAACAAAAACTGGATTTAGAAACCTTTGGTATCCAAAATAACCATAACTATCAAGCCTCGTCCCAGCAATTTGGGATTAACTTCTCAAAGGATTTCTAGGTTTCCAATCACCATGCCTTTACTAGCAAACTCAGGTCTACATGGAGTTGGACCAAGACCTCAATGGTCAACTTCCAAAACTGGAAATTCACATGGCTTAAAAACTAAAGACCATTCTAGCAAAGCATCAAAAGGCCACATGAATAGCTCCTCAACAGACTTAACCTTGAAGTCCATCACCCAGATATGGTCATCAGCAAGTTCTGGAATGCCTTTAGATAAGTATTAAGCCCCATCCTCATACAGAACCACTTCCATGTGGTTGAGTCAAGAACAGGCATGAAGATGGCAAAGTTGAAATTATCTGCAAAGTATAGATAAAAAAACATGCAGACTACTTGTTTAACAATTTGTCTGATTACATGCTAACTTTGAAGGGCAAAGGTTGCAGAATCATAGCATGAATGATTTATGATTTTTCTTTGATGTAAACCTTTGGTTTTATAGTTGAGAATTCAAAATCTACGATGTTCGATCTATATGCATTTTTCTTGAGAAAATATACATGCATATAGTGATTCAGACAATATAATTCTTGGACCTTTTGGAAGTAGAGAAGCCTTGATCTTAGATTATGATCTTATGTTGCAAATAACTCACACTAGTGCGATCTCTATATCTATTTATCATTCAATCAGATGCTCCAACCTATCCCAACTTAGGCTACTTGAGATCAAATAGTGCAAGTACTTAAACAACTAGTTGCCTCTTGCCCCAAGCAAACCATCCTTCATGAAACAATATCGCTAGCTCATGTTGTTTCTTTGAGAATGTCAAAAATACACTAATGCAAAAATCAAGATAATCTAAAAAACAATACAATGAAAATAAAATCAAACTTAGTGTAACACCTACCTAACTACCTTTCTAATTGTGAGTTAGTTCCACTAGAATTACGTATGCATGGGTATGTTAGCATAAGTGGAACTTATTGAAAATCATAAGAAAGAAAAAAAATCACTCAAAAACCAAAACAACTAAAATTAAATAAAAATTAAGCTTTGTTTTGGTACACTATGTTTCTCCAACCCATCCATATGCTTTGCCTGGATGAATAAGATTATAAATTTTAAGCAGTCAAAATCAATTGTACTTATTGTGATGCTGGTGATACTGCTGAAAACTTCAGGTTGGATATCAATATGCAGGAAGCGAGTGTTATGATGCAGTGCAATCTCTAGGCACAACAGGGAAGACCCATTTTACAAGTTTTCCCACAGGAAGAAAAAGAAAGCTGGATTCAAATCCACATAATATGTCCTATGTCTACAACTCTCTATTTCGGTCCTATGCCTTAGGACTCGCAAAAATCACCCCTCTTACCTTCTCTTGATATGCTCCAAAATTTAGCAACTGTTGGAGATTGGGAAGGAGGTGAACATTAACTTCACAGATTATCGTAATAACCTTATTATATCGCAATATACTGAGAGAACATCACTATAATATCATTGTAACATTAAGAAACAAATCATATTTAAAATAGCTACTAGAAAAATTAAATGTGGATTAAATTCAAGTAAAACCTCCCAAAATATTGTGTTTAAGAAAAGAAACAAGAAGGCGCAATATATACTACAGCGAGTCAATGCAACATGACAAAGAATCTCCTAGGCAAAAAGGTGTAAGAAAATGGAACTTCAACACAAATTTCCATCACATAAATACAAAAGGTATCCAATATGTTGAAATGTACCTAATACCATCGCATGCACAATGCACCCATCTCTCACAAACATCACAGCAGACCATGGGTATCATTTCAGAATCTCTATAAACCTACAGAAGTGAGCACAAAAATGTTGCAGTTAATCTTTATCTATCATGTTAGATGGTTCAAGATTCTTATGCATCAGCATAAAAAATAAGCTACAAAGGAGAAACATAAAGGGCATAAAGAAATAAAAATAAAAAAGAAAGAAATATTTCCATCTGATATTAATGCTTCATAAAAATTTATACTGAAATTAATTAAAAATGTGCAACATTCTAGAGTTATATAGATAAAAGGATTGGAAAGAACACTTTGACAAAATGAGATCATGCCCTAAGAACCAACATTTTACTCCAATTGGTGGTGTGTTATATTGGACATTTGATGAACCATAACATTGAAGGGTGAAGGGATAAAGTCTTGGTTTGGCATAGGAAAGAGGTCTAGCATGGAAAAGATCAAGGAGATTGTCTGTGAGATGAGTCTGAAAGGTCCTTATGGCACGATTATCTCCGAGACTCTTCAAGAGTCTACAGAGGACTATAGTAAGAGCACCTTGTGGGGAGCAAAAAAATTTATCCCACAGGATAAAGTGGAAAAGATCCTTGAATAACAGACTACTGATGAATTCAAAAACTACCCTACCATATCAAATAACTCGGTACATAAAGACAAGGAAGGGGTCCAGATAAGGGGATTAACATGACAGATTGCAAGAAGCATGCCTTAGAACGAGGACCGAAACCCCCACAACAAAAAGAAAAAGGAAAAAGCATGCAAAAAAAAAAAAGAGGAACCTAACAATTCAAAACATGTCTAAATCCATGCAACATCTGCAGTCCATTCTCTAAGGTTAGGTAATACAATGTATCCTATCCTAAGATTAGTTAGTTTAGAAGGGCTATCATCATATTCTCTTCCTTCACACTGTAGTGCTTTACCGTACCAACAATGCTAAGAATGATTATTGCACTTAGGGTATTGCATGCTAAGAATGTATAAATGTAATTAGGTTTTTGTTATTAATAACAGGATTGTGGAATATTCCATTTTGAAGGGTTAAATCAGTAAAACTGCACCTTATCAGCCTCTTCCTTTCAAAACAACTATTGACTCCTTGAATTTCCTCTCAAAAGGGATTCAGGTGAGGTAACGAGTTGTCTCAATATCAATCTTCTGTCCTAAGCAAATTTTGCAGCAAACAGCTACACAATTATCAGTAATGGAGTTCAGCCTTCTAGGCTTGATTCATGAACCAATCACTAAGCATGTTCAACATTCATACGAATAGCACACTACATCCTTTTCTTAATGCTTCATCATTCTTCAATACCCTACTCAAGGTTTTAAATCCCGTGGGACAGGGCAGTCCCAATTTTCCCACAGAATGGAATGCACTTCCTTCCCACCCCATCCCGATACTTGGGACACCAAGATGTACTGATCGGGATGCTGGGGCAATGGCGGGATAGTTCTATCCAGGGATATGGGATGGTACCCTAAACTGGTGTCCCATGGTATGCCCCATTGAGACTTGAATCCTTGCCCTTGCTAATTAGATCTTATCTCCTATTTCGGGATAGAGAGGTTCAAGCTTCGCGATCTTTATCACTTTTGTTTGTTGTACATGTTGTTAAGTTTCATGAATTTTTTTATTATTGAACCAATTAACCCAGTCACTGAGCTGCTATTTCTCATTTACCCTTACCATTTGAAATTCAGCATCTCCAGACTCGGAGATAAATCATGGAGGACATGAATAAGAAGCATTATATTTTCTTGATCCTAGTAGTGATTCTCCCTTTTAGCTTTATCAAGTCATAAGGAATCCATAGTTTGATGGCATGGTCACCAAACACATTCATCCTTCCGTTTTTCAGGTCATGGATCTTGTAATGGTCTACAAATGTCAGGTGCCTCATCCAGTATGCCTATTTGCTAAGCATCATCAAACAGCATTTCCTCCACAAACAAATAAATGTGGTAGGAACCATTTATTTAGTATATAGTGGTGTCTGAAATTCCAAAGTATTATCTTTGAAAGAATTCCGATATTTTAGAACATTCATTCATAATTATTTCATATGACATGGCATTATCCTATGAAACAGAAAGATAAAGTGAATTTGGTGTTCAATATTTTCCACCAAGAAGTTTTAGAATAAATAATAAAACTCTTCTAACTGATAATGGTGGAGAATACATGTCTAACGAATCTCATCTTATCTAAAAGACCAAGCTTTTTTTTTTTTTGCAAACCTCTCGTTTTCCACCCTCAATAGAATAGAGTTATATAAAAATGGAAAAGTCAACATCTTTTGGAGGTCCTGTGTGCTCCTTCATTTGGAAGAAAAATTACAGAATATTTATGTTGTACTGTGTTGACTGCTTATTTCCTTGATAAAGTTCCTTCAGATTGTTAGGTAAAAAGTGTCTCATTTAAGCATTTATGTCCACAAGATCTCATTTTTCTTAAGTATCTAGGGTCTTTCATTGTTTCTGTTTGTGCATAATCTAAGTCCTAGACACAAATAACATATCATGTCGCTCTAATGTATTTTCTTATGACATTCTCATCCTTGAATGGGATGATGTAATCACCCAATCTCTAATGGTATGCCTCTCTGGATGTTATCTTGATGAAGATATGTTGCACTAATTTAAAGAGAGTTTCTTCATTGAGGATGTAATTCATCCTCGAAACAATGAAGTCACCTGGTTCCCTTATGTTCTTCCTTTACCTGCTGACAAGCCTCTAGACATGAATCCCATCAAGAAATCTCCTTAAACAATTGTAGAAATCGGAAGAAAGAAGAAAAATGCATCCCGAAGAGATCATCCTAAGCAATCAACTTACTCACCTAGAGACCCTTTTGCAGGTATGGTCACTATATCCATCCCTATTATTAATGATGAGTTGCAAGTTGCTCTTTGAAATCAAAAGAGAATATGTGATTCTCAAACTATTAGCCACTTGGTATCATGTGGATCTTCTTGTCCTACTTTTAAGCCTTGTGCTCTTGCAATTTCTTCTATGCCCAATCCAAGGACTTTTAAAGAAGCTTTTTCTAATCTTAACTAGAAAATGGGTATGATGCATGAGATAGAAACACTTCATAGAAGCTTGGGAATTGGTGCCTACCTGAAGAGAACATGCCATCAGATGTCACTTAAACCATCAGATATAAACTAGATGGCTCAATTGAGAGCTACACAAAACATGCCTAGTAGCTAAGGATTATACCCAAACCTATCAACTGAATAATTTTGATAGGACTGTTTAGAGACATCCCCCATGGTAGAAAACCTCAATCCAATTATAATGGCAACCTCATTTGCAATTCATCTTGGGTAGTCATTGTTTCAATTCTGACAGACTGATACCAAATATAAGCAACTCCCTTTGATCTTGTTCCAGCAAAATAAAATAAAATAATCCTTCCCTCATGCAGCTAATAACATGAAATGAATTGATCACATCTAATAACCTAATCAAGAAAGATTTCGGGACTTGAACCTCCATAGAAGTCAACTTCAAGTTGACTCCCCTTTTCAGCAACCAAAGAGGGATCATACACATGAGGGACTGTGAACATGATGAGTTGACATCACAGGAAGATTAGGAGCATATAAGCCTCTTTCACCCTGAGCAGATGCCCACTGTCCTCTAAATTGAATCCACCAGTCTGCTGTCCTGAAAATTCAGACACTATATTTTTCTGTCCACCGAACCGTAGATAAGTCCCTTGCTGTCCCATCTTCCTCGGAGGATTATGCTAAACTAAATCACCCAAATTAGGTATAGGATTCAGCATATGGCCCAGACAAGGAACCCATTATCCAATGTCTTCTAAAACTGGAGGACGAGATGAGCTTAGATGACTACCTTGGAGAATGTCTAGTGGAACTTTAGGGTTTTCTGATGTGTCACCTTGAATTAATGGTTGCCTCCTAATTAACTTCACTATGGATGCAAGCTTCTCCATTAAATCATCCACCACCTTTTTAAATCGACCAAACTTAAAGTGATGATCTTTTAACTTCTCTAGAACCTTGACCTCAAAGCACACATCCATTGATAAAATACCTGATTCTCAATTGCATAAACAAGGCCACTCACCAGACTGGATGACCCTACTGCCAAATGGATGAGTAAACCAGCAGAAATCAGGTCATGATCTAGATCTAATTTTCTGTGCATCTTGAAGTCTTCTTTCTGCTGTAAAGGGTGAGGGAAAGGAAATGAATTAGAGAAAAGTAGTGGAAGAAGAAAGGGAAGCATCCAACCTGTTTATTTCTCAAAAATAGATCTCTTGCACCGACTTCTATCCCCTAAAAAAAAATATAACTCCTTATATTCTGATTTAATTGGCGATCTTTCCTGTTCCCAATTGGACCTGATAAAAGGGAAAAAAATAAAGAAACCATAAGTTGGTTGGCTACCTGGCTGATAGAGTCTATTAAGAGACTTAGCTGGATTTTTTTCCTACACAAACTAGGTCCTACTAATTTGAGAAACAAATCCCAAGCCCCAACCAAGAATAATGGCATAAATGCTTGGTTAGGCACTTATTTAACCCAAGTTGACTTCTATAAGAATTCCTATATAAAAGATAAACTAAAGACTCCAATGATGCCTCCACTGATGCCGAAACCAGCCCATACAAATCTCCCAACACTCCTAGCAAGGCCAAACACCATCAAAGCATAACAACATAAACATACATACATACATAAGAATTCCTACATAAAAGATAAACTAAAGACGGCACTGATGCCGAAACCAGCCCATACAAATCTCCTAACACTCCTAGCAAGGTCAAACACCATCAAAGCGCAACAACATAAACATACATGCATGCATACATACATTTATATACTCCTTTTTGGTCCTTCGGTTGCATCTAGGGCTGCAAGTGGATTGCATTGACTTGCTCCTGATCTGGAAACCAGTCTGAAATTAATGGGGCCCAACCAAATTGAGGTTATTTGGATTAGGCTCCGATTTGAAAACATGACGTTTTTCAGATGTGGTTGAATTTGGATCCTTGAGCTCCAAATCCGAAAATGAACTGATCCAAACCAATGCAAAAAAACAGTATATTAAATAGTTCAAAAAGGCCTCCTCCAATATAAGAGATTAGTCTTCTTCTCATGATATAATTTCTCAATAAGTTATGCTGTTGATCATAATCATGTGTAATTATCAATTAAATTCAACATAGATTCTAGAATATGTTTTGATAAAGTTTACATGTTTCTTATTATTATTTTATTGCACAATATATTTAAAGTAATCAATTTATATATACTTATTATAACTTGTGGTTGGATTATTTTTGAACCAATTTGACCCAAAAAAACTGATGGACTGATAAAATAATATTAAATCCGATCTGATCCAACTCAAAGGGAAGTGGATTAGGTTTGCCTTCAAATTTTCACCCAATTCAACTGTGGATTGGGTTCAAATTGTGCCCTAAAAGGTGCTGAACTGCTGATAATTCAAATCATATGCTGTATCCATATCCTATTCATGTTGGGTACTTCTCGAGTATGTGTGTAGCACTAGTTAGGTATCCTATTTATCGAAAATCAGAAAATACTCAATACTTCCCCAATACACTTTAGATACTTTTTCGATACCTCCAAAAATGAGGGGGAGGATCAATTTTGTAGTATATTGATATTAACATTAAGAAACAAAGTATGGATTACAATAACATGGAATAATAACTAACAGTGAACCTGTAAAAGTTAATGCTGCCATATGAAGTATGGGCTTTTTTTTTTTTTGTTTGATAGCCTGCTATGCTTTATGAATGCTTTATTTATGTATACATACATACATAGTATACATACACACATACAGATATATATGTGTGTGTGTGTGTGTGTATTTCTTGATATATTCTAGATATATAGTATCCTACTTTTTCAAGATTTTCCATATTGTCATATGCTTATTGTGTCACATCTCTATCTCGTATCTGATCATAGGTTGTGTACATTCCAGATCCAGCCTGACCCACTTGCAGCCTTAGTTGCATCAGATTTGCATTAAAAGTTTTAAGTAGATCCAACCCTAGAATTACCTCCATCTGACAGCTTGAAGAATTCCATTTATGAATTGAAGCAATCTCGTACTTGGTTTATAAGTTCGATCATGCTCTTTTTTCACTTTGCTTACCAATAAGATGAAACTGGTTGCTTGCTATATATTAAGAACATGCACTGTGGTACGATTAGTATTATTCTTTACATTGATGATCTTCTTCTCCCAAGAGATGATCTAGTGGAGATAGATGTTTTGAAACAATTCATGCATAAGAAATTTGAGATCAAATATTTGGGATAGCTTCTCTACTTTTTACTAATTGAGTAGCCCATTCAGGAAAACTAGTGGTTCATACAAAATAAAAAAAGAAAAAAAAAATGACCAAGATGTTATTAAGGACAAAGTGCTTCTTTGTTGTGCAAACTCAAAGGTACCCTACAAAGCACAGCTTAAAGTAATACGCTGATCAAGAAGCACACCTAACTGATCCAGAAATTCATTGATGGCTGGTTGGATGGTTGATGCACTTGACTATTATAATATTATAAGACCTGATATTACTCAGAATGTAGGTGTGGTTAGTCAGTTTTATGCATAATCTTGACACTCCTCTTCTGGATCTGTGTACTGGATTTTGTGACATGTTAAAGGGACACAGCCTAGGGAGTTTGTATAGAACATAGGGAACCTCGATAACTTGAGAATATATAGATGCTGATTGAACTAGTTCTCCCTCTGATAGAAGATTTGCCTCATGGATATTGTGTTTCATTTCTTTCTTCCAAAGGGTGTCAGGGAAGAGTTGGTCAATGGGAAAAGTGAAAAGAAAAAATGTGGTTGAAAGATCTAGTGCAGACACAAAGCCCATTCCAATTCTAGGGGGAATGGGAATGCCCCAATCCCCCAAAATCCAATCCTTACGCTTCCCTAGTATTCCAAGCCCATTCCAATTCCAATTCTAATTCTGATCACGAACTAAACACATTGGAGGATATGGCCATTCTGATTCCCATTCCAGTCCATTCCAATTCTGATTCCAACTCCGGTCACAAACCAAACATGCCTTAAGTTTTGTGACAAGGTATATCTAAAGGGGAAAAAATGATAGTAGAAAGGTTGAATGTACTCAAGCGGGAGGCGGAATGGTATACTTGTAAAAGTTCCTCCATGATAACATTATGAAAACTTCGGGTGCATGTTAACTCTCTCTGAATGTTAAAGGGAGATTACCACGCAGCACCCATGTACCTTGACTTAGCTAAGGCACAGCCTCTCATTACTCTCTTAGATTGTGAGGTGCCTAGGGTGTCAATCTCCATGATGGACTTAATCTACAGCATTATTTTGAGGGAAGGGACATAACTACCAGATCTCTGAGATAAGTTCTTGCTAAACAAAACTTTCTACTCAAGATGCTATACTACCTCAAATTCTTGCTTCCACACCAACACTCACCTCACAATGCTTGCATCCAACTCTTTAGAAAAGCAACTTACCTTGATACCGTACTCAAGAAAAACCAACCTTAGCCCAAGTCACGGTTCATATTATTTTGTCATGTTTCGACTTCATATATACAATCTTTTGCCTCTTCAAATTCAAACAAAACAAATCTTCAAACAATTAAACAGCTAATGAATTAAGTGGTTATTATACGATCCTTAATATTATTTTGTATGAAAATGCCTTGGCAATCATGGCTTCTTCACTTTCCCAATCCTGTTATGACTATGCCACAAGGTGGAATAACATTGTTCAAAAATTGAATGTGTCCATGCTCAATCAAAATACTGACCTATGGTTGGTTCCAACCAAAGGCTGGCCCAATTACAATTTATCGGTTCATATATAATATTCTTCAATAACATACAACCATCTTTTCAAGACAAAAAAAAGAAATCTTGGACAAATGCAAACCTTTAAGCAAACTGGACAATAGTTTCCTTTCACAAATAATCTTCCACAAGCATCACAGCAGGTATACCCTAAAAACCACCTGCAAACCAATACCGTATCATGTCTATTATGAAATATGACATTCCAAAAATATATAGATTTTGTGTCACTGAGGTCTGGAATGGTAGAACTGAAGAAATCTACAATACTATGATCCCAGAACTCAACACAGCACAAAATGTCGATTTTATATGAAAGGATTACAAGACAGTGACATCCAGTACCTTGTGCTAAGACCACTTCCAGGGACAGTGGATCCACAGCTGTGACACCTTGTATGTTTTGGACACAAGTATGGTCCATGACTAACATTCTGCAAAGTAAATTGCCTAGTTGATATCTTAAATAGGCCTATATTGGATGAATACTAACAAGAATGCATACCTTATGTGGAGGCTGCTGACAATAGCAATGGTAAGCACCATCACACCTTTTACAAAACATTAACTTATTGGGATCACCTGTTCTTCGGCAAACCTGATTTGAGCAAAACAGCTACTTACAGTTAAGGTCACTGAACCCAGATCACACAATGGTGGATATACAACAAAGCCAAGCAAATTGATAGAAACCACAGATATAAGCATGTTCGACATGCAGCACAGTTAGTTATCCTAAGCAATGGGCAAACAACACTATAAGAATCCTAACAAGTAGGATGTTTAACAGGGTGCCAAATGGAACATTTCTTGCCATTGGGCTGTATTTTATTTTCCAAACACATGTCAGCTTTTTTTTTCTTTTTCTGAAGAACTAGCACTGGTGGAAGCCATGATCAGGGTGAGGACAGGACAAAATGCAGGTCACCAGCGTCCAGCATCCAATAACTTTACCAACTTAGCCTGTTGGCACCCTCAAATGCACAGCATTCATTATGCAAAATGATTGCAACAAGGAAAAATCTAGCATTGTACAACTTAATGGAGCTACAACTATAACTCAATAAAGGGAATAGACATAAAAATCAATTGAAGCTTGGATTAACTCCTAGACTACAAGATTAACATGCAGTTTCGGGTTGGTAGTAGAGAATGCAAAGCTAATCAATTGACCACTTCACAGTACTCTAAACCATCTTAAGGATCTTGCAAAAGATGGTTTTCAACACCTCGCAAGAGACATATTCCAAAATTCACCAAATTTTCAAAGTTAAATATGCTACTAAACTTTCCTCAAGGACCTACACTAAATTTCACAACAATCACCGCTTTTTCTTTTGACCTTGGATGCAATCCTAGACAAGCAGTAAAAACAAAAAAGAAAAAAAGTGGTGGGAATGTAATATGAGACTAAGGCCCATCGGTTATGAACACAGATGCAAAAAGAAGAAACATAGACAACCCAAACCCCACAGAAATTTTCAACTAATCACCCTAAATACAAATGTTTGATCTAGTTTTGACTGCTTCTCTACATGCCTCTCAATAAATAACTCTAAAAGAACATTATGAAAGTAGACTTAGAAGCAACAAGTGCAGCAACAAAAATGTAGAACTTCATACAAAATTCACTTTGAAAATTACCTCCAGCAGTAATCTTGTTAAACCAAATAAAGAATCTCGTGAAAACAAAAAAGTCATTTTTCAAATTCAATATTTGATGGTTTGGGATTTTGCAAGTAATAAAGTCAAGGTTCTAAGGTAAGTTTTTACTTTTTCTTCTGCCAGTATGATTACCAACTTTGAGCATCTAAAGCTCCCATATCATATCAAAATAGTTTCTCGAGCTTTCAAATTTACTAAACCAAATATTGTGCAGGTGATTATAGGTTCAAAGTATCACATAATGAGAATGAGAGGGGTATTTAAAGGTAGAAAGTGGAGAACGAGAGGACAAGGGATCAAAGAAGGAGAAAGGCAGAGAATACAGGTAGAGAGTGAAATACAAAATAAAAAAGATTAGAAAATGAAGATGGGGTTGGTTAAATCATGTGCGCTAGAGAAAAAGATAGAGAGGAGAGTACCAACCAAACTCATATTACGATTCCTAGTCTTCCATCATGGCCCATAACAAATATTTAAAGACTAAAATTTTTCTATAAAAAAAAAAAAGCCACCTGACTCTTGAACTACAACTTTATTGACTTTTAATGACCAGAATTTTCTAATTAGTAAACACTTAAATCTTAGACTTTGTACACAAAATAGCATTTGTGATTATGTTATATCAAAAAGTTTTCCATGTTAGAAAGGAAAGACATGTTATATCAAAAGGTTTCCCCCAAAAGTTTATTTGCTCATTTTTGTAAGAACAAGCAACCAAATCACCTTTGCAGTCCAATTAGCATGATCACTTTCTAAACCTACAAAACTGGCTCCATTTCCTTCAATTATACACTACAATAAAGGTTTTGCATGATTAGCACTTCAGACACCACCCAGCCATTAGACTGAGGAGGAATACACCTTCCAACTCTTTATGGCTTAAAAGAAAAAGGGTTCCCAACTTAAACATGTCAAATTTGGTTTCATTAACCATCGATTTGGTTGCATGCAGTTGTGAGTAGTGTTACTAGCAAATTTAGTGAATGATGATTGCTAGGCAAAATGATTTCCAACCATGGGTATGTGACACTATAGGACATGACTTTAGAGAGGTAAGGAAATCAAACATAATGTAAAAATGGTCAAACATAGTCAGACTTATGACTTCATATCAACATGGTAAGCTTGGGCAAACAATGTAGAACAAAGCTTCATTTGGCCATCTGAGGGGTTTCAAAGTGACTACAGATCATTTGGCCAGTGTCGCTTTCCAAAACATGGTGCAAGAAAGTAGATGGGTAATAAGCTACTCATACACAAAAAAACCTTGGCAAACCATTTGCATGATAAGCAGATTCCAAATCAACTTCCATGCAATCAAATCCTTGCTAAAACCAGACACACTAGGCAGTGATCTAACCATTCAACAAACACGAGTTTGTAATTACATGATCAATGGGCCTAGATACATATCTCATATTCTGACATGTAGGAATAAGCTGGGTCCAGATCCTTAACATATTGGTAAGATGTGCTCTCTAAGATAACCATAAGTAAATATGAAAATCCAGTTTCAATCTGTGGGTGTGTGTGTGTGTGTATGTGTATATATATGTATATATATATATATATGAATATATGTGTTTATATGGGTACATATATGTGCATATATGTGTACATATATGTGCATATATGTGTACATATATGTGCATATATGTGTACATATAAGTGTATATTCACATATGTGTATGGATGTGTACATATGTGCATAGATGTGCATATATATGCGTATATATATGTGCATAGATGTGTATATATACATGTGTATATCTATGTGCATATATATCTATATATATGTGTGTGTATATATGTATCTATATATGTGTGTATATATATGTGCATATCTATATATATGTGTATATATATGTGCATATATATCTATATATATGAATGTGTACGTACATATCTGCTTAAGACTCATTTCAAAGTGATGTCTACCAAATATAATTATGTAAAAAGGTTGGAACAATGCATAAATGTATCACTGTATACAATTTTGTTCTGAAGGACATCTTGGTGTTCCTTAATCTGTGCAGGAAGAATACTAACCTCACAAATGCGGCAAGAGGGGCAAGCCCATGAATTCCAATGAAAAAGATCTGCAAAGAGAATATGTTTAGCGATGGAAGTATCAAAACAAATTGCCAAGTTTGAAGTCTTGAACCAGAAACCTCTATGTTCAGCCCAACATTTCAAGCAGCTCCTATGGTACTTCTTGCTGCAGATTTTGCATGAGAGCATCTTTGTAGCTTTTATGCTGCCTTCATTTTCTCCCGAAAAGCATATTCTGCACGTAACCTTGACAGTGGAAAAGTTTTGATCTTCTATAGCAAGATGGCTAGCTCCCTCTCCTGGTGCCTTCTGAGAGAGAAAAGAAGCATATTCATATACTTCTTCTAAATGAAGATATATCTCTTTTTATTTTTGGTTTGTTACACAATATTTCTTAACAATAAAAGATTGAGGGGAAAAGGCAAAAGTATAAAATGCATAACCAACAGAATTTTAGTAAGCTTAACATTTCACCAAACTGTCAAGAAAAACTAAACACCATGGACATCCAAGTGTTTGATGTCACCATTACACAATTCAAGCTACTTGCGAGCAGCTGAGATATCTCCAAGATCAGGAATCTACAACCTTTCCAGAAAGTAAAGCAAGCTTAGCCTTGTAAAAATGGTTGTCAAAGCAAAGAGTTCACCAAAAAACAAAGAGATATAATTGGCAAAGAATAATTCAGCACAATCACCTCACAAAAAGTGGTTGAAATACAAATCAGAGATGGCAAATAAATAAGCACTAGTTAAATTAAGAATTGCATGAGCATGAATCTGAGATATGTCCATGAAGCAAAAGCAGAATCTTGATTGTAGTGAACACTGGGAGAAAAAAATGCAAGTAACAAAGTGTTGAGACAGGTTCCCTTATTCAAAGGCATGCCAACAGCCATCATTTTAGGACTAGCTGCAAAAGGAACAGAACATTATAAATAGGGAGTTTACTTATAAGAAAATCATCAGTATGTTTCTTGTTTAGGTTTTCTGATTGCTTGCTCTTGTATACATGGAGATGCCTATACCATTCCAATAGCATAACTAAACATATTATGATAGCTAATGATGAGTCACTCAAGCAGATAATTCAAACCACTCATCATGATTTGCATGGTCCTAAATGCATAAAAATCAAAATTATAACAGTTTGGGCAACTATAGCCTATGTATCAAAGTCAGAACTAACAAAAAGTTTATAAACAACAAGGCAAAGGGGCTTTCCTGAACATGAAAAATATCCACCATTAACCAATGTGAGCACTAAGTATTCTACAATGTTCATATGACAATAAAGGATAGATTACAGATCCAATTAGCCCACCATGCACTTTCACATAAAAATATGAGAAAGCTAGTTATTTATTGGCAAAGGACAAACAATGTTGTGACAGAGCCCGCCTAGGCACCTAGGCGCCTAGCTAGGCCTAGATTCCCAGGGCAACCAAGACAGCTCAAAACATGGGCACACACCCAGTGTTATGGGTGCCTCCCTAGGCTGCTTAGTTATGCTAGGAAGCCACCTAGCCTAGCTTGCGGGACTCCAAATCAAACCATACACTAGTCTGTCTAACTCAGATTGGGTTACAACAAACCACAAAGAGGAAGAAGGAAGATAAAGAGGCAATTAGGTTCAATGCCCCTGCCATCCCAAGGGCTCCCATACCTCTCCTCTCCCCAGTCCACTCTCATCCAAAGCTCACACGATATCATACTGTGGGCTGCAACAAGCTAGCAGCATGATCCATACAGCAGCAAGCACTTCCTTGCTCTCCCCTCTCCCTCTCTAATGCAAGAGCATCCACAAAGTTTGTTTAATTAGCTACTTTTAATTTGTTCTTTTGTTACTTTATTTTAGTGTCCGGTCAGTAGTTATGTCTCTAATTGTATAAGTAGTCATGTGACTAGTGTGTGACTTTTAATGAGTTTGGATGTCTAAGATTAGATGGGGTTATTTGTCATCAAGGGTTGAGATTAGAGAGCTACTATAACCTAGTATAAATAGTCTTCTAGACTCTAATTAAGCAACAGCTATTCTTGTTTCAGATGTCAGTGGTTTACAAACCCTCAAATCCATTATTCTTGTTCCTATTTCAATATTGCTGAATTTTAGTCCCTGTTTTGCTGTCTACTGACTGTCTTTACTTCAAGCGCTACACCAAGTGATATTAGAGCCAAATTATACTAAGGTTGCATTAGTATTTTGTTTACAAGCCATGGCTGAAGGTGCTTGAGACCGTAGAAGAGGAAATCAAATCCAACAAATTGAATTAGCTGAGATGTGACACATGATTGAAGATTTATCATGGGTTAAACAAGCTTTACAGTGGCAGGAACATGTGGGAGCCCATATGGAGAATCCAGAAGACAACCATGATCCCTTAGACATGCTGGAAGGTGGTCTTGAGGATGAAACTGATGATGAAAAAATGAAAACCACTTTCTTGATGCCAGACCAACAAGTCATCCAGTACGAGGTAGACTAGGAGAGCAGTTAGTACATGCCCTTGGCTTAGGTAGTTGCAGAATCAAGATAGAACTTGCTGATTTTCTGGGAAACTTGTGTGTAGAAGATTATACAGATTGGGAAACTAACCTGGAGAATTATTCTGAATGGAAACCAATGCAAAAAATAGGCCAGTGCTGTTTGTGAAGCTTAAATTGAAGGGCACTGCACTTCAACGGTGGAAGAGAGTTGAAAAGTAGCATACAAGACAAGCCAAAAATCTGCAATTGGGAACACATGAAAGCGAAGATGATGAAGTAATTTTTGCTGGCTGACTATGCAATGGAATTGTATCAGAAGTTTCATTTGCTAAAACAAAATAGTATGCCAATAAGGGAACATACTTCAGAGTTCAATAACCTTTCTATTAGGGGGTTGTTAAATAAGACTAATAGGCAAATAACTTCCAATTACCCTGATGGTTTGAATTAATCTGTTGGAGATTAATGGGAGTGGTACATTTATTTAATCTTGAAGATGCTCGACCATATGCTTTAATGGCTGAAAAATGAATCTTGCATTACGGTGCAAGAAGACCAATGCATGGTAGGACTGATGGCAGCTTACAAAGTAGCATTAGTGCTATTCAGGGCTCTCGGAATAATCAAAAAGCCCAGCAGAGTGGTCCAGGACTTGTCATATCTCACAACCAACAAAGCATGTTGGGAGACCATAGCAAATATTGATAAGAGTGATAAGAAGGAAGAATGTAGTGCGATATGAAGCACAAACAAAACAATTCTGGTCCTCGTGTTTTTAAAGAGGGCAGTGGATCAGAAATTCAGTGTTTCACTTATGGTGAAAGGGAACGCAACTCTTATACTTGTTTACAACAGAGGGTAAACCTAGCTGAGTTTGAAGAAGTTGAGGAGGCTCTAGAACCTTTTTATGATGAATATGTTGACAAGAATAAAGAAGTTCATGTTTATCCAGTTCAAAGGGAGTCTCTGGTGATTTGAAGACTGATCATAACAACGATCAAAGAAGGGGAAGATTAGCGGTGGTGTAGCATTCTCCAAACACATGTTTTTTGTGGTGGCAAGATGTACAATTTAATTATCAATAGGAGAAGCATGGAGAATGTTATTTCAAAAGATGCAGTGGAAAAGCTGAAGTTGCCTATGGAGAAGCATCCTTCCCTACAAAATCAGGTGGCTTAAAAAGGGAAATGAGATACCAGTTATATCCCAATGCTTGGTCAAATTTACTATGGGTGGTGATCTGGATGATGAAGCTTTGTGTGATATTGTGCCAAGGAATGCTGGTCATATTCTTTTGGGCAGACCAATGTTATATGATCATGATATGTATCACCTTACTAAGCCTAATACTTATTCATTTTATAGATATAATAAGAAGTATACCTTGCATCCTCTTAAGGAAGAAGTTAACAAAGAAGCTCTAGTTATTCTACAGGCAGCAAGGTTAATGGATTTTTATCAGTTAAAAATTTGAAGCTAAGAGAGAGAAATAGGAATTATGTATACTTTGGTTGGCAAACTGGTAAAAGGTGACCGGATTGGAGAACCACATGAACATCCCATTGAAATTCAGCAATTGTTAACAGAGTTTGAGGAGCTGATTTGTGATGATTTTCAATGAGGTTTACCATGAATTAGGAGCATTTAACATGCCATTATTTGGTTCCAAAAGCATCTTGACCAAATCTACCAGCTTATCGAATGTTTCCTATGCAATAAGCTAAAATGCAAAGATAGGTTGACAAGTTGCTTGCCAAAAGTTCAGTGCATGAAAGCAAAAACCCATGTACCTATCCAAACCTTACTCGCTAATAAAAAGGATGATTCTTCAAGGATATATGTGAACGATCGTGCTATTGACAAAATCACCATCAAATATTGATTTCCCATTCCTCATCTAGAAGACATGCTCAATCAATTGGCTGGATCAAGAGTATTTTCTAAAATTAATTTGAAAAATGGCTATCACAACATCAGATTGAGGAGCAGTAATGAATAGAAGACTACATTCAAAACACCAGATGGGCTCTATAAGTGGCTAGTGATGCCGTTCGGCCTTTCTAATGGACCAAGTATATTTATGAGGGCTATGACTGTGGCAATAAAGCCTTGAAATCATTTGTCATTGTTATTTTGATGACATTGTAATTTATAGTCAAACCAAAGAGGAGCATTTGATTCAGTTGCACCAAGCTTTAGAGGTACAGCGTAGGGAGAAGCTTTTTATAAACTTGAAGAAATGCTCTTTCTTGTGCAATGAAGTTGTGTTTCTAGGATCTATTATATTAGCAGTTGGATCGAAATCAGACCCTAGAAAAGTTTGCACCATTAAAGAGTGGCCAACTCCTCAATCAATCAAAGAAATTCGAAGTTTTTGAGGAAAAGCCACATTTTATAGAAAGTTCATAAGGAATTTCAGCTTCATTCAAGTCATATAACTGAATTCTTGAAGCAAAACAGTTTTGAGTGGTCAAATTCTTCACAAAGAGCCTTGAACAGATTAAAACTTTGATGATAGAAGCACCCAGTTCCTGCTAATAGCCAGATTTTGAGAAGTCGTCTGTTGTCAAGTGTGATGCATCACATCTGGGAATTAGGGCTGTTCTTAGCCAAGATGGAAGACTGGTGGAAATTTTTAACAAGAAGTTATCTAATTCTAAACAGCAATATTTCACCTTTGACTTGGAGTTTTATGCTTTGGTCTGGGCTATTACATTGTTCCATGATGTTTCATATTTATACAGATGAAGCAGTGCCACTAACTTGTCCTCCAATTATCAATGCAGACAAACTCTGTTGCTTGTTCCAGCTATTTGCTTCTGTCTATGACATATCAAATTCTGCATGGTATCCACAACTCAAGATGTATTTTAGCCTCCGTTCCACACCTAAAGGAAATTGAAGTTCATACTTCACAAAGCATTGATGTTACCAAGTGTATGACATTCTTATTTCAAGTCAAATTGGAAAGTAGACTTATGGCACAATGCACAAGAACTTTTTCCATACAAAGTTTTTTAATTCATGCACTTAATGCCAGATATCGCTAGAGTTATGGAAATACAGAAAAGGATATATCAAGAGCTTTTTAACTAAACATACAACAATTTGAACAATTTGAGGTATCCCAAACAGAATGTGACAGGGGATCCCATTGAGCAGATAATGTATATGGACCCAAATGTTGCTAAAGTCATCTTCTATAACTCTGGACCCAGCATGAGGTCAAAAATGCATTGCCTGAGGTTGGTATGCTTGAGGGGAAATGATAATGTACCAGTAGTGGCATCTAAAATTTAACTAACAAGCTTTAGACCCTCTAAATAAGCTCAATGTATTGAGATAGGATCCATCAAAATTCAGAAATGTTTGACAAGCGACCATGAGCATGACATGTACCCTGCATGAGTTGATATCAGGTACCAATCCAGAATTTACATCCACACAAAGAAGCTTTATTTTGATCTAGTTTACAAAACAAAGGGTTGAAAGTCGATATAAAGCAGGTGGTGTATTGGTACAACGTTAGTGCAGAAACATTTCAATTCAAGCAAGGGTCGTTCAAAGTAGTGGATCATAAATAATATGTCCAAAATACTGTCATATTCTGCAATCGCATTCCCACACATGCTCCTGCTGACATTAGTATGAAGCTGTGCTTACCAGAACAAGAGAATATAGATAACAGACAGTTGTCATCAGCATGCTTAAGTAAATTCTGCATGAATCATAAGAAAGAATTTTATACAATTGGACTTGAAGATCTGCTTCAGTAAAGTTTGTTTTTTTAAATACAATTGGATTTGAAGATCCCCTTTAGTAAATTATGTTTCTCAAACCCGAACTCCAGGTAGCAAGATAATATACTTGAGAAATAACCTTGGTTTCTCAAACCAGAACACCAGGTAACAAGATCACGAAGTATGACCAAACCAATAGCTGATCCAAATGATAAAAATAGCTAAAAATCCTTTTTTTTTTAGAAGCAACAACAAGAGCGTGAAAACCCTAACAGAAATCAAACCAAGAGGTAGAAGAGAGATAACCGCACTCACCGCAGCACCCCCAGCCTCCAATCTCCGGACATAATCCTCGGCCGCCAGCGATGCGACCACCGCCTGCCGCTGCATCGCCGCGCGGTGGGCCTCCCCCCGGTCGCCGCCTCCCCCACCCTCCGCCCCCGGCGGCGGGGCCAGCTGTTGCACCACCCGGGGGACCAGCACCCGGACGGTGGCCACGGCGGAGCCCCCATCCGCCCTCACCGTCCACGGATCCTGCAGGAACTCCTCAAGCGCCTCGACCTCCTCAGAGAACTCCGCTCTCGCCTTCTCGCTCCGCAGCTCCGCCGGGAATCCGAGATCGCAGTAGCAAATCCTACGGCTGCCAACCAAAAAGAGCGAGAAGGAGAGTGAGATAGGAACTGAGACGCGAGAGAGCGAGAGAGAGAGAAGGAGAAGACCAAGTAACGGGGCAAGCGACGTGAAAAGCCATCAGATCTGGGGAGAGGGAGGGGTTTTTCTGGCGGGGGATGTTGCTTCCGTGATCGATTTGAAAAAAAATTGGGGAGGAATTAGAAGGAAAATAAAATAATTAATAATAATAATAATGATAATAATAAGTGAGGGAAATAAGGTAGGGATTATTCTGAAACAGAGCGGAAGCCTAAGAGAGGAGGGAGGGATCGGTAGCGAGATGGGTTACATGAAAAAAAAAATTTTGGGTCGGCGTATGCGACTGCATATATATCATGCCGTGCGCTAGGAAATCTTGTGGTCGAGAAGGTTCATCTCGACGGACCGTTGAAGCGACTGGGGTCAATTGGATGGCAAAGATTACAGGAGTACCAGATCTTCCGTATGAATGGGATGGAGGGACCTGTGTAAAGCGTTAGGTTGTGCTAACTCGTCCTGACCGTCAGGTAGTATTAAGATGAGAATATTGGTGATGTTGCCTTTAACTCAGAGAGAAATATAGGATCAAGAGCACAAGCAATAGAGCTAGGAGATACATGAGAGATCTAAACCAAAAAAAAAATGTCAAGAGGCATCTGATATAAGATGTTCTATCTAAGATTTAGAATGATGTCAGTGACGTAGATTAAGATGATAAAATCATCATATTTAATTGCACCGTAATGATTCTATATAGTAATAATTTTAAATCATCCCTCAATCCAGTGATGAAATATTCATTCTTAAGATTAAAAATCCAAATTCACTCTCAAATATAAGAACAAAAATACTTCACGATCTAGCAAAAAAAAATAATATATCAATATAATGTTAATATATTATATTGATATTATATATATAATATTATATTATATTTGATATTATATATTATATTTATGATATATATTATATTATATTATATTATATTATTAATCATATTATTATTATATTATGATTTAATAATAATTTTAAATTAGAATAAAAATATCTTATTATACTTTATATTTATGTAGTAAAAATATTTAATATATTACTTCTATTTGACTTATTTTTCCAATCAAAATAAATATTTAAATTAATAAATAATATGTTATACATATAAATAAAAATATTAATTCTATAATAATAATTAATATATTTTTATAAAATTAATAATTATAGGAGTAATAAATATATTTTGCTAAATCTTTTGATTATTAATATATTAATAAATATAGTAATATTTTATTTATAATATATTATATATGATTAATAAATATATTTTAATGAAATATATTATAGGTAGTCTCGGTATAGTACAATCAATGATCTTTGATTTCCATATAATACTAAATAGATTACTCATGTATATCTGAGAATCTTTAATCACTAGATCATCTACCAAATATAGTAATCTTAAATTACTGATGATTAAATCACCATAAAATTTAGATCACTGGTGATTTTAGATTACCATAGTGATCCCATTTAGATCACCAAATGCTATCTATTTTTAAAAAAAAATATTTTAAATTATAAAAATAAAAATAATATATAGGATTTATAAAAATATACCTATCTACCAAAACTATCGAGATTGGACTCCATCTTGAGCACCTCCATTTTTTAATATTTTTATTTTTAAAATATAAAAATATAATTTTTTTGATAAATTAGATGTATTATGCACTTCTTGTTTAAGTACATTCATGAGAGTTGGCATATAAAATATTGCCTTGAATGTAGAGATCCATAAAGTGGCTCTGTATGATTGGCTATATAAGTCACAACCGAGTCAACTACACTATTGGCTTATCTATAAACATTTGTCACTTCAAAAGAATGAAGAGCAATGACCATTTGTTAGCAATTTGGTAACAATTGGTGGGAGCCAGCCTTTGGAGGTGATGGAGTCAATAATCATTTAATAGCTGTCAAAGAATCCCCCTCCAAAATGGTGCATGGGGTTCTCAAATTGTTTATAGTATATGTCAAATTTTTTGATGATGCTTATCTAAGATTCGGACTCTACCTCCAAACATAAATAAATCTATGGAGTTTCTGATTACAAAATATTAACCACCATCAAAATTCTAGTTTATCTATATCAAATAATGTTCAATGGCTCGTAAATTGGTTACAAAAACAGGATCCTTATTAACTGGATTAAGTTTGTACCGCATAAGTAATTTGATTTGATATGTCACAAGATTTTTGTGGTTATAAAAGTGGGTTCTATTCTTTTTTATAAGGATTGTATTTATTGACAATAATAGATCATTTTTTTCCTTTATATTAGAACTTTCCCTCATGTTATGTTATGCACAATTATTATTGAAATAGAAAAAGAAAATAGACAAGTTTATAGATTTAAAAATTTGACATCAATTTTTAATCTTTTATAATGCCAAAAATCAAATCAAAAATTATATACATATCATACCTAACTTCCACTCACATTAGAAGATATATCAAAACCATGACAATGCTATTTAAAAAGAAGCTTCTTTTGGTGCTACTGAGTTAGCAGGTTGACATGCATGACAATTATAGCTTTTGAGCTTAATTTTCATCACTTACGCTACTAAAGGTTATGATAAAGTTCTAGTTAGATTGAATATTTGAAAGATTGAAAAAGGAGTTACTAAAAAAATATGACATTATATTTAATTTCAACAATTTATGTATAAATTTATATTTGATATCCCAACTCTTCGAGAATCGCATATGCGTACGATATACAACCTAATAGTTAACTTATAGAATTGTTGCAAGTCAAGTCAACATTTTTTTCTTTAGAATACTAAATATACATAATCTCGTCCAAGCAAATTATATAATAATAGCTAAGCAAATGAAGTATGAACACATAATTAAAGATGTTCAATACAAAATACAAAAATGTAAAAACAAAAATCTCTTCAATTACTAAGTGAATTGAGTCAAGAATGATACAAATGACATGACTATCATCATAGAAAATTATTACACAAATAATCTCATACTGCACGAAGATGGATAATATTTTTATCTTGGTCTCCAAACCACAAAAATATATAATTATTTGATATTTTTATCTTGGTCTCCAAACCACAAAAATATATAATTATTTGATAGTTTTTATGAACTTATACTGAATGTAATATGATTTTGACAAGCCATTATATGTCATTTATTTTATTTATTTTGGTTCTCTCTTTAATTTACTATTCACATGCATTGTTTGTTTTGGTGTAAATTAAATATGAAATTAATTCTAATTTGATTTTGTATATAATGTATTTATTTAAGACTTGAAATGTATATAACTCCAAAAATTCTACAATCTATTGTCGATGGAACCATTATGCCATTATTTTAATTGGCTTTGCTCATCTAAAACCTAAAATCTATGTGTTTGTTCTCTAAAATTGTCCTAAATTGTTCTATCTTGAGGCTCATTGTTGACTTCAAGAAAGTAATTGATGAGGAAAACATTAACTAACTATAAGTTTTAGTGAGATCTAAAACTATTATTTTCCAAGTACATTATGACTCTAATTTGGAATGAATTTTATCCTTTACTCAAAGTAGAAACTTATATATTTGGATGATGGCACATAGGATATTTTAATTTTTACATACTGAATAGCATTATTCTTTTTAGTCATACAATCAAAGATCTTGTTTTGGTTTTCATACATATGACTTTCATGAATAAAACATCATTAAATTTCTTTTAAATATTTATAATTTATTTAATTATATTAGTTGATATTTGACAAATGTCTTGATGTTTTGTTATTTTGGTACTTGCTAGCCATGTATTGCATAGTACATTGTAGGGAGAGAAGAGAAACGGATTTTTGAAAATACTCTCAAGTAGGATAGTCTGTCAATGGATGAATAGAATTAGATTTTTTTTTATTCTTCTATTTTCTTTTATATTTAGGTGTTAGCTCCCATTTCTCATGGTTTTGAAGCAAAAGAATAACAACAATTAGCTAATATTTTACTAGGATTGGGTTACCATCACTTCATTAGTAGTTTATAATATAGTTATCTCATGATTTCTTTATTTGACTCATTTCTATTTCAATAATTTATTTTTGACAAGATAAAAATATAAATATTTATAAATTATATAAAAGGAGAAGATTAAAATAGATTATTGTTGAACAAATGAAGTAAAGATAAGGACAATTAGCTAATATTTTAATAGGATTGAGTTACCATCACTCCAATGATAGTTTATAATATAGTTATCTCATGATTTATTTACTTGACTTGTTTCTATTTTAATAATTTATTTTTGACATGCTACAAATACAAATATCTATAAATTATATGAAAGAAGAGGATTAAAGTAGATTATAGTTAAACAAATGAAGTAAAGATAAAACAGTATAGAAATAGCAAGAATCAAGACTAAAGCAATTGTTACAACATTATGAACATTATCTTAAATCCAAAATATAACCTTTAAATAATTTTTAAGAAAAATATCAAGATATAAGTTTGGGCGAGACATACGGTGGCCCCACAAATTAAAATTTTTCAATAATCACCATAACATATTTTTTGTATTAATGTATTGTATCCATCTTCATTGAAAAAATTATTATCACGTGATCATCACATGATAACTTAACAAGCCTCCTACACTAAAATATCCTTCCCTAGTAATTTAGAACCAAGCTATAGTTTTGGCACGAAGGGAACGAGATCATGTCACATTCATGTGACTCTCTTCTCACTAATTTTTCAACTAGGATTTTCTGACACAATAGGTAATCTCAATTTGTTTGAGTTAGATGAGGATGGTAAGATGGAGAGAGAGGGGAGAGAGAGAGAGAGAGAAAGAGATGAAGAGGAACTCCATGTCTAATGAAGATAGAGCTAGTGACTAGACTAAGGTTATAACAAGATAATCATGCTGGAAAGTGCAACTGGACCACCTTATTTTTAAGAGAGCTAATACTTATACTAGAAAGCCTACACGCCCCATAATCCTTTATATATTTTCTAATAATCTAGGGACTTTCACATGTAATGTAGGCTTAGTAGTTTTAGAATCATTTGTTGAATCAGTAGATCTATTTGCAACTTCTTTAGAAATATTATCTAAATGTATTTCTTTCCCATATGTCAAATTTACTACACATCTATCGGGTGCTAGAACCATTGCACCCAATTATGCCATTATGTTCATTTGAAGCCTAGGGGATGGACATCATTGGTTGCATCAAACTTCTCTTATCCTGAGAACACGAGAGGCATTTCTATTTCTAGAGAGCAAATTGATTATTTCTCATTCATAAAGCAACAAATCATTAAACAGGAGGAATCATAACACTACTATAAAAAAGAGCTATGGCAGTAGCAGTTTGTAACCATTGCCGTAGCCTAAAAAATCGTTATTATAGGCTATGGCAGCGGTTTTCTAATCGTTGCTACTGCAGCCATTGCAGTAGCTCTATGATAGCGGTTGTTGCAGTGATTATTTGAACCACTGTCATAGATAGCCTATTACAGTGGTTTATAAATCGCTGCAATAAATCGACCTATAGTAGCAGTTATGTAACTGCTGCCATAGTTAATCTATAGCAACGGTTACATAACCACTGCTATAGGTGATCTATAGCAGCAATTTCTTAATCGTTGCTATAGGTCTAATACAGCGGTTGGCACCATTTGTACCAGGGATCTATAGCAGCGGTTGGTACGGATATGCAGCGGTTATAAAACTGCTGCCATAGTTAATCTATAGCAGTGGTTACAAATTGGTCAATAAATCATTAAGCAGGAGGAATCACAATGTCTTAATTTGCTATATTCGTTTATATTATTTTTAAAATTTATAATTCTTCCATTTTATTATATGAAATTTAAATGAGTTGGGCTCATAAGAACTAGAAAGTCCTAGTCTTTTTAAATAAAAAAAAAAAGCTTTTATTTAAGATAGACTTAGATTTCTAGCCCATTATGGTAGTTCGGATGTGGGATTTATTTATTTCAATATCTTTAAAATATGATGTGTGACTTAATATAAGCCAACCATTTAGGATCATCCTTTTTCATATTCAAAGAACAGCCTTTTTCTCTATTTTCACATTAAGAATTTCTTGCAGATGAAAAGATGGCAAAGAGGCTTACTTTTTATTAGCCAACCATCTTTTAAGTTGCTGCAAGATACAAGCATAAAAAGGATAAACTCAGATAGATATACAAATATCCAAATCCATATTTGGGTATCCAATTTTGTTTGTAATTGTCATATCAACATACTCTCAGTGATATACTAAAGCCCATTTCTTACATAATTCATACATTTCACTCATCCATCGATTTTTCTTGGGTTTATATTTTTTTAATTAAGCTTTTCCATTGTGATTGAAAATACTCCACAGAACGATATTCATATATGTAAGTTTTGAACTTGGTTTAGAATCCAAGATGACTAGAATATATGTGAGAGAATTTTTGTAATATTTTGAAATATATTCCATAGACATAGTTAGTGGCATGTATTAGATAGGACCATTTCGATAGCCTTGGACATCGCAACATACTGATCCATGAAGATTGTTTTGGGTTGTTTCTTGGATATTACAGCCAAAAGGTTTCTAAAGAACAAAACAAATGAATCAATTGTTTCATCAAATAATAAAAAGCTGCTTATGATGATTAATACGAAGAAGTACAGCAAAAGGCATTTCATATTTGTTCATCTTAAAAGAATTATCAAATAAAACCATATCCAAAAATGTTTATAATCCATAATTGATCTCCCATCTACTAAAAAAAAATCAGCCACTTACCTCATTTCATCAACTTATATGTCATAATAAACTAAATCTGAACTTTAATATCTCATAAAATCTAACAACATTTCAAGGCCTTACATCCAACTTCAGTAAAATTTTTAATTTAAAATAAAGATATCAAAGTTTTTCTTCTAATTACTCTTCCAAAATATATTTTCTTGCCATCTTATTTATCAAAATATGTTAAAAAATAATAAGATATGGAATAATGAGCTAGACAGCCCAATAAGCAATAAAGATTTAAATTATATTAGCAAGATAATAAATTAAATAATTATTTATAAAAAATAAGTATATGAAATTCATTAATTCAAAATCAAATCCAAATATATAGCATCATCAAAATATCATACGTACCAAATTCAATTTTTCTTAAAATTCAAATTTTGTTCACAAATCCAAGTTTTTTTTAAAACATGAAGTTCATCTTGTTAACCATGAGTTATGACTATATTTTTTCTATGGCAAAGTCATAATACTACGCATCTTCTTATGGTGTATCGTGTATCATTTTGCAGCAAAGTCCTTCAAGACCACATATTTATTTGCCAAATGCCATGCATCTTCTCAAGACATAAATCCTTCAGGACAATCAAGTACTAACATATTAACCCCATTGGTGTGGTCTTTAACATAATCGGACTGTAAGTCCAAATCACATAGTTTTACATTTCAGTTCGACAAAATATATGAAATCATGTGATATCAAAATTAATTGAACAAGATCCATACTTTCAATCATACATCATCATAATATTTCAAAATAAAACATATTTAATGATAAAATACTATTCATTAAATTCATGCACTATGAGTGTTATTGCACCTCTCCAACCTAAGACGACAGCTGGAACTCCTCAATAAGCTGGAGTAAGATGAAGGACAGGAACTCTCGAACACCTGTAAAGAAAGTTCAAGGCACTAAAGAAGAAGGTGGTGGATCCTCCAGTGGAGGATCCTCTGATACCTAAGTCAGTGATAGTCAGAGAGGAAGAACAATAGAAGAAGATAATGAGAATAGAGAATTTCGAGAGAGTCCAAGCTCCAAAATCTAGAAAAAATCTCTCTCTCTCTCTCTCTCTCTCTCTCTCTCTCTCTCTCTCTTCTTCTACCTCTTTTATGGGAGAAGGCACACCATGCCTGCCAGGTAGTTAGTCACCGGAGTAGTGGAGTGTCGGCAAGCGATTATAGTATCAACTTTCCATGAGTGAGAGGAATATTCATTGCCATAACCAAATGCCAACTTAATTGGATCTATGTGCTAGGAGCTTTTCATAGCCTCTGCATTGCAAAGCGACCTATAGAGAAGTGGGATAGAATAGGGTGTGATTGGCTAGATACCGATCATGCCGACTTCATCGGTAGAATATCAATGATGTAGGGCTTGTCGAAGATTGTAGACCATATCGGTGTAACACTGATGACATCAATCTCACACAAAGGCTGATCTCAAATGATTGGTTGTCAGCTGATGATGATGATAATGTGCAGAACACTTATCTCAGGTTATTTGTGCCACAACGCTAGGTGTTCACCATGTCCTGTCAGATCGGATATGTCATGAGGTGACTCAGCTATTGCCTAATACTTGCCCCCCCACTTCCTAGTTTGAAGAGCATTTCTTCGGTACTGAAAAGTAGGTCTTCATCTAGATCTGAAGGTCGTGTGCTGGACTGCATCTTTCTAACTCCGTGAAGCTTCAGTGATGCAACAGTGTTGTTAGATATATGTGCCCTAGAAGCTAGAATTGGCTGACACTTGTAATACACTTCTAGGGGCAAAATTATAATTTTGACTAATATCAATAAAATAGATTATTTTCTATCACATATGTATATTTAGTGTCTGTGATACATCCTTTGAGTTAATGGTAATGATAATTCATATTTTCAAGAGTTGAAAATTTAAGACATGAATAATCATTATTAACTCATAAAATGCTCCCGACCATAGGATCATCACGAGGATGGTGATTGATCCGAAAGGTTGGTATACAATCGCTTCTCTTTAGTAGATAAGTCTTGAGTCTACGGTGTGGAGACACCGAAGCGAGAGTACAGATACTCGTTAGAGAATGAGGGCACTAAGCGTGACCACCTTGAGTAGTCATTAGGGAGTCTACCTTCTCGTCGATGATTGACTCGATGCTGCAGTGGTGTATCTGATTCTTTGATCTGAGATGCATCGGCAGTTCACCTTGAGGGTGTTATAGTTTGACTACATCATTACTCGATCTCCTAGCCATATGGAATCCTGAGGTGTATGTTGGCTATAGCATGTTGTAGGAACTGGATGGCATCAAGATGGAATCTATCTACCTCGATGGTAGAAGAGCAGTCCTGTGATAATCATGAGAATCAAGTCCAGAAATCCATGGCCATGGCAGAGTGAAATAATTGAAAGAGTTTCTATTTAGGTTTTCACATTGGATTTGAATCGAATGATTACATCATATGATAGAAACTAGGGTTTGACGAGTTCACCTTAAACCTAATCTGATCGGGGCTCAAGATAGAAGGACTTAATCATACAAGTAGCTGCACCAAGAGGTTCGCATTCAGTTCTGATGGGTTGCCATCATATACTGCTAGGTGTCACTGATGAATTTGGGGAGCAATTAGAATAATTTAGATAATCGATCATTCTAGCTGTTCGAATCAGAAGAGTTCTGATCCATCGAAAGAAGTTTTGATGATGTCGATGATAGAGATCATGACATATCCCATTACCAAACAGAACTGAACCTAACTGGATCACACAAACAAGAATGTGAATCTGGTGATCATCAATTGAACTGATCCAGTCGAGTCATGATCAAGCAAGACCTAATTAGGCTTAGAGGTTAGAGTCTGGATTGTAGGCTAACCCAATTGGTTCTGGCTCAACAATTTGGTGTCAAAGGTAAGTTTGGCACATACGACCGACTGGTTTTTAATTGGAAGCTACTCGACCTGAATGCATCTTGTACGAGTTAATGGCATATTCCTTCCACCAATCTCACTTATCTGGCCATATCTGTTGACACAGTTCTGATCTGAGGTGGTCAATAATCCGAGCTAACCCATGCCACTAGGTTAGTCATAATTGTTATGACTATGGCAAGTCTAGTTTAATGAGACCTGAATCAATTCTCCCTAAGAAAAGATTAAGTCTGAGATCTTCCACCATTGTAGACGTGCGGGCCCTTCCCAGGATTGATTGTTCTCGACTGGATACAGTGGCTCAGTTGCACCAGAAAGATGCAACCATGTCTATTAGGCATTGGATGCTATGGGCTGGAGGATGAGTTGGGCTCAATATTCCGGATACGGTGAGAGACTCAATTAGGAATCCAGTCTGTGCAAATGGTGGGTCTGACTTAACTAAGGAGTGGATCAATATTTTGGATACGGTGAGATTCATGAATTAGAGACCAAGTTTGGGTGCACCATGATTAGAGAATCATTGAACAAGAGTTGTTCACTCATTGGCTAACCCATCACCAATAACTGTTAGGTGAGGTGATGAGTCAGTTGGTGAGACCGCACCACCCACTAGAAATCATTAATCGTGGAGATTTTTGCATCTCTACAGAGGGAGTGTAGGGATCCGAGAAAAATAGTGGGAGCTAATTTATTTAAAAATAAAATTTTAAATAAATTGGTCAAGTCATAAATTACAGTATCTAACTAGAATCTTTGACTCTCTACAGAAAAATGTCTGCGTCCAACCCATTAGGCACGTATCCTGGACACACATAGACTGACGGATCCCAATTATAAAGATTGGCTCAGGAACTACAAAATAGTTTTGGGTTTTGAGAAGTTAACCCATGTACTTGGACCAGGACCCTCCCACCTTACCAGCCCGTCCATCTATTGAACAGAGAGCGTCTCTGGAAAAATGGATAGACGAAGATAATAAGGCCAGATATTACATGTTGGGCTCGATGTCTGATGAGCTCCAGCGCCAACATGAGGATATCGGGACTGCTCGCCAAATGTTGGCTCACCTGCAGGAGATGTTTGGTGAACAGAGTCGCGCAGCCAAATATCAAGTCACGAAATGACTTTTTAAGGCTAAGATGCATGATGGGCAGTCAGTCCAAGATCACTGTCTGACAATGATCAAGGACATGGAAGAGCTTGAGAAGCTCGGTGTGAAGTTAGACTTGGACCTGCAGAATGATATTATTCTGCAATCCTTGACTGATGCATATGGGCAATTCATCATGAATTACCACATGCATAAACTTCAAAATTCCTTGGCCGAATTAATGAATATGCTGGTTACCGCTGAGCTTTCTATGAAAGGTTCTAAAGGCTCAGTTCTTGCTATGGAACGGACTTCTTCCAAAAGAAAGTCTTATGGAAAAGAAAAAGAAGTCTGTGAAAAAGCAGAAGGTGGAAGGATCAAAGAAGAAGAAGGCAGAGCCGAAGAAGAAAGCCGATGGCAAAGAAAAGTGTTTCCATTGCAACAGCGACGGCCATTGGAAGCGGAACTGCCCTACTTACCTGGCCACCCTGAAGAACAAGAAGGAAGGTCCTTCTGGAGGTATGCTCGTTATTGAGTCTAACCTTACGGTTTCTTCTTCTGCATCCAGTTGGGTGCTTGACTCTGGTTCTAGTGCTCATCTGTGCACTTCCATGCAGGGTCTTGAGGATAGCAGGAGGCTGAGGGATGGAGACATGATCCTACGCATCGGTAATGGAGCAAGAGTTGCTGCAGTAGCCGTGGGAACATACCCTCTTCGATTACCATCTGGTTTAGACTTAGTTTTGAAAGACTGTTATTATGTGCCTGCAGCTAGCAGGAATTTGATTTCTATTTCATGCTTAGCACAAGAAGGCTATGTGATTACCTTCTTTAAGGACCATTGTAACATTCTTTATGAAAGAAATAAAATTGCAAATGGTTTTTCCTTATTAATGGTCTTTATCAGCTACATATTGATGTACCTGTTCTAACTATCGAGCAAAACGTGAATGCCAAACGACCTAGGGATAGTCCAAATGACAGATATCTATGGCACCTGAGATTAGGTCATATAGCAGAAGATAGGATCAACAAATTGGAGAAAAAAATGGGCTATTGAGTCCATTGACTTCCAAGTCATATCCAACTTGTGAATCTTGTCTTCAAGGCAAAATGACTAAACTCCCTTTTGTTGGACATGGGGAGAGGGCCACAGATCTCCTTGCCCTAGTACATACTGATGTGTGCGGCCCATTTGATGTGCCGGCTAGAGGCAATTTTGTCTACTTCATTATCTTTACCGATGATCTATCTAGGTATGGGTATGTGTATCTTATGAGACACAAGTCTGAAGCTTTTGAAAAGTTCAAAGAATTCAGACATGAAGTAGAAAAATAAACTGAAAAACCCATTAAGGTTCTTCGATCAGATCGAGGAGGTGAATACCTTAGCCAAAAATTCCTAGACTATCTTAAGGAAAATGGCATAGTCTCTCAATGGACTCCACCAGGAACACCTCAACTCAACGGAGGTTTCAGAACGGAGAAATCGGACTCTATTGGATATGGTTCGATCCATGATGAGCTTCACAGACCTCCCTGATTTTCTTTGGGGACATTCATTATTAACTTCAATTTATCTACTGAATAGGGTTTCCTCTAAAATCCGTTCCTACCACACCGTATGAGATATGGCACGGTAAGAAACCAAGTCTGAGTCATCTCAGAATTTGGGGTTGTCCGGCTCATGTCAAAAGACAACAAGCGGACAAGTTAGAGTTTAGGTCCTTTAGAGCTCGATTCATAGGATATCCTAAAGAGTCATTAGGATACTATTTCTACATTCCAGAAGACCACAATGTGATTGTGAGTCGACATGCCATCTTTCTTGAAAAATAGTTTATTCAAGATAGCGGCATTGGAAAGCAGATCAAGCTTGATGAGAAAGTCTCACAAGTACAACGAGCTAAGGACCAATTGGAACCAAATCAGGTTGAGCCAATAAGAACACTACCTCCTCCACCTCGTAGATCGAAAAGAGTTTTCCATCCCCCTGAAAGATACTTAGGTATTATTTCAGAGGAAGTAGAGAAAATATTCCTCATAGGTAATGGTGCTCATGGTGATGATCCCAAAACCTACAACGAGGCGATATCAGATATCGACTCCGAGAAATGGCTAGAGGCAATGCAGTCAGAAATTGACTCGATGCACTCAAACCAAGTCTGGACCTTGGTAGATCCACCAGAAGGTATAGTACCTATTGGGTGTAAATGGATCTTCAAGAGAAAGATTGGTGCAGATGGAAATGTGGAGACATTCAAGGCTAGACTAGTGGCAAAAGGTTATAGTCAACGCGAAGGCATTGACTATCAGGATACCTTTTTTCCAGTAGGCTATGCTAAAATCCATCCGCACATTGCTTGCCGTTGCAGCCTATTTCGATTATGAAATATGGCAAATGGACGTGAAAACGGCATTCTTAAATGGATATCTTGAGGAAGATATCTATATGGAACAGCCGCTAGGTTTCACATCCAGTGATACTGATCACAAGGTTTGCAAGCTGCAAAGGTCCATATATGGACTTAAGCAAGCATCTCGGAGCTGGAACACTCGTTTCAATGATGTGATCAAAATATTTGGTTTCATCAAAAATGAAGAGGAACCGTGTGTTTTTCAAAAAGGTCAGTGGGAGCGCTGTTGTCTTCCTCGTATTGTACGTGGATGACATCCTCCTTATTGGGAATGATATTCCCATGATGACAACAGTCAAATTATGGTTGTCCAAGAAATTCTCCATGAAAGACCTAGGTGAAGCATCCTTTATTCTAGGAATTAAGGTCTATAGGGATAGACCGAATAGGATGCTAGGACTTTCACAGAAGATGTACATAGAGAAAGTACTAAAGAGGTTTAGTATGGAAAACTCTAAGAGGGGATTAATACCCTTCAGACATGGTATTCATCTTTCCAAGAAGATGTGCCCCAGCACACCTGAGGAAATAGAACGCATGAGCAAGATCCCTTATGCTTCTGCAATAGGGAGCCTCATGTATGCCATGCTATGTACACGACCTGATATAGCCCATGCTGTGAGTGTCACAAGCAGATATCAGTCAAATCCAGGTGAAGAACACTGGACTTCTGTGAAATGTATCCTTAAGTACTTGAGAAGAACTAAGGATATGATGTTGGTCTTTGGTAATGGAGAACTCCAAGTCCAGGGATACACAGACTCGGATTTCATGTCCGATATAGATGATCGAAAGTCGACATCTGGAAGTCTGTTTGTGTGCAATGGTGGAGCTGTCAGCTGGAAGAGTTCCAAGCAAACTGGTGATAGCAGATTCCACCATGGAAGCAGAATATATCGCTGCATCAGAAGGCTGCGAAGGAAGCATTCTGGTACAAGAAGTTTGCTGCAGAAATTGGAGTAATGCCATCAGATGCCATTCCTCTATACTGCGACAACAATGGCGCCATAGCCCTTGCTAAGGAGCCGAGGTCTCACCAGAAATCCAAGCACATTGAGCGGCGATACCATCTCATCCACGATTACCTCGAGAAGGGTTATGTCGAGGTCAAGAGAGTCAACTCCACAGATAATGTGGCAGACCCACTTACAAAGCCATTGGGCCAGCAGAAGATCGAAGCCCACCTTGAGAAGATGGGACTTAGACTTGTAGCCAATTGGCTTTAGGACAAGTGGGAGATTGTTAGATATATGTGCCCTAGAAGCCAGAATTGGCTGACACTTGTAATACACTTCTAGGGGCAAAATTATAATTTTGACTAATATCAATAAAATGGGTTATTTTCTATCACATATGTGTATTTAGTGTCTGTGATACATCCTTTGAGTTAATGGTAATGATAATTCATATTTTCAAGAGTTGAAAATTTAAGACATGAATAATCATTATTAACTCATAAAATGCTCCCGACCATAGGATCATCACGAGGATGGTGATTGATCCGAAAGGTTGGTGTACAATCGCTTCTCTTTAGTAGATGAGTCTTGAGTCTATGGTGTGGAGACATCCGGAGCGAGAGTATAGGTACTCGTTAGAGAACGAGGGCACTGAGCGTGACCACCTCGAGTAGTCATTAGGGAGTCTACCTTCTCGTCAATGACTGACTCGATGCTGTAGTAGTGTGTCTGGTTCTTTGACCTGAGATGCATCGATAGTTCACCTTGAGGGTGTTATAGTTTGACTACACCATTACTCGATCTCCTAGCCATATGGAATCCTGAGGTGTATGTTGGCTATAGCATGTTCATTGTAGGAACTGGATGGCATCAAGATGGAATCTATCTACCTCGGTGGTAGAGGAGCAGCCCTATGATAATCATGAGAATCAAGTCCAGAAGTCCATGGCCATGGCAGAGTGAAATAATAGAAAGAGTTTCTATTTAGATTTTCACATTGGACTTGAATCGAATGATTACATCATATGACAGAAACTAGGGTTTGACGAGTTCACCTTAACCCTAATCTGATCGGGGCTCAAGATAGAAGAACTTAATCACACAAGGTAGCTGCACCAAGAGGTTCGCATTCAGCTCTGATGGGTTGCCACCATATACTGCTAGGTGTCACTGGTGGATTTTGGGAGCAATTAGAATGATTTAGATGATCGATCATTCTAGCTGTTCGAATCAGAAGAGTTCTGATCCATCGAAAGGAGTTTCGATGATGTCGATGATAGAGATCATGACATATCCCATTACCATACAGAACTGAACCTAACTGGATCACACAAACAAGGGTTTGAATCTGGTGATCATCAATTGAACTGATCTAGTTCAATTGATCTGAATGAGATTCAATTAGGTTCAAGAAAATCGTGCTAGCACTCGATTGAACCTAACGTTCTTCTTTTGCTATCATAAATAAGTTGTCCTGTCTGAGCCAAAGGAGTTTGTGCTCAATCAGAGGCCTTCATATGGTCTGACTGGAGGTTGTCCAAGTCAGAAAAGGTTGTCTTATTTTGTAAGACATTACCTGCCATTTTTGGTCACCTGCCATTTCTTGTTCTTTGACTTTGGTCAAAAGTCTACCTTTGACTGGTCAAATGTTGACCATTGACACTTTGACTTCTTGATCCACGTGTCATGCACCTATTGGAGAGCTGGTGGGGGCCTGTCCTCCTATCCAGAACCTGGCAAGGAAGAGGGCGCACGCCACCCTTGGCGTGTGCCCAAGTTGGAGGCGCCTAGGAGTTTCTGTTGGATAGGGACTCCATCTCCTTTTTGGATTCCAATTAGAGTTCTCCTAAGAACCAACTTTGACTGGTCTTAAGCATCCTCTAAGGAGGAATCCAGGAGACTCTATTTCCATCAATCAGATTTAGATCTGATTTCACAAAGGATTGTGATTGGTTGGGAAGAAGAGGAGTTGGATCACGCTTAGTCTATAAATAAGACCCTGCGCCCAACTCAAAGGATGATTGAATCATAATTTTTCACGCCCCAAGGCTACCTCTTTCCTCTTTCTCCACACCAAACCCACCTTCTTCCTCTCCTCTCCACGTCCAAAAAGAGTTTTGGAGCTTGGTTGGTGCGATCCAGATCAAAGAAAGGCGAGTGAAAGCTAGAAGGCTGCACTGCTACAAAGGACGACTGCTGATCTTTAAAAGAAGTTTTGAAGATCCCCCAGATCAGATCCAGATCTGATTTTTAGAGATGTAATAGAGAAGAAGAGGATCTCTAGATCCAGTCCGAGTGGATATCGATAGAGGTTAGGCACTTACGTGGCTAGATCCAGAATCTTTCGCTGCATACAGGATCATCAACGGATAATAGGATTACCCACATCAAGATAAATTTAATTTAATTTAATTTATCTAATTTTATTTTAATTTCTAAAATAATAATAATCAGATCTAAAATATCTCAGATCTGATTAGGATCAAAGAGAAAAATTTTTGAAATATATCTCTTGATCCGATCGGATCTGAATGAATCTGGTCCGAAAAATCAGGATTTTCCTTCAAGTGTAGCCGAATATGACCTCGGATATCCACCAGAACTTTGCTTCATCTTCTTTAGGTTCTTCATTACCTCTTTGCATAAAGGCTTGTTAGAGTTTGATGGAAGATTCTTGTGATCGTCCACATGGCCAGATGAGAGGGCTGAGGTCGACATATAGTTGAGGAGTTGTCCTAAACATTATGGACATGAGTGCCGATCATAGGATTCCGCTACCATCTTTGACGAAACCCTGACCAAGAGGTCGGTTATCACCCGAATGTGCAGACGGAAGCTGACGAGGTCACTTCATTCTGGCTTGCCGTCTCGTTCCCTAATTGGTACTTTCGGTCATGTGTCAATGTCATCAATACCATGGATGATAGGAGCAAATGTTGGTAGGTAAATCTTGATGGTTATGGCCGGGTGGTACAGTTTTGAAACATTTTAAGGATATCTGTGGAAACTTGCAATGCACTGCATGCTTCATGATTTAGGCCGCTTTTATTAGGAACGGAGTTTGAAAAGTCATAGGGCATAGCTTCCAAGAAGATGAATACCAATGCCGCATGGGCTCCTCACCATGTGGTAGATGGTGGCAGGTTCCAAAGCATCTCCTTCGCGAATCATTCCTTAGGCTTGAATAGCTAAGGAATTGATAGTGATCTGAAAGGCCATTGTTTTAGAATTGACCTTGTGATGTGATTTGGTAGTCTAATAGGTCAATCCATATCATCTAGAATGTTTATAAGTAGACCGTCTATATGAAAAGGTCTCATCATCAAAGGAGATCTTCCTTTTTGCCACCAGATAGCTATGAAGCCATCACCAAAATCAATGAAGCACACCATGAAGGAGAAGATGGTGCTGGTGCATAAGGAGTCGAAGCGGGTGAAGAATTTTGAGTTGGAGCCATCTACTCATGCTCCAGATCCTTTGCAAGTTTTGCCACCATTGCCAAATAGGGGTCTAGCTGCTCCTGCTAAACTTGGAGTAACTCCTCCCCTGCATGGGGGTAGTCGAGGCCTTTTTGGTTCCTCTCTATAGATCCTCGCTAAATTTTGGGGATGTTGCATTGAGGAATTCCAATCTTCAATGGCATTTAAGGAGGAAGTCATCAATGCACCCATCTCCGCTTATATTCAGGCCTGACTTTGAAGACTGCAAAGTCCGCTTGGGCTACATGATGCCACAGTTAAAAGGAGAGAGATGTTAACAAAAACTACTGCCTTAGGAGCTATGGCAGCGATTTCAAAAATTGCTGTCATAGTATGCGCTGCTATAGGCCATTTTTGTAGTAGTAAAATTTTTAGTCATCTGAATACTGTCAGCATGCAATGTAATCCCAGGGCATCTCGGACTTAACTTATTAAGAGTCATTGTCTCAATGTACCACCTGCTCGTCCTATTTTCGACCAAGAATGGGGTCAAAGAAATGAGGGGTGACCAAATATTGGCTAGACAATGTTTCATGGCGATAGTTGAAGGAAATAAGCCCAAGGAAACATTACTAATTGGAGAGCTAGAAACAAGAGGAGACAAGGCCGAAAGTTGGGGTGAGCGGGCAGAGTTAAGAGCTTATTAAGGTGAAGCCTAGAGACAATCCAAACCAAACCATCAAGATCTGAAGTTAGTTATCCAAGAACCTTAGGGAGCAATCAATTGGATATCTTCAGGCAAATGCCGATGTGTTTGCTTGAATAATGCACAACATTCTGGGTTATAACCAAATTCAAATGGTGCCCGAAGGTAAAAAGGAGATGATGTTCATAAACGGCAATGGTGTTTGAGCACCAAATAGGTCATGACATGGAAGCCAACATCGATGGCATGCTCCTAAAAAGTGCGAAAGCGGATCAGCACTTCGCCAAGCTAAAGGAAGCTTTTAGTGAATTTGTAGCATGACCAGATGAGGAGTCATCCTTGACCATTTCCGAAGATGTCAGAAGGTGACCTCGATGGGATCTAAGGTTACTAGAAAATTCCACAATAGATGATGCATGATGTTGGACTACCAATGCACAACAACATCTGCGGCATCCACCCAAAGTGCGGGTCACTCGCTTACAGGCTCATTTGGTGAGGGGCCAACACTTTGAGGATCCTACACGGTAATGTATAGAGCCTAATCCACAAACAAGTCAAGCAATGGTTCATGTGTATCAGCCCCAGGCTAGTTTTGGATATCTTCCTAAAGGAAGCCTCCCTAGATAGACAATAGCTACACAAGAACAACAATATATCAAGCTGAACAAACAAAGAATGTCTTAATCATGGAATCTATACAAGTTCATTATAAGACAACATTCATTTAAAATTTGTCATAATAGAAGGAAAAACGAGACAGAATCGAACCCTAAAGTAGGGTTACCTCTGGAGCGCGAGCTCTAATGGTCCCTTTTGGCAAAGTTCCAATGACCAATTGCAGACTCCCCATGTAGGGGACAACAATAGTCTAGCTCCATGATGCTTGGAAGCGTGTTTGTCTTCACGATGCACCTCCAGGGGGGTTGGAAAACTATCATCTCCAGAGGGCAAAACCACTGTCTAGAGAGGACTAAGACCTCTTAAAGAGATGCAATGCCGAAGAAACCTCCAGCGACCACCACTTCAATTTCATTGTCGATCCGACGACATTTTCTAATACCTACCATGCCAAATCTGGCCTCTTGGCGCAACACCTAGATGCCTCCTTTGATCGATCGTGGCCTAACTGAGATTTATATAAGTGGAGAAGAACGCTGACACTCTCACGATGATGGCTAAGGAGTGTTGGATGCCAACCTCTGGTGATAGGCTCTTCTTTATAAAGAATCTGGGCCCGAGCACCCCCATTGCAATTCTATCATAGCACGATGGGTGTCGCCATAAGAGAGGCCTTATAGACTGTGCCTTCTGAGAGGTAGAGCATCAGACCTCCTTTTCGGTGGACTGTTGCTATCAAAAAATGGCAAGCATTAAATAATTTGGAGAGTACAACCACTTAATGGCTAATATTCCAAAGATTTCTGACAGCAACATCGACAACGTGCCAAAGATGGTCTTGAGGTATTCAGATGAAGGTCCAAACCATGACAACATGGTCAAAAGACCTATCCCTCAAAGATGTCTCACCTACAATTAAGATCTCTGAAATCACTGATCAACAATATCTCAATCACAATAAGATATCCCGATCCAAGTTAGAATCTTTGTAAACCAATATCTATAGACTGATGTTTTCGAACAACACCTTGGAAGCTACCCAAGGTAGAAGCATAGCCGATAGGGATAACCATTAGAATGAGATAGAGAGATGCATATGTAGGACCTCGCAAATCTTCATCAGGTGATGCAGAGGTGCTTGACATTCTTCGAACTTGATCCAAAGTCAAAAGTCGAGCCAAATCTTAGCATCTATGTGTGACCACAGATATGCCAACAAGTATGGACACCATACAATTAAAGTATCTCAATGCAAGGTAAATATAAAAAGTAATTGTATTTATTAAAGCTTTTTATTTACAAAAAAACTACCAAAAAAGGGGGGCAACAAGTACAAAAGGTGAAAGGATGAGTTTCCAATCCTCATCCAAAGAAAAAACCCTGACTTTCTCATTGCTATTGCTCAGACGGAGATGCTGAGGTCCAACTGTGGCATCATGTAGCCCAAGCGGACTTTGCAGTCTTCAAAGTCAGGCCTGAATATAAGCGGAGATGGGTGCATTGATGACTTCCTCCTTAAATG